>JAQMCW010000010.1:6408623-6429999 GCA_030068335.1 Chrysichthys cranchii
TGTCACCTCACACACACACACACACACACACACACACACACACACACACACACACACACACACACACGCAATCTAGATTAGTTTTTGGCTTAAGTATGGAAAAAAAACCCTAGTTTACTTGGAGACTACTTTCAGAGTCTGATCTTTGTGAAATAACAATATTTATTTGACTTCTACCTGGTCTGACCAGCATTGGTTCTGTATACACATTGTTCACTGACATGATCGTTTTGTTTCTACATGTTCATGATCAAGCTCTGCATTTACTCTCTGACCGAAGCTGGAGTTTGTCTTCTGTGACAGCTCCGAGTGGCTGTAAACACAGACAGGAAACAGGTTATGAAATAATTACAGTAATTATCCTGATTGGTGCATCTGAAAACACTCAGAATCATCAGTTCCCTACAAAACAGTGAAGTATCACATATAATGTCTGGCCTTTGTTGGATTACATACGCACATCTGTAATTTTATTCTTTGTTTCGGTGATGATCTGAACTCTGGATGACTGTTTGTGTGTGTGTGTGTGTGTGTGTGTGTGTGTGTGTGTTTTCATACTCAGAAGTAGGTAGACCAATGACAAATGAGTATACCTACCAATAGGAGTACCAAAATAAATCAGAATGCTCCTGAAATAAATCAGAAGTCATGAAATAAATCTTTTGGCATTATCATTATTAGTATTAATATAATTATTAATATGATTATAAAGTATCAGAGGTGCACAGAAATACAAAAAAGGGTGGAATACAAAAAAAAAGGGTGGAATAAGATTAAACACAACAAACAAGACAGGGGTGCCAGCGAGAGCTGTGTTGGCATTACACTCGTTCCCAGAACAATTGTTTGTATGAGTATGAGTATGAGAGAGACTGACCCTGGCAGTGTTTAATGCTCATGCATGCTCGATGACATCACAGGAACGTGAGATTGTGATTCTAATTCCAAGTCCTCTCTCTAATGCTTTCCATTTGCTTATATTGCTCCATTAGCACTCATATTCAATGCATATTTAATCCAATCTCAGCCTTCATTCAGCTTCCAGCTCAGATACCTCAGAAATGATTCTAACTTTGCATTAGCACCATGCTAGATGGATTTAATTCATCATTACCATGCTGCTCACTCAGTAGCTCCATTACCATTGCCCACATGTTGTTCCCCTTTGGCCCAGAGCATTTCTATTTTATAGAGATATGACTGTAACTGAATGCAACACTGTATTTCAGTGAGGTTTGCATTATTAGGATACAAGTTGTAATAACAATGTAATTACAATGTTAATACTATGGGATTATATACTGACAACTATCCTTTGTCCATAAGAGAACTGTGGCATTCGCACCAGAACCTCCTTGAGAATATACACAGCCACTACCACAACCTCCAACAGAATATACATACCTAAAATCAGAACCGCCTGCATCATATACATACACTCAACAACAGAACCTCCTCTATCATATACACCCCAACACCAGATCATTCACCAGTATATACACACCCAACACCAAAACCTCCTCCATCATATACACACCAAACACCAAAACTTCCTTCATCATATACACACCCAACACCAAAACCTCCTCCATCATATACATACCAAACACCAGTACCTCCTCCATCATATACACACCCAACACCAAAACCTCCTCCATCATATACACACCCAACACCAAAACCTCCTCCATCATATACACCCAATACCAGAAACCTCACAATCATATACACACCCAATACCAGTACCTCCTCCATCACATACACACCCAACACCAGAATCATAAACACACCTGCTACCAGTATCTTCACCAATATATACTCATCCATCAAGAGAATCTTCACCAGCATATACACACCCTACCAGAACCTCCACCAGCATATACACACTTAACACCATTAGCTTCACAAGCATATACACACACACACACACACACACACACACACAGCTCCCTCTTTTTCTTAAAAGCCAAGTGTAGCTAGTCGCTCTATAAAGGTTGCCGGAGAGGAGGGAGGAAATAAACCTCATTGATATTCAAAAGCTTCTTTATCAGGGGGACAGAGTGCTGGCACAAAGTCGAGAGAGAGAGAGAGAGAGAGAGAGAAGGACCAAGTGTGTGCATGTGTGTGAGCAAGTTTATAAATGTGTGGTTTTAAGTGGGACCTTGTGTCAGTGGAGACGGAGGAGACGCAGGAGGAGGGGTGGTGGTGGTGGTGCGGTGACTATGAGAGCATGTGTCTATTCGCTGCACATTTACTATGTTAGCGCGAGCCTGTGTGTAAATGTGTGTGTGTTAGCAAGTTTCTTGGCGGTGCTGTGGCTTCTGGCCGTGCTCCAAGGGGGTCGTGAGGCCCAGCAGAGAGCAGACTCTTTCAGTAAAGTGAAGGAGGAGCTCTTTATTTCCCCTCAGTCCCTCTCTTCTTTTTTTTCTTTTTCTACCTGCCCCTTTTCCACAGGAGCCCTTGCTAGTTGGTCAGTCTCTAAAAATGAAACTCTACAGCCAAGCACTTCCCTTGCTTTTTTTTTTTTCCTTTTTCACTGAGCATGCAGTATATTTCCTTCCGCCTTTTTTCACAGCCCACCCTAACTCGCTTTCTGCCTTCTCATTTGCCGGTGCTGGAACCGAACGCGGAACGTTTGCCTGAAACTTTTAGATCACTGGAGGTAAAAGTTACAATGCCGTTACAGGCTAATCGTCACCTCCTGAACTCATTCACGCAGTGATGAAAGCTCTTGGGGGGGGTCTCAAATACCTAGCTGCATGGACAAATACTTAAAGCCCACATAGCAAGACCGTGAATGTAACAGTCTACTTAATGACATAGTACAGGTATAATCAAATGATAAGACAGACCACCAAGATGATGCACCCAGGTCTGGGCATGTTTCACTGGACATGAGACCGGTTTCCTTTCTGTGTAAGGACAGTCAGTCTGAAGGCTATTGACAGTAGGTGCCTTTAATGATATAACATAACAGCACTGATTCAAAGGACATGGAGGGGTCTTAGAAAGAGGATTATTTTTGTCACCTCCTTGTATGACTCTTAGATCAAGTTCTGATGCTGCTCCGGTGTGCCATATCCTGTGCAGTTGCCTCGGTTGACACGATGAAGCAGTGATGAATTGGCAGGAATGCTGACTAGGAGATCTTGAGGTTCTGAAAAAAATAACAATCAAGGTTTGGATATCACCTGGACTGACCAAACTATCAGATAACACGGTCAGGCATGGAATGATGCCACCCCGCTGGCTAGGCTGGCAGGCCGTGAACACTCAAACCTACGGGCAATTTAGGGTAGCCAATCTGCCTAATGTGCATGTCTTTGGACTGTGTACCGGAATACCCGGAGGAAACCCACATGGACACGGGGAGAACATGCAAACTCCACATAGAAAGGCTCCCAGGTCGATCCTGGGGGTCGAACCCAGGACCTTCTTGCTGTGAGGCAACAGTGCTAACCACCACACCACAACACTGTGCCGCCCAGGTTTGGATAAAAAATAACTAAATAATTAAAAATACAATTTAAAGTTGTAAACATCCCACAGGGAACCTTAACGTAATACGGAATTTCAGCCATCAAATGTTAGTGACCAGGTAAAGAGGGGATTAGTCAGAGAAGCAAACAATAGGCCAAGGCTAAATAGGTTTTTTTGGTCACAGTCAGGCCAGAGACACTTTTCTATCTGTTTTGTGAGACTCATGCCTGTTGGCAAACTCTCTTCCAGAAATCCCAGCTTCATGGAGTGTCCAGGTTATCCATTCATTACTGGACAGGATCTCTGATTATTTTATGGACAAGGATAGTTAGTCTGAAGGCTTTTTTGACAACAGGCAATTTAAATGATATCACATTATGACACTAACACCAAAGGAGATGAAGGAGTATGAGAGTGGGCACTTTTTCTGTCTTGCCCACCAGTGTGCTTCTTCCTGCATGGGTTGCTTTAGCTGGCACGATGACCCAGTGATAGTCTGGCAGTAATGCTGACAGGCAGATTTTGATGTTCAGCTTGTAGCACGATTGAAAGCACTCTTACATGCTGATCTAAGAACTCTGGGCTGAACAGTCACTTTGAATTGAATCTTACTCTTGGTCCGTTCACTACTACACTGCCCCAGACTTCCATTGCTTCTAAGGCAATACAACTGCAAGAAACAGACACGCATCTGCAGGTCTTCCTGATGCCACTGTGTGCACAGGTGCGAGTCTGAAGAAAATCTGAAGGGAGTGTGGCAGGCACTGAAATCACATTTTTAGAAAACGACTAGGTCCACCACTAATTAGGAGCATACTGGAGCATCAAGGCCTCAGTTATTGAGCCATATGATCAATTCAGTGAACACTTACATTCAGCAGCGTGACATTCAGCACTTCGAAACGTAATTGAGAGTCGTGTGATATTCGTTCCGCTACAGGGCTCCAAATTAGATTCCCTACAGTCCTACAGTCTTGGAAAGAAAAATCACTCCAGTGGATTCTTGGTTCAAGACAGGCATATGTCTATAATTTCTATATTAACGTAACCTACAATGCTATGTCCAGCCCTCTCTTCCCGCTATCCCTTGTTGGTAATAGGTGGTACTAAGCTATGCTAAGGATGTGACCTGATTAAAAAACGATTTTAAGTGTTGTGGAACCGTGTTAAATTTGGTAAGGTATTAGAGAACATAATGTATGCTAACGACAGGGCTTTTTGTCTGCTAATAACGGTTGACCCGTGCAGCATGGAAACAAATCCAAATACTGCTTCCTTGCGAACTGTTACGCAGTAATTCTTCACAGATCCCTTGAACTTCAGTAGTCACCAGTTAGTATTCATTTGTCTCACAGAATTATCACTGAGTCACTCTGGTTTTTGTTTGTTAGCATCATATTCTTCTTTCTCTGTGTTTTCGTTGGCTAAGTGATGTGAAATATGTAGTTTGTAATGAATGAATGTGTCCAGAAACTCCCCCTGGGGTGTTCACCACACACCACAATAACCTCAAAACACAAAAAAGAAAAAGAAAAGAAAAAAAAATGGAAAGAAAAAAAAACAGTACTTTTCCACATTTTGAATTGTTGTTCAGAGTTCTTTGTGGTTTAAAAAAAAAAAAACAAAACAAAACATGAAGAGTTCTAAAAAAAAAAAATGCAATCATGAGCGTGCTTAAGGTACGATACTGACATTGGCGAAAGGTTCAAGTTTATGGTACCTCGAAGCAATAAGATTAAATATAAAAATCGTGAAATTTTTATTGGTCTTCATTTTAACAGTCCTTAATCTACCAAGTAATGCATTTCCCCAAGTTATAGCACATTATTCTGTTTTAAAGAACCCTTTTAGCATTATGTTTGATTTAGCATCATTTATTGGCGGTTCCTTAAAAAAAAAAAAACATTTACCGGTAATGGAAGAGCGTCAAAAAAACGACCCATTAAAAAGTTTCAGTTGAACAGCTCTAAGACGTTTTCTACACCTTCTTTCAACTGTGCCATTTTGGTCAGCCTGTACCCCCCTTCTAGTCTCAAATTTCTGTTCTTGTCTGACCCGACGAGGAGTACAACCCGATGTGGTTTTTTGCTATTGGAGCCCATCTGCCTCAAGCTTTGGCATGTGGTGCATTCTGAGATGCCTTTCTGCTCACCGTGGTTGTAAACAGTGGTTATTTGTGTTCTCGTAGCCTTCCTGTCAGTTCAAACCAGTCTGGCCATTCTCCTCTCAGCAAGGAGTTTCCACCCACAGGACTTCTGCTAGAGGTGCATTCAAATATGGCAAACTGAGGTGAACGTTCCAGGTAAACAGGTTTTTTTTAACCTCTAAAACTTGAACATTTTTGTGTAACATTACGAGTTTGGCTAGGTCAGCATGTCATTCATTAATCCTCTAGGTTACTAATAATATCCAAGAGATTATATTGAAATTTAAATACCTACGCTAAATACGCTTTAGCTGCACGTGAAGATTGCGACTTAGACTAACCCGGGGGAGTCGAACCTTATTCAGAAAGAGCTGGTGTGGGTGCAGGTTTTCATTCCAACTAAGCAGATGCCACACCTCGGTACCTGAAAGCCAAGACCAAGTGATTAAACAGGTGGAATTGGGTGTGGCTCCTACTCTATTGGAAAGAAACCTGCACCCACACCGGCCCTTTCCGGACAGGTTTGACACACCTGGCCCAAACCAATGACCACAGAAAGCAATACCACTGCTTAGCTAACAAAATCATACAACAAAGGCTTTCGAAAAGAAAATCAATGTAGCTGATGCTTAGACAAGATAAGCACTTGAATTATTGTAAGAAGATTAAATAAAACTGAACACTTACGTAAATAACTTTCATCCGGGGCACACATCACACTTTGTCAGCATCCATGTTTGTTCCCTGAGTACTACCTCCTCAGACTGTTTCTGTGTGTTTGTAAATGTTCGCAGAGAACTCAGAGCAAGCGAAGATCTGTTTGAGAACGTTTGCCTTTGTTTGCTAACTTGAACGCACCATTTTGAGTAAAGTTTCGAGACTAAGAGCACATTTTCCCCCGTTCCAATCTTTAATGTAAGCATTACCTGAAGCTCTTGACATGTATCTTCCTGATTTTATGCACTGTGCTGCTCCCGCCTGATTGCCTGATTAATGATATGACTGAACAGTGGTTCAGACGTTCCCACTAAAGCAGACGGTGAACGTTATGCAGTCATCTCAAAAGTAAACAGACACCATCGATTTTGAAAAATGTCTTCCTAGGAACGTCCTTCTAGCTGCTCTGGCACAGTATTTGATGTTGATGGAGATCCCTCCCAGAAGTACTACGACTCAGTTCGAGTTGTTCCTTACAATGGGAATTTATTTCAACAATCCTCTCGACAGTCTGAAGACACCTGTCAGAGGGCCAGGGTCGACCTGAGCGGGTCGCTGTTGATTCCTTTGTTTTGAATTGTACAATCACTCTGTTGACCGTGTACAAGAGGAATCCCAAGGTTTTGTGCAATCATACGCTGGCTAAGTCCACCCTCAGACTGACCCACAATACGCCCTCTTTGAAAATCACACAACTCTTTTGCTGCCGGTGTTCACCCCATGACTAGTTGCTCTAAACAGTTAATATCCTGTAATCTGAAAGGAAAACAATAATATATTAACAAGTTTGAAGCACCAAGTGGTGTCCGCATAGATAACTGCAAATAGCTGAACTTTGTTTGCAGAATATATATATATATTTTTTTAATCTACTAGTTGCAGCAATACATTTGCAACTGGGGGGGTGTTCAGTCGGTTTGTTACAAGCATTTCCGTTCTTGCGCTCCAACCAAAATATGACGTTACCCGAACCGAGCGGAATAAAATGAAAAATGGTTAAAATCATTTCATTTACACAGGCTGTATGCATGCCTTGTGTAATAAGATAATAATAATATTAGACCTGGCAGATATGTTTGTATCATACTGTATAACGTCCACACACTCATCCCTTGTATTATGCATACTTAATGTACTTTTTATGTTTATGTTTACAATAATGTAAAAATGCTCATAGTAAGTATAATTTACACTGCATGAAATCACATGAGGTGTCATGTTAATTAAAATGTAAATAATAAAGTTCTTCTTAGTTCTTATTAAGGATGGTTATGTTTTGGGGGGGGGTTGTTGTTGTTGTTGTTATTGTTTATTGGGTTTTTTGACCCCGTTAGTTTTCTGGTTTCGAAAGTTTTCTTGTTGCACCAGGCACGCGCTGAGATCAAGTTCACATGAATTTCTCTCCCCCCGTTCTAAATCACTTTTTCTATTGATTACAGGGCATATTTTTTTTTTCCATGCAAGTCCATACATCACAATCGGTTAAACATGACTTTCCTATTAATATATGTTGCTGTCACTTTGAAAAAATGAAAACATGGGGAAGAAAATATGCCCATAATAAACGTCCAGGCTTTATTCACGTCTGCCTTTGTGTCTTGGGCACTAAAAGATAGATGACAGAAGGGACACCTGCATCTTTAATGTGGTATAAAGGTGGCATGCAGGTGGATGTCATGCCAAGAATCCACCACCATAGCCAAAAAAAAAAAAAAAAAAAACCAAACAAAAAAACCCCAACAACCCAAATTCAGTGTGTGACACCTGCAAACCCCCCTATAAACACCACCATGGTGGTCTGGTCCTAAACTACTACTGAAGGACTTATACATCTATTTCTCGTAGGGTGTAGGGTGTAAGATGATATCTTGTGTCTCAGGAACAAGGCACGGAGGTCGGCGAGGACGTGTTGGAATGCTATCCACTGCTTAGTGTTTCTGCCACAAGTTGATCGACTATTATCATCTTGGAGAAGACGATGAACATGAGGATTGTAGGTCTGGAATTGTTCTTGTAGCGTTTGTGTAAAATGTACGTAGAGATGTCATGTGTGTGAAGGTACGCTTTGGGGATATTTTAGTCACTGCTTCGTTGAGCAGTGTGGAGCGTTTGTAGGGTCTTGTGACACTTTAGTGTCCGGTGGCTTAGAAATGTTCCTGAATCCTTCTTTGAAAGAGTGCATTCAGTATTTATTCAACTGTGTGTTTGTGTTGGTGTGTGTGTGTGTGTACTAGAGAGAGAGAGAGAGAGAGAGAGAGAGAGAGAGATGTTTTCTATTACAATGACAGAGTGTCCAGCAGAGTGGAGCGAAGCAGAAAGAGTCAGAGTGAGAGTGAGAGGAAAGATGGATGGAACAACTGAGCTATGCAGCCTGCCAAAATTGTAGGAAATTAATTAAAAGGAAGAGTGCGGTCCAGGCAGAGAGTTTGTTTTGCTGTGACGTTTGTGCCGAGTCGAAAGATTTTGTGTCCTGTTCAGGCAGATACGTCTGCACTGAAAAAAAAAGAAAACAAAGAAAATGGAGGGGGTGGGGGGGATGTCCCACAATCCAAAACTTTAGCCAAGAGCTGAAAGCCCTGTTTCAAATGTTCCCTCGTTGGGTACGCTGAAAGCCCTCACTCACACGTGGCTCACTTCTGCCCAAATTAATATTTAATACTTCAATTGTGAGCCAACCACAATACACACACGCAGGTTAAGTGAATGAAGGATTTAATTTTGTAAACAGCAATTATACAGTAATTCGTATTGATTCCTTTTTGTGTGTGTGTGTGTGTGTTTAATTCATAGCTTTGATGCACTGAATAAATTATGGGGCCTGGTTAAATTGATTGTTATTAGGAGGCTTGCTGATGACAAGCTAATTGATATCTTTTCAATTCATCAGTGCGTTTCGGTCGGCGGACGAGTTTGTAATTGATATTTGACCCCAGCAGGCAGGGAGAGTATCCGAGCACTTAACGGCAAAGTAGTGAGGAGGGGTGCTCTGAAAACAGGGAGGTTATAGAACCGTACTGGTTAGACTGGATGATACTGGGTGAGATTTGTTTTTTTTTTGTTTTTTTACACCGTTTATATTTTATTTATAATCATATTTATGCGCAGGGAGAATGGGTAGTGGAGAAGTGCAGGTGTTTTCCCTTTTTTTTTTTTTTTTGGATGTGATGAGCTTTCTGGTGTGATAATGGCACTCTACTTCTAACTTGCAGGAATGCAGTTCATTTCCCGTCAAAATCATCATATTCTACCACAGACCTATTTCTCTTGGGTCAGCTTTTACATTTACAAAGCACTATACCACGAATGTAGACACAAACAAGTAGTGAAATCAGAAAGAGAAATGTCAGGACCTAAAGGAAAAAATTGCTTGTATTACTGTAAATCTCACCAAGAAAGAAGGTGCGAAGGATGGACAAACAGTGATCAGAGATTGGTCGAGAACGAGAACATCAGCTCTCATGCAAGCACAGCTCGGTCTGGCTTTAAACACTGTAGTGTGAGCTGGAGACTCATTATATAATATACTCAATATATATTGAGTGCAGGGCAGTCGCTAACATGTGCGTGAAAAGTCCCTAGATTTGGTGCTTGGATCTTTTTTGAAATAAAGTCACTAATGGGGTGTAAACAGTCACAAAAGTCACAAAATCTGGTCTCAAAGTCTCCAAGATGGCTTTCCAGTTTCCTCTCGACTTTCCAAAACAGTTGAGTTGGTCGACTGGCTAGGATAAACTCTCCTAGGTGTACATGAGTGTGTGGATGTGTGTGCATGATGTCCTGTGATGGACTGGCACCCCATTCAGGGTGTAGTTCCACGTCACACTGAGTATTTCTCACTCACTGGACCAACTACGACCTGACCACGATAAAGCGGTGACTGAAAATGAGTGAACTTTTAATGCAATCCGTCTTAGCATCATATCACCGCATTACCAACAGCAAAAATTAAAATAAAAACATTTAAATAATTATGTATACAGGTAGTCCTCAAGTTATGATGGAGATGCCTTCCGCCACACCCATTGTAATTTGAAAATATCGTATGTCTAACTATTGTGTTGAACCACTTAGCCTAGCTTAGGTATCTCAGCCTAGCTTAGCCCCGTTTATCCTACCCTACCCAGGAGTCTTTTCCTGTAGAAGACATTCTTTTGAATTAAAATCAGCTCTTGAAGCACACAAAAACCCGAAGTAATGCACTGCACAGTACACCGATACACAAGGCAATTCCGTGAGTTGCGGGAGAGAGTGTGGCATCGCGCAAGGCGAGTGATTCGGGTATCGTCCGCGTACTTCCAGGTGTCGTCCGTGTACTCCTGGGTGTCGTCCGCATGTCCGTCATACACTGTTACGCTGGCCTGCCAGCGATGCCGCTGCCCACAAATTTTTAATATTTTCTAAATATGTTACAATTTTTAGCGTGTCACAATTGTCATCGTAATGTCGAAAAATCTTAAGTCAGCCCATCGTAACTCGGGGAGCACCTGCACTCTAAGACAATAGGGTTACCTGAGGTCTTTGAATAGTTAATGGACATTTTGAAATCAATGCTCTGTAGCTTAGCAAATTCCTAAATAATACCTAAAAAAAGATAAGCGCATGAGCTGACCCTCATCTTTCTACTCGTTCTACCTGAACATCACTACTTCACGAACAGAACCTGCGTCTTTCAGCGCCGCATTTGTACTTCTGCTCTAGATTTAAAAATGTATTTATTGATCTAACTTTAGTTTCCCTGAAGCGGAGGGCACAAAAATCTAGTCTCTGGTCTTCTGCAAAAAAGGAACATTGCCACCCAGAGCAACATGCTTATAGACGGACAAGATTTTGCATGGGATTATTTGTCCCAGGAAGCCACATTCAGCAAAGACACTCAAACCTCCAAGAGCATTTTAAGGCAAAGTGGTAATGGCTCCGTCTTCTGATCTCCACTGATGGATTCACAGTGTCGAGCATCAACAGGTGTTTTCGTTCCTTTCAACAAGGGAGCATTTTTTTTTTATTAGATGTAGGAGGGGGTGAGGAAGGGTAAATGGATGGCCTATATCCATTTCTGGGAGATTTTGTGTTGGTAAAAGCCGTGAGAGCAATTGCAGGAAAACGTCTTGGGGAATAGGGTATACCCTCAGATGGAGGAAGAGACATGCTGAGGTTGTAGTTGTTTATAGGGTTTTTTTCCCTCCTGTCTGCTCTCCCTTTTCTGTCTCCTGGGTGGATGTAGTGGTAGGGTTCATGTTCGGGATTCGATTGCAAACAAATGCACTTAATCCCACGAGCTCCCCACATCCTGCGCATTTACTATTCCACTGAACAAACGGCAGACATTGTCACCTCTGCGCACGCACATATGCACACCCTCGCACTCCCAAACGCCGACCATTCGGTTAACAATTTACCGTTTGCAAAATAAGAACAAATGCGTTCCCTTTTTTCCTTGCTCCCTTATGTGTGCTATTTCTAGCTAGAGATATCTTGTTGTTTAAATAAGTAAACACCTTGCGCTCGGTAGTGTTTTGCTCTGTATTGTTGTTTATTTCTTTATTTATTCAGGGATATTTTTTTCACTCCGGTTTGTTTAGCCTCTTGTGAAGTGTATTCTTATAAAATCATCTCAGAGGAAAAGGATTATGCCTTATAATATGCATTAATGTAAAATGTATGAAACCCAACTGTTGTTGCGTTAAAAAATTCCAGCCTTCGTTGGTTAAAAAAAAAGAAAAATCAATAATAGAGCAAGCAGTCCTTCACTTAAAGCCTGCGAATGCTTGGTGCGAGTCAGCCACTGCGTGAGTCTCCATTCACAAGAAACTAAAGAAGTAACTAACCAATAGCGAGTGATCCCGTAGGTGCGAAGGTGAGCTTAAAGGGCAGGAGAGCAAGAGCAGATGTTAGATGGTCATCTGTTCTGAACAGTCTGCTGACACCTCGGCTGTAGCAAGGACACCCTCACAGGCTGGGAAGCCAATCTTCTGGTTATCGCTAGAGTCTGGAAGCGGTACCGCCAACAACTGCCTCCGTTTACAGGAAGGATCATGTGACTGACTCTGCAAACAACCAATTACAGATCATTGTTGTTCTATGAAATATATTGGGAGACAATGTGACTGATCTGACCTTAGCATTATAAGGCTTGGTGTTCTGTACATTTAAACCCAGATATAAGCTATACACACAGAGACACCTTTATATTCTTAAAAGTTAATCTTGTTACATGTAACACTAGTAGACTAAATCTATCTGGAAGGCAAGTGATGGATTGCTAATGAGGGAGTAAAATGATTTTTGGGCCAATGCTAATCCCAGTAAACAGCACAGATTCTGCATTTAACCAGACGACTGACTCTTGCTCTTGTTTTTGCTCATTTTCTCACCTGGCCAGACCAGAACAACTTAATATAAATAGTTGGTGAAAGCAGTAACGAAAATATGAGCCAAGCTGCAGGATGGGCTGCATGACTGATGTCTGTTTTTGTGACTGATCTAACCTGCAGTGCTTGGGTATTAGAAATGATCTCAAGATTATCAGTCAACACTTCTTCTTTAACTTCTTTAGAGAATACCTACCAGATGTTTGTTGGCTAGCTTACTTGTAAGACATCCACATAACTCCATTTTGCCTACACTTCTGGCTTAGGTCCTCCTCCTCCTCCTCCTCACCTGCTGTGCAACATCAATGGCTCGGGAAAGCTCAAACGGACACAAAAGAGTGTGAATGCAGCACTGCATCTAGTCCATCAGGCATCATGAAGGAGAACACTTTTAATTCGCTACCAATAGTGAGAAGAGAGGGGTTGGCACCAGACTCGTGACATAAGCCAAGATGCTGGAAAGTTTTGTGCCCGATACATTTAATGTGCTAGTGATAGTCACACGTGAAACACACCACAGCATAGCGTGACACACAGTGAAATTCTTTCTCTGCATTTGACCCATTTACCAAGGGGCAGCCGAACAGCACAGCGCCCGGGGAGCAGTGCTTGGGGACGATACTTTGCTCAGGGAACCTCAGTGTAACTTGTCAGTTCTGAGCCTTGAACCCACAACCTTCCGACTGAAGGGCCAGTGCCCTGACCACTAGGCTACCACTGATACTTTGTTTTAGTTAAACAAGTAAATCACAAAATGAAGGGGCGAGAAGTCGGAGGACAGTTTGTAGATCGTTTACTGCGGCGCCACTGCTTTTTGTCTACTTTCAGGCTTCAAAATATGACAAAATTAATACAATATAGCCTTCTGAGACCCAAACTCTAATGTTGTGTGCCTTGTAATTTCTCCCCACTGTGTCTGTTTCTTAGCATCAGAGAAATTCTTTTAAACTTGATGAATGTCTATAAACAGGAGGAAGTTTGGAAAAAGTGTAATACCCAATGGTCCTCATATAAGGATCTTACAAGGGTACAGATAGGAGGAGTTGGGGAAAATGTGATGTCTTCATACAAGGACAGTGGGGTCTCATCAGGTTAAGTGAGTTACAGAAAGTTTGGGCATTTTTAGGATGGTTGAGCTGCAACACAGTCTAGGAATTCTTGTGATGTGAAACTTTTCTCGCAGATATATCTGGCTAAGAAAAGTGTACCGTTCTTGCAAACTTCGAAAGCTTGTTGCCCAATGAAATGACAAAAACCCGATTAAATGATTCTAATAATTGTGCCTGGCTATGTCCTGGGACTAGAGACACGGGGATGGGTTTCTGAACTTTACAATAGATTGTAGACCTTGTATCTCAAGAAACACATCCTTGGCCAGGAGTTTGAAAGAACTCAACTGGCTCTGATTGGTATGTGTATGTGTGGTGGGGGGTTCAAAGCATCTTCGACTAATCACACGTGTCTGGGAGTTCATGTGTATGAAAGGGCAATTGGTTTCTCCTCCAGGCACATTCAGCTTCCCTGTGAGTAGGTCCTGAAAAGAGGTGGTGCCTTCATTTGTTTCGGAGGAAGCGCGTACTATTGTCATGCATAAGGAGCAAACTTAAATAATGGAACGGGAACTGGAACAGGGTGGGACTTGACTATGACTAAAAAGGGATTTTTTTTAATGGAATAATAATAATAAAAAATTTTTTTAAAAAATCACTAAACTTTTATCACTCGAGAAAATATTGCATTTCCTCCCATATCAGTATGCACCCAAACTAAGAAAGGAAGAAAACTATTTTATTAAGATTGCACTCTTGGTGCTGTGCAGTCCCATGTGTGCATTTGGGGTTTTATTGCACATATTCATTAGATCTTTTTTCATAAAATTATCACCTTGGAGAAGGGATGAATTAATTAATCGACCCAAAGCGTCTAATGAATACATTTCAAATCTCAGATTCACATTTAATCATCATAAAAAAAATAATAATAAAAAATAAAAAAAAAAACACACACACAGGGAGAAAAGGATGCCCTGCTGTAAAAACCACTTGTGGCACAGGTACTGCTTTGTTTTGGTTCACAAGTGGACTTCAGGCCTCCTCCAAAACGGCCCAGTACACGGACGCATGACATGCACGACGTATATTAACCCATTACACATCACATAATCACGGCACGACGTATAATTTTACAGAAATATCGACATAATCTTACCCAACAACATCCCTAAGTGTAGATTTGACCCCGAATGCCTAGGTACAGTGTGGACCGAACCATTAAGGAGATGCGTGGGGGGAGAGCCAGCTCACATCAGGACGACTGCCCTGGCTAAAAATAAATACCTAAACACGTAAACAAGCGACTTAGTGCTCTCAAATGTCCACGTATTCGTTTACTTATTGAAAAAGGGGGAAGAATCTGACAGGTTCCCTGCGTGTGAGTGATGTGTGTACGGATATATAAAAAGCCCATTTCCGGTGCAGCCAACGTAATGGTGTCTCCGAGTTGTTTTTGTTTTGGTTTGGTTTGTTGTCGCACCGCAGCTTTTCCTTTCGTTGTGTGAACAAAAACCCAACAGCCTAGCACAACCCCATCACCTAGGCGTCCAGTGTGAAGGCTTTGGGGAGCGTTAGGAATTTTGGAGGAGTGCCTTTTTGTCTTTTTCGGCTCCAGTTGCGCAAGAAGGTTGCACACATCCAGCCATTCTTCCTGGCTGAAGACACCAGGGCAACCCATCAGTTCACAAGCATCCCGCTGCACGACAAACCATCAGCCGTGTGTGTTTTCCTAAATGATCTGAGGGCTATAATGTACCAGTGTTCCAACCTGCTGCCATATTATTTCATACATTGCTATTTCTGACTTCCTGGTCCTGATATTATCTATCAGCAGAGAGAGAGAGAGAGAGAGAGAGAGAGGGGGCTTTAAAAATATCAACAAGACGAAGAAGAACAAGTCCGAGTTAAATCACGATGGATTAATGCTTTGTATTTCATGATCGCCGCCATTTCCACTCTCACTATTTTACACACACACACACACACACAAATATCCAGGCTGAGGTTGTAGCTGGGTTTTTTGTGCCTGTAGTATGAGCCTGCTGTTCAGCAGCACCCCTCCCCCAGCCTTTGGCGAAACAGGAACAACTTCTTTGAGAGCGAAAGAGAGCAAGAGAGAGGGGGAAAAGAGGAGAGAGAGAGAGAGAGGGCTGCACAAGTTTTTTAGTCTTAGAGCAGCTATGTAGACTCCATTTGGGAACCTGGGATTTGCTTTTTTTTTGTTTTAATTCTCGTGGATTTGCATGGTTTTTATGTTATTTTTTTGTTAGTTAGTTATTCTTGTCGTTTGCAGTGGCGCTTTGTTTTGTGGCGAACAAACCAGTGGGTTTTCTTTTGCCTGTTTCTTTTTAAGGGGGAGGAAAGGGAAAAAAAATGAACGACTCACCTCGAGGATTATAGTTGTTGGTGTGGAATATTTCCCCCTTTTTTGTTTTTGCAGACAGAATGGGATTAGCAGAGGAGCGACTCATCGACTAATCGCTGTTTGTTTTGTTATGTTTTTTTTTTTTTGTTTGGTTTGTTTTGTTTGTTTTAATGGCACCTGAGGAATGGAAAGACTTTCGTCTGGGGTGTCGATGTGATCTAATATATTATGATTGATCTGATCTGATTATCATATGGTAAGACTGAGTTTTGCTCTCTGATCCCTCCTAACTTTCTCCCCCATGCTCACTCAGGCCGGTAGGCAGTCAACACGCCTGGCTTGGCTTTGCTTTGCTCCCATTCAACTCAGGGGCCATGCATGTACAAATCCGACCAAAAAAGACTGAAATGATCAGATTTCCAACACTGGGCAGCGTCAAAACAGGGAGCTATCTATCACAAGAGTTTATTCTTGTGTATTTCCTCCTTCGACCGTATACTGCATGTGTTTTGTGTTTGTTTTGTTTTGTGCTTTTCCCTTTTCAGTTTGGTTAAAGAAGCGTCGAGATGTTAAAACAAGTCGTTTTCGCTTTTGAACCAATTTCTTGAAAGAAAGAAAAAAATAGATATATACAACATCCCCTCCATGTTGCTAATTCCCAAAGTAACTCGTGTGTTTGTTTGTGCAGACCTACCTTTCCCTACATTAACCTGACTCGACTTGGCTCTTTCCCCCCTTTGAGTCTTTTTGTCCCGTTTGGAGAAAATCCCATCAGCTCTGAGGAGGAAGTCTCGGGCCGTCCGTGGATTCAGCTCTTCGCTGGGCGCTAAAAATCTCTCTGTCACCTTTTATACACTTAAAAACAAACCAGAACAGTTGTAGATCATTTCCCCCGTCTTTGTTTTGTGCTTAAACGCGAATACGTATTTTTTTTATTTTTGGCTCCAAAACAGACGATGTTTTTGTTGCGCGTGGCCCCCTCGTCTCGAGAGTGTTGGCGTGCTAATGCTAACTCAAAACTGCTCCCAAGCTGCATTGAGCTAGTTATAAGTTCGTTTATTTATCCCAGATTGGACTGTGGTAATCAGAAATACGTGGAGTGATACAAAAACACACGCTTCATAGTCTGTGTTAGGGTTTGGCACGGGATATAATGCTGCTCAATAAACTGAAAGACACCACAGGGTTGTTGTTGTGGAGTGAGTCTGGGTGTTTGTGTTGCTAGTTTTCATCTGGAAAAGAAGCCACACGTTTGTGGGGTTTATTCTACTATATTAATCATTTTTAAAAGGCCTAGTTTGAATACATTACCTCTGAGTCTGTCCTATGCAAATTACAGGTGTGTGTGTGTGTGTGTGTGTGTGTGTGGGGCTGAAACCTCTGGTCATCATGCTAGTTTGGCCTCTGAAACAAGAGCAGGCTGTTCATACCTTTCCTTTAGGTGTGAGAGTCACCTTTGGTTTAGTGTTTAGCTTTTTACTTCTAACTCCAGGAAAGATTTTGGTGATTCATTGAAATGACGGCTAATTTTACACATTATGACATTTGTTTTTATTTTTATTTTTTATGTCATGTCCCTCAATAAAACCCTGTAAACCACAGCACAGAGATCTGGTTTCTGGAAGTCAAGGTAGTGTCCACACTGAGATATATCAGATATAATGTTATTGGTCTGACTGACTGTGTGTGTAAAATATCAGCCACGGGATACGCTAGCGTGACAGGCTTTTGCGAAAGTTCGTAGTTGTGTTGGTTTGCCAGGTCAGAATGAAACTATGATTAAAGGAAAATAATTCACCCCGGATATTTACATGCTAATTGTTGCTGTTGAGGTGAGCTTTCCCTGGCATCTAAAGGTTTGTTTTGAAATCAAATACTGTCCTGAGTTTTGTTGTTGTTTGAGCATCTTTCTTGCTTACAGTTTCCTCCATTACCCATAATGCTGTTTGACTGCTAGCTAAAGAGAGCAGTGCAGCGGTGCTTTAGTCCTTTGGTCTTTCCAGCTCTTGGGGTTGAAAGCTTGAGGTTTCACACTAATACCATGGGAGGTCCCTAACTAGCGGAGTCTTCGCAAGAGTTTAGAGTTAGAGTTCGTTGCGTCCATATAGCTGTGATGGATATCTCATTAATATGATACTGAACGTTGTGACTAAGAAAAGAAGCTCTTGCTTTTCAGGTTTTAGGCACGAACCATAAAACCTGACTTTGTGAAATCACATTTTCTCCTATTAAACACTGTTGTAACTGTGCTAACAAGGTCCTGCTGTGACATCAGTGTGGCACAAAGTAAGCTAGCTTTACACGGGGAGAATGGAAATACAGCTTTAACCAAGAAATTAGCACCTGAATCGCTAAACAAATCAGAAATATTTAATTATAACTCATCTTTAATGTGTTTTATGGCAAAGTTTTCCTTTAATGGTACGTGTAATTCATTTTTATGGTTTTTGTTTATATTGAGATATGAACTGTCACACTGGTAAAATTCAGTCTTTTGCCGATTGTGTTCTTTATATAGTAATATATCCTGTTAAAATATTGTCATGTATTTACAAAACAAAAAAACATCATCTGTACTGTTGTAGCATAGCAAAATAACTATTTCAGGTGTCTTTCTTATGGTATACCTTCACACCCATGCTTGAAAATGCTGTTTGTTACCTTCTCTGTTCATCATGATTTGAATAGCAAATACCCACATAGTAATGTCTTGGAATGCATAAGCCATTCATTTTTTCCAACGGAAAAACCAGTAAACCTTTTTTTTTTTTTTTTTTTTTGGACTGTTGGTTACATGATAACCTTTTTAACCAAATCAACTTTGATTCAGTGCTTAAGCTTGAAGCAAGAAAAAAAACAATACGTAGGAAATAATAAGGTATGGAAATGATCATGGAAATGACAGGCGTGCCCTGCCCTTAGAATTTTCCTACCAGTTCTTCCTTATCATATTACGCAAGACCTGTTTTTTTTTTTTGTTTGTTTTTTTTTAAATAGTTTATAGCAAAGCCAAAGGAGTGCCTTTTGCTTCTGGTTTGTGTGTGTTGAACGGAATACCCACTGCATCCATCCACAAACTGAGTCATATAATTGCTGCCATAGCTTTTGGTTTTGGAGATTAGCGTGTGGTGGAATATGTTAAGTGGGTTCAAAAGTAGAGAGTTCTCCAGGGTTTTCTTCACTTCGTCTTGGCACGCATCCTGATGTTTTGGGGGTTCCTTCGGCCGCGGGCGCATGGCATGATGGCCCTGTAGGTCTGTGGGTCTTGCATACATGGTTAAAACCGCTGTGTGGACTAGACTGTGCAAGAACTTCGTTGGACCCCTAAAGTTTTTTGACACTAATCTGGAGTAAGGCTCGAAAGATGACCCTTAATCATTCCCCCCCAGCCAACTTGTATTTCCAAGGATAGAACTGTCCGTTTTGGTGCATAAGCACATATGTTGATAATCAGGTACCTGATAATTTGTGTTGGTTATTAGCATTTCTTCACGTTTTTCTAAAATGCAGTAACCTCTGCTCACATTTTATTGCGGTCTCTTCGTGCCTTGTTTTTGTGTAATTCCATTTTTGTTTATTGGAAATTATTCTATCTCAGCATTATAATTAGTGGTCAAAAGTGAAGCATAACTTTTATATCTGTGTAAGTATTTCTATATAGTGGGTGTTTCATTCAGTGTCCATGATGGCTCTCAGAGTCAAGGCTATATCAATTGCCCCTGTCTGTATAAACAAACCATGCAAACTTGGAGTACAATACGCATGTTCATATTCAGCATAAGTGTGTATGTAATACACGTGGCATCTGAAGTCTAAAAGTTACCTTGTTTACAGTAGTGTTTTAGTGCATCACATCACCAGAACAGAGAGCTGACCTTACTTTATTGATGTCTTCCACAGGTTTGACTATAAGAGAGCGAAGTTGTAATCTCCTACACTCGACCCGATTCCCCGGACCATCGTTCCTTCACAGGTCAATTCAGACACTGGTTTATCCTACATCCACACGTGCACACAGTAAAAGGGGATCTACTGGAAATTGCTTCAGATGTGGAGGAGCCGGAGATTGTGAGACCTCGGGGTCATTCAAGGTAAAGTGACTACGACAGTATGCACTTGCATTTATTAATCACGTGCTTGGCGAGGGTCTGGATTTTTGTGTATTTGCATGCAAGCAGGATTTAGTAGAGGAAGAACCCTTATGATTTAAAGCTGAGGCAAAATGATGAGCTTGATTTGAATCATTTAGTGATCCAACGGAGGTTCCATTTTTATAAGAACGCGTGCATATTTTTTGGTGTTCTCCGACACCAATACTGCAAAAAGTTACCCATGTCAGGGGCGTTAGGGAATGTTTTTATTTAGTGGTGTTTGTTGGGTGCCGCCTGTCCTGCTAGTGTTTAACTCCTCCTTTGAAATGTTGTGGTGTTTAAACGTGCAAGAAAAGCGTAGACCATGGTGAAAAGAAGCCCAGGGGTCTCAGTGCTCGTGGAACTGAAGTGCTCGAATGTGCAACAATTTCTCTGTCTGCTTGCTTCTCTGCTCCTAGGTCAGCAGTTATCGTGACATTGTGGTGCATGAAGGTCAAGGATGACTTAAAGTGTATAGTTAATTTTTGGCAATATTTGGTTTTCCATACGCTGTCAGGGGTTCAAAAATGGAGCTCAGTGATGAGCCGCCAATCAAATTTTCTGGCTTGGCTCGAAAAAATGGCATGGCTGTGTTTCAGAGCATGAGAAAAGTACCAAAGTTGAGTTTCAGACAAACAGGAAAACTCCGATGAGTTTTAGAAGTAGAGCAAGGAAGAATGTGTATGAAAAAAGGGGATTTTTCCTAATGTTTGGAAAAATCACTGTCACATTTTTAGCCTGGAGGTGAGGTTAGCAAAAATGGCTGTATTTGAGGCGGGGGGAACCCCACACACTTGAGACACATGATGTTTATTAAAACTGACAGGTTTAGTTAGACTCTGTTGACCGGCTCTTAAAATTTATTTATTTATGTATGCATGTATGTATTTTCTAATTGTAGTAGCAATTACCAGTACCTACTTTATGGTGTGTTTTGGACAAGTTTGGTCCAAATAAGTATTTGTGTGCGCTTACAAACTTTTGGTGTCACCAGAAGCCTTCATCTGTGAACTATATGTAGAAGCAAGAGGTTACATATGCTAGTATGTGGAAGGACAGAGGAGTGTGTGTGTGTGTGTGTGTGTGTGTGTGTGTGTGTGGGGGTGGGGGGGGGGGGG
>JAQMCW010000010.1:6441448-6455441 GCA_030068335.1 Chrysichthys cranchii
TTTCCGGCTCATTGTCTCCCCCTAGACATTGAAGTCAGGTAGGACAACAAATCACACTGCCTAGTAAAGCGATCAGTGAAATAGGAGTATCAGTTCATGGTATCGGCACTTTATGGATGAGTACGAGTATTTTAGCAAAGTATCGGCCCGATATCGGTATTGGTGCAGCCCTATTTTCTGCTCACCATGTTTGTGCAGAGTGGTTATCAGCTCAAACAAGTCTAGTCATTCTCCTTTGATCTCAGCCCACTGATTTACCAATGACTGAGTGTTTTTAGTTTTTCACGCCATTCTGTGTTAAACCGTAAAGACTGTTGATGAGATCGTTTTATGCTTCGATGCATTGTGCTGCTTTTCCTACTGATCATTTTATAAATGTTAAATACAGAAGATAAAAACAAATCAGTATTCCGTAACCATCCTGTCATACACCATGGCGATCCAAGTGACAAGATGTGGTTAGCCTAATCTGTATCTCGTGTCCCCTTCCCATGTCAGTCAGAGAAAGTCAGAGTACATTCTATAACGGTTTACCCATATGGCAGGTTTTTATCCGATAACATCTAACGCCGACGTGGATTAACATCTAGCATCTTGACTACAACATGGAATCCATGATCACTTTCTTTAACGATAAGAAATATAATTTGGAGCTGGAGGTGACTTTAAAGGCACGACTCGTGTTTAGCTTAACTTCCATGTTCCTGTGACACATTTAAAAATCAACTCTGCTGTTTCCATGCTTTATTCCGCGCACACGTTTCTGTACTGTGGTTTTTAAAGAGGCGTATTCATGGAGCCTAATGAACAGTAGTGGGATGCCCTTGACTTTTGGCCGGGCTCCAGGAGCTGAAGTTGGCATTGAAAAACAGTTTGTTTTTCTCCTCTTGTTTATTAATGAAGAAAACCCACTGCTGCTTGAGGCTCTCGAACACCCTCCCCTGAAGCAGGTTCTCAGAAGGTGGCTCCGCCCTAGTCGTTGCTGGGTTTTTTTCTTTTCTTTTTTTTCCTTTTTTTTTTTTTTTTTGGTGGCCTGATTCTCTCTCTCTCTCTCTCTCTCTCTGTGTCTATGTGTGTATTTGTGGCCCTCAGGTGCTGGCAGTTGAGTGATCTGTGGGAGAGGTTCAGCTGAAAGTGGAAGACAGATACACATGTATCTGATATCAGGGTTCTCGTGTGTCCGTGTGTCGCACTGTAGTTAATGTTTGCTCTCATGAAGTCTCCGTTTGGGCAGCTTGGTGTCACATTGAATCAGTTTGCTTTCGGATTTTTGGAAATCTCACCGATTTGATCACTTCTGTGTAGTGAAATGATCGGCCAGAATGACAGATTTCAAAACATCCTCCTCGATTTAGCCCTAAATATCGGGATGCATTTTTTTTTTCCCATCCCATATAAATCACCCGAGGCCCTTACATAGATTTAAGGGAAGCATATTTCATGAGCGTTGGACTCCTTTGATGATCAGGATAAACCCAGTAGGACTCATTGTGTGATCTATAAACCTGAGCAGAGTGTACACGTTACTGAGGGTTTGCAAAGTCATTAAATCAGAACAGTCACACTTGGGGTTTTTTTTGTTTTTGTGGCAGAACATGATGCGTCATCCCCTGGCACTCTTTGTCATCAAAGATAAAAACTGGAAAAATCCTGATCAGTGTCATAATTGTGTATCTGTTAATTTAAGAGTTGACTCAACTTTCAGTATCTTTCCACCATCTTGTGTGTTTGGAGTAAAACAGGCTTTTATCTCTGACTGACATTTTATTACCTTAACCACACAGGAATACCGTAAATCCCCTTTACTGCCGTTGCTGCAGGGGTTTTCTTTATTATTATTATTATTATTATTATTATTATTATTATTATTAATTTGTTTATTTTTGTCCAAGTTAAGTCTTGTAGAAGGCTGGATATCTTTTGTACTACTGCTGTCCTTATTCCCATGAAGTTCTCCTTATGACATCTGTTGAAATTTCATGAATATTTTGTCCAGATTTTATTCAAATGAAAGTAAGCCCACTTGAAATTTTGCTGACAAAAAAACGTGACTGGGCCTTTTAAAGACATTTTTAAATTTCACAGACTACTGATTAAATGAGGACTGCACGGTGGCTGAGTGGTTAGCACTGTCGCCTCACAGCGAGAAGATCCTGGGTTCGAGCCCTGGGTTCTGCACGGGTGCCTTTCTGTGTGGAGTTTGCATGTTCTCCCCGTGTTCACGTGGGTTTCCTCCGGGTACTCCGGTTTCCTCCTACAGTCCAAAGACATGCACAGAGGGGATTAGGCTAATTGGCGACTCTAAATTGGCCGTAGGTATGAATGTGAGTGTGAATGGTTGTCTGTGTCTGTGTGTTGCCCTGCGGTAGACTGGTGACCTGCCCAGGTTGTATCCTGCCTCTCACCCGATGTCAGCTGGGATTGGCACCAGCTTCCCCCCCGCGACCCTGACCAGGATTAAGCGGCAGAAGACGAATACGAATACTGATTAAATGAAAATGAAAGAAAACCTTAAAAAGAATGAGCCCTTGGTGCTCTTAGTGGTGGATGATATGACCGAAATAGCATAATCATAACCACCAAGGACATAAACATACAAAAAAAAAAAAGACCACATGCAGCACCATATTCCAATTTTTATGATGTTGGTTATACATGACCTTCCTTCATTTCTTGCCGATGCGGTCATCAACATCCTCATGCCTCTCATGAAGTTATATTACTATTCATCAAATCTCCAGAAAATGGTGTGTGCACAAAGAAGCTCTTGTGCTTTTTCTTATTTATGGTCTAACAGTGAAACTTGACGATAATGCCAACATCGCTAGGTCAGCAGTGTGTACAGCGCACAACCGCTGATTTTGTCAGAAACATAGCATCAACCAACAAATAAGCACCAAAATCACTAAACGTGTTACAAATATTTTAATCGAAATATATTTAAAGTGCCTTTAAGGGCTTGAAAAACATGCTTTGGTTTTCGTGTTTATCACAAGGTGCAAGTATATGAAATTCCCAGCTGCACTCATGGAGTCCTGTTTTCTGTTCCACGTAGATAATCGTAGTGTCTCTCTCTCTCTCTCTCTGTGTGTGTGTGTGTGTGTGTGTGTGTGTGTGTGTGTGTGTGTGTGTGGTTGTGTGTGTCTGTCTGTCTCTCTGTCTTTCTCTTAGATCTTAGAGTGGTGTCCCGTTGCAGTCAGAGACAGCCATGGCCACGGCTATATCGTGACACACAGAGACATGGTGAGTACTGCTGCTGCTGACATCTCCAGAGCCATGTCAAACAAAGGTTCCTCTGCAGGGGGCCCGCTGTGAGAGACAGAGCCATGTGTGAGAAAGTGGGACGGGGGTTGTGGGGGGCGTCGAGGAAGGGAGGGGAGCGCAAGAGGGAGGAAGAGCTTTTCTGTGTAAACGAGATTCCTAGTCCTCGAGCTCTTCTAGCGAATCCATATTTTTTTCCGGTCCGTTCCAGCTCACACTAGTCTGGTTTGTTAATGCTGTAATTAGCGTCTTGACTGAGGGCTGATGTGAAGTCAGAAATCCCAAAAACATGGATTTGATTGTGGACATCTGTTGTGGAGACTATAGCTATGGAGGAAGTAATATTTGGATGGCAGAGGATAAAGAGCGAGGAAAAAAATGGCCCAAGGGGTGGGTTGGATTGGAGTAACCCCTGTTCAAGGCCTCAAAATACTTCACTATCCAGAAAACTCAGCGTGCATACATGGGGAAGGGAAAAGGAGCACTTTGTGGACGACAGAAAATAGATGACTTACGGAAAATCGCTGAAAGCTTGGCCCCCATGGCTGTGCTAGGCCTCATGCCTAGGCGTTTTATCTTTATACAATTTCACGAAAGCTCGCTAAAGATTTTCCTGAAAAGTCCTAGTTTGGTCAAAGGCTAAAATACAATTGGGCATGCTGTTAGAATAAGGACACAATGATCAACGGTGAAGTGGTGTGATTGGGGCGGGGTGCTGGGGCATGAGACGTTAACAATAGAAGTCTTTAAATACAAATCCGTGTTGCATGTGATTCCATTTACAAGCTCTAAATCTTTTATTCCATAATTATACATCTTGCCTAACGTGTCTACTTTATTGCCACGCTGATTGATGGCTTAATTTGTTGATCTGAATAGATGTTAGTTTCTAACTGCATGATGTTTGATGGTTCATATGGTGTGAGAAAGTAAAGCTTCTTAATTGGATACCTTTAGGCTACAAACATAACACTGATTATCCGATAAGCAAGGGCACATCAACAACTATCCTAAAAAACAACCACTTGGAAACTAACTGAATCTTCTTCTGTGCACATATACCCGATTTGGGCTGGAGCATGTTGTCAGTTCATGTCCAGCTATGTTCTAGTGCTTTAGTTTAGCCTTTGGCTGTGTTGTGCACTGCACCCAAGGAATCGCTTTGCTTGTGTTGGTTTAGTCGACCCACAGAGCCAGGCTGGTCAGATTGTGTCGGTTCTGCGGGTCTGAATCCTTCCTTGAGCTCTCTAAAGCCAAAAATTATACTCTTCAACCTGACTTCAAGGTGTTGTCAGAATGCATGAACCTGTGGGAGTCTTTAAGCTAGAATGGATTTATTTTTTACTACTTTATGCACTCTCTTTCTCTCTCTCTCTCTCTCTCTCTCTCTCTCTCTCTCTCTCTCTCTCTCTCTCTGTCTCTTGTTGATTCCTTTTGAAATTGCAGTTGAATTCTTATATGAGGCTCATATGAGACCTGCCTGTTACCGGTGAGGGAATGTAAACAGACACAATTTAATTTTGCTAGCACCACAAAAAGGTCAGGTAATGTGCACTAAAGCCCTTTATCTATTGGCGTGTTCCAGGAAACGCACACCCATGCACGTCTTCACACTGCCATGTGTTTTCTAGATCACTGAAGGTCATGGCTTTTTCTCAGAAGGATATTCCAGTGTTTTAAAAACTGAATTTTGCTGCTTCTGGTCAACATTTGTAATTATTAAAAATGTAATTAAAAAAAGGGTACCCCGATTAACTACAACATCTCAGGAGTGTATTATGATTGTATGATTGTATCAAGATATTGGTGTCATATCCCCTTTCTGCCCATTCCTACATCGTTTTATTTGTTTTCCTACTTTTGCTAAGGCCGATACAGATATTGTCTGGACTAGGGATGGGATGCTCCCTCAGCTATGCCCAGTAATCTGACCATTTTTCAGTCTAAATACAGGTTCGGCTGATGTTGGTTATTTTAACTCGTGCTGAAACGGTGAGCCAGTCACCGACGCGCAACATGTATGGATCAAAAGTTAGCAGGACTCGTGAACCCTGGTAATGACGTACCAAACTATGCAAAAGTATAACAGTAGTAGTTAGCTAAAGAATTGCTTGCGCCTAAACTAACCAAGTACTTGTTGGTTGTTGTTGAGGATGTGGGATTTTGTTGTTTAATTTCTCACCTTGCGTCACACTGTGTGCTTCTAAACCGGATATTCTTTCTTTAGTCGCCCCTCCCAAGCGCTACTGAACAGTTAACACGTACATAGACCACATTTTGCAGAATAACATTACTTCATTGAGGCTTACAAATGATATGTTGAATTCGCACATCACTCCCATGACCGTGTTGAGCTTAACAGATAGATGGATCGATCAACTGTTGCTGCTCTACAATAAACCCTGAATCACATGCATGTGTTTTTGGTAGTCTAAGTTTATAATCACAGTCTTGGCAACAATTAATGAATTTTTTTGTTGTTGTTGTTGCTGTGTGATTTTAGTGTTGTCTGTTACTTCAAGTACTTCACTGTTACAAAGAGTTATAGCTTTGATTATGTGTGGTTTTACTGTGACGTATATAGGAGTGTGTTATTCAGGGGAAGAGCTACCTTTGGCTAGGCAGATAGTAGATAGTATTTCAGTGAGAAGCTAACATACAGTTTTTTAGCTAGTAGCTATTATCTTTAGGAAGAGTTAACAGTAATTTGGTAACTAGGAGCAGGTATCTCGGTGAAACAATTACACTGGCAAGTGAGCTAGCTGCTAATGTCTCAGGAAATAATTAACATTCAACTATTTAGCTAGTAGCTATTATCTTAAGGGACAGCTAATGGTGGCTTGGTAGCTGGGCGCTAGTGTCTCAGGGGACTGATTACATTGGTTAGAAAGCTAGCTGCTACTACCTCAGGGAACAGCTAACATTAGCTAGGTAGCTAGCTGATATTGTATCAGGGAAAATCCAGCATTAGCTAGGTAGCTAGGAGCCAGTACCTCAGGGAACAGTCAACATTAGCTAGGAGCCAGTACCTCAGGGAACAGCCAATGTTAGCTAGGAGCCAGTACCTCAGCGAACAGCTAACATTAGCTAGGTAGCTAGCTTATATTGTGTCAGGGAAAAGCTAGCAGTAGCTAGGAGCCAGTACCTCAGGGAACCGCTAACATTAGTTAGGTAGCTAGCTTATATTGTGTCAGGGAAAAGCTAGCAGTAGCTAGGAGCCAGTACCTCAGGGAACCGCTAACATTAGTTAGGTAGCTAGCTTATATTGTGTCAGGGAAAAGCTATCAGTAGCTAGGAGCCAGTACCTCAGGGAACCGCTAACATTAGCTAGGTAGCTAGCTTATATTGTGTCAGGGAAAAGCTAGCAGTAGCTAGGACCCAGTACCTCAGGGAACCGCTAATATTAGTTGGGTAGCTAGCTGCTAGTGTGTCAGGGAAGAGAGATTATCTAGTTTGGTGACTGACAAGCCATGTTAAGTTTTTAAGCAACATGTAACATATACTGAGACAAAAATCTGGGGAATCTGAGAAAGCTACTTGTAGTTCCTTTATTTGCTTGTTTGTTTATTTTCCCCTCAGAGAAGACTCTTGTGTAAAGTTCAGCTAGATGAAGTTGGACGTGTCTGAGGCGAAACTTAATGTCACCAGAAGCAAATTGTTTGTGTCCTTTTCCCATTCTGCTCTTTTTCTTATCGTGATCTTTATATTTTTGGTATTTGGAATTAGAGCAGTGTGAAGGGCTACAGGCGAGGCTTGCTGTTTACAGGCCTGTTTAAACACAGCGTTGTTTCTGAGATAGGATTTTGTGCGTATTACGGGAATGTAACTCGTATGCCGTGGATGCTCTGTTCTGTCCCCCTGTTTACGAGTTTGCAGCTTGTTCATCCTGACTGTGGAGATGGTTATAAGTGACGTTTTTGAATTTTAATTACATTTATGAAGCCCTCCTATGTATTAGTGAATGCTTAAGACTTCACTATGTGCCCATGTTAAATATCTACATCTTAATTGGGTAAAGCTCTTAAAAACTATTCAGAATATTACACTTTATAATAGTATAAGTAATTACATTATATTATTAAACATTTCACTGAACTATCTTTTGTTGAGCAGAATGATTTTCTTTCCTTTTCTGTTCTAAATTTATTTTAAAAAATATATCTTGGGAGACAGCTGGCTTTTCACTGCGTTTTGAATGGCTAGAATTTATTTTTGGGGCTCAAACAATGCCAGCAAATGGTGTCTCATAGGCAGCATCTCACTAAATCAAACATGAACATAGGAATAATATTCATGATTTATGGTTTTGTTTTTTTGTTTTTTTGTTTGTTTGTTTTTTTAATATAAAAATGTGCATGGTAAATATCACAATATATTATATGATGTCTTGTCAACACTGGCCTATTTAAATCATTTTAAATGTGCAAAACGTGCACATAAGACCAAAGAAAGCACAAGGGCCATGAAGATGTTTGGCGGCTGGGTGACTCAGACTATTTAGGACTGATTACTGAAAAGCTCATAACAGACTCCATCACCCTGAAAATGTCGGGTAACAGCCAAAGGTATTAAGATATAATTTACCATGCAGGTGTTTTTAACGTTTAAAGATTTTGCTTCAGAAATGCTCAAATCGTAGAAATGCTACAAGTTGTCTTGCCGATTCAGCAGATAATATCCGCTGCCTTGATACGGGGCATATTACAAGTACACACAGATTAAAGACATATTTATACCCAATATTATTACTGGGTGTGTTTTTATATGTCTCATGAGTATTCAGTGTAACCCTGCAGCCTGTGTGTGTGTGCGAGAGAGAGAGAGAGAAATGGCGTGTGGTAGGGAAGAGGGAGAAATTGAAAGTGTGGAGTTCTTTGCTAATCATTTGTGGCTTAGCTTCAGAATGGGATTTGCATAATATGCCTGGCCTTTTTAAAGCGAGCATGCACAGTGAGGAGATGTGTGTGTGTGTGTGTGTGTGTGTGTTTGGTGGTGGGGGTTGTTTCTTATTTACGTCTGTCAGCTTTAGCGCGTGAATTCTCTCACTCTCTCAGCCTCATGTTCGATCTCGCTGTTGTTCTCTCGAATGATTTTTAATTCATGGATTTTGCTTCACGCCGAGCCTCCAGTGCCTATACTGTCTGCTCTTTGCCAATATTATTTTCAACCCTTCATAACTCATTTTATCTGCTTTACTACTGTTTGCACTGATCAGCTGTCAGTTTTATTATTTGTCCTGGCTATGATGTAGATGAAGCCATTCGTACGCCGGTGTTTAAAAGCCCCCTCATCGGGATCTGTGCAAATGACGTCTCTTCCTAGACCCGAAACAATTTGAAGAGCCTGAGCTTTGAGTGCGTGCCTGAAATAAGAAACCTGAATAATGCTTATTTTCCGTCTCTTGTTTCTCTGAGGAGAGGGACTTTCGAAGCAGCCTAAGCAGTTTTTTTTTAGTAGAGAATAATTTTTTTTTTGTTGATGCATTCACTTGTACACTGCATACGGCACTTATTGGACGTGTCTGAGAGGCTTTAGTTGATGCAATTTTTCCTCAAGTTTCCTCATTCATTGCTGCCATAGCAACAACTGGCAATGCAAATGGAGGCTGCATTAGAAGTAGTATCATATAAATCATGGATGATGAAAATAGTCACTTCCTTAACAGAATTATTTACAGCAGTAATGTTTATTGTTGCTGATATTTAGCTGGAGTTTACATTTCTTACCTGAAGTCTGTGTATGCATACACCATCTTAAAATCAAAATTAAGTGTCATATTTGTTATGGTTACACTGAATCCCATAGCGATAACACTGTCACTTCACAGCAAGAAGGTTCTGGGTTCGATCCCCGGGGTCGACCTGGGCGCCTTTCTGTGTGGAGTTTGCATGTTCTTCCCGTATCCGTGTGGGTTTCCTCTGGGTACTCCAGTTTCCTCCCACAGTCCAAAGACATGCACAGAGGGGATTAGGCTGATTGGCTACTCTAAATTGCCCATAGGTGTGAATGTGAGTGTGAATGGTTGTCTGTCTCTGTGTGTTGGCCCTGCGGTAGATTGGTGACCTCCTCAGGGTGTACCCCACGTCTCGCCTGAAGTCAGCTGGGATTGGCTCCAGCTTCCCCCCGCAACCCTGAAAAAGGATTAAGCAGCAGAAGATGAGTGAGTGAGTGAATCCCATAGCACACTATAGGGGACAGTACATCAGGATTTAGACCCTTCCACAGAAAATAGTCAGAAGTGAGCTACTTCCATTACTTCATTTCATTTTTATGACATGCCCTTTGTTTATGTCTAGGGTTTCACTAGACATCTGAGATGTAATGGGGGGGGGGGGGGGGGGGGGTGTGCTATAATGGACATGGGTTTATTTGAACCATTTAGTAGGCTCACACTCTGATGGATTTAACGCTCCAGGACTGAATGTATAACATGGGTCCTTTGTCACCCAATATTGTTTTGGTATTTTTTTTTTTTTTAAAGCCGAAGCATTGTGTGTATCGCTCACATCAGTGCAACTAACGCTACCATGCTAGTGTAACTGCATTCCACTAATGGCTGGGGTAGGTAGAGGAGGGGAACAAATGGACTGCAGTCAGTAATTGTTAACCAACAAAATGGCCAATTTACCTGATAAAACGGCCAGGTAAATGGTGAATCTAAGCATGGTGTGTACCTAATTAAGTGGCCACTCATTGTTACCTGCTTGTTTATCTCACTAAAAAAAAACAACGCAATAGTTGGTGTCCTTTTTATTCTCTGTGTAGCAGTATATCAGAACTATACCATGTTTACAGACAGGTCTTCGTTTCTCATGCAACAGGAAAAGCTCAGCCAGGCAAAACAGAAAGCTGCAGTACAGCGTCATCTTTCAGCAGGAAGGAGACGTGGGAACCTGTCAGAAAAACGCCCAGATGTCACAGCAGCATATGTGTTGAAAACGGGGCTTTCCCAAAACATATGTACAGTCAAAACAACTGTCCCAGCAATGTGTGTGTGTGTGTGCGCGCGTATATATGACAGACCACTACATTGGAAACTCTTTAACAGGAGTGGTAGTCATAGGCAGTAGGAGTGTGTTGTTTCTGGACGGGTAAAAACGCGGGGTTCCCCTCACACTTTTTTTCCCCTTAGGTAGAGCAGTCATTACTGTTCGTCTCACATGACAAAAATGCTAAACCTAAACATTAATAAAGGAAAGTAGAAGTCTGGTGGTGTTGTGTTTGGATTTTTCGGTTGATTCCTTTGCCATCGATTTAACACTCGAGTCCATTGGAAACATTTGCAGACTGAGAACTTTTCACTGCTGAGAGCTACGATTTTAAAGCATCGGGCCCTTTTTTTTTTTTTGCAGCATTGGCAAAAAGCACAAAGTCCTGGTGTCCTGGGTTTCGTCGACTTTTTCTAAATTGTAGTTTTGTTGCGATTTGTACGAGCGGTTTCAGCTTGCGCTCGGAATTGTGACCCGTTCTTTCCCTTCGGTCTTGAAACCTTACCTGTCCTTTGAAGATTTCCTTTCCACCACATTGATCTTGGTTTTCTGGTTCATGCTACAAGCGTGAGGTTGCCACGTCCGGTATTTTCACCTCTCTTTCCACTCTCAAGCCCAGCAAATGCAGGAATGGTAATGGCTGGTTGTGAGATTAGATAGGAGGGCTGGAATCTGTTTTCTAGCAACAGATCCACAACGAAGCCACAAGGACTCATCCACAGGATAATAATGTGGGGCACAACTATTACACACACTTAAAGGTAGACAGCTGCGTTTGTAGTTTCAAGTGTTTCAAATTTGTCCTGCCTTCATGTTTCCTTTATTCTGTTTATCCTCTAAACGCTTTTTTGGGGGGGGGAAACCCCTATAATACAGTAAATAAACCCCCTGGTTTGTATTTATTACACATGTATTTCATGTGTGCCTGTCAGTGGGTTCAAACGAGGTGCACACATGAGCTAATGTCATTAGGGTGGGTTGCCAGGTTTTACGTAATTTTCCATACTCACCAAAAAAAAAAAAAAAAAATACCCCACACAAATGATCAGAACTTTTAGAACCCCGAAAGTTTATGTGTTGGAAAAGGGAGACACATTTTCTTCTTTTTCTCTGTGTTTGTTTGGAGAAAGGAGGTCTGCATGGTGCACACACATTTCCAATAAACGGGCGTTTTCCTACCCCGTAATCCTCCTTTCCGCCTCCCAATCTTTGGAGTGCATCCTGCAATAGAAATGGTTCCTGAAATGTTTTGGATTCAATGTCTTCTTTTTCCGAAAGACATTTCTTGTCGGCCATGCAATATTTTTATTCTAGCTCAGCTTGGCATAAAACCCTGCGTCCTCTATCCATCAACCCTGCTGTAATCTTTAGAAAATGTTCGTGCAGATTGAGCACGGGGCAGCGAGAGTCCTGCCCCGACGGGCCCCTTTTGGTTCCTGTTGCAGACTCTCTCTTGACCACTAGCTAATTATTGGAATAATAACTCTATATAGCTAATTCACTTGAGCATCAAGATAAAGAAACATAACAAAACAAATCAATGGAACAGAACAGATAATTTGGTACAGCAGAACCCGTGTAGCCGCTGATTCGTTAACCGCCATTTCAGTTATCCGTTGTTTACTCCGACCCAAAAATATCGAGTGCGAAAGAGAGACCACATTGACATAACTTCTGTTACAGTATATATTATATTTTGTTCTGTTTTGTTATTAGTTATCGATGTCTGTCTTATTGTGTACATCATAGGTTTGCATGCACATGAAAAACAAGTTATAGTATTCTATGGTGTTTGCTGCTAAAAATACCATAATACTTATAATATCTAAATAATAAATAATATAATACTATAGATCACCAGCCACTCACAAGCTGTAATGGGCAATTCAGTTGAACTTAAAATGTAGAGCTGTGAGAGAACTTTTTATGAAGATGAGCATTTGTGGAATCCCCTCCCCCCAAATATAGTATGTATATTAGTATACATACTAATACTAATTCCTGAACACTTCTTTAAATAATGATTGAATTTTTGTCTCCATCTGCGTCCATCCTGACAGCTTCTTTCATCACTCACTGGCGGCGTTGCGGGATTTTGCCACATGCCGATGGCTGTGAAAACACTGGGCCGTTAATAATAATCGCTACCTCCTCCATTTCTAATGAGCAATATTGATGGTGTTTTCTAACATTTGAGCGCATAAAAGCAGCGAAATCTGTAGGACAGATTTCCTGCACACATAAATATTGAGTGCCTTCTGGGAGATCTCATAAAAAGCACGCCCGCTCATATGAAACAAAAGCTAATAGAATAATCACTGTAGCTGTGAACGGCGGCTAAATATTAATATTGAACTCGCACTGATACGGGGGATTTAAACGGATATCTGCACTAATGTTCTTCCCGCTGATGGACTCGGTGAATTACGTCTTTATTACTTGATTTTGACTGCGGAGATTTTTCCCCCTCATTATTGGATCAATACATACCTTCGCAAGCTTTATTTGAAAAACTGGAGGCGGATTAAAAAAAAAAAAACTTCTCTGATTCGCTTATGAAAACCTCCAGATGATGAAATGCAAAAAACACCTACTGTGGGTGTGTGTCCAAGTGCATGTGCATTCAAATTCACTTCACCTCAGAGAGGTGTGTGTGTGTGTGTCTTGAGGCGGTGCAGCTTCAGGGCCCTGTCCGTGTGTGTTGCCGTGGCAACACTGTTGGTGGGCTTGTGTGTGTGTGTGTGTGTGTGTGTGTGTGTGTGTGTGTGTGTGTGTGTGTGTGTGTCTGGGCTGCGTAAGAGCTTCAGCAACCAAGCTGTCTACTGCTGGAGCCATACAAAATAGACTCGCTCTGACTGCAAGCATCTCATTATGTGCTCAGAGTGTCGTGTGTGTGTGTGTGTGTGTGTGTGTGTGTGTGTGTGTGGGAGAGAGAGAGAGACAGCAGGAATGGTGGCAGAGCAATGAAACTGCTCAGTGAATCACAGCAATGGCGTTCTCAGCCTCTCCCCTGAGGCATTGTGGTTGTTGGTCTAATGATGTAGCTTATATATAAGTGTTTCTGTTTGTATATTTGATTTTTTTTTTTAATAAACCAACAGCAGAGTGGTATTTGTTTAAAAAAAAAAAAAAAAACCTAATTTGGTAATTTGTGTGTCTGGGTGTTTTGAGCAAGTTAACTACCATTTATTAAAACACTGTCCTGTTAAATAGGCCTTATTGGTGTTGCTGGCAAATGAACAAGTGCAGTTTAAGTAATTGTAATTAGTGGTCGACTGATATGGGTTTTTTTAACGGCCGGCGCTGATAGTGGTACTTAGAAAGCAGCGAAGCCGGTGATGAACATCTGATATTTAGTTTGTAATCAAATTCTTGCGAATAGAAATTAGAATAACACTAAAATCGCATGTATGCTCTTATACTGATGGACACAAAACAGATAGTGTGTGTGTGTGTGTGTACATAACAGACAATTTGTCTTAAACACGCTGTCATTGCAGCTCGTAACTTGGCAACAGAAGCTTGCAGAGATTCACTCAGTTACCAAGAGGATGGAAGTAATGTATCAGTATCATTTAGTAGATGATACCCCGATTCTTTTATTTATATATATATATATATATATAAAATATAAAAATACAGTGGTACCTTGAGATACGAGTTTATTTCGTTCCGTGACGGAGCTCGTAATTCAAATTACTCGTATATCAAATCAATTTTCTCCATTGAAATGAATTGAAATG
>JAQMCW010000010.1:6458778-6486475 GCA_030068335.1 Chrysichthys cranchii
CTCTTACAGAAGAAGTTACAGCTCTGTGAGAGCCAGAAATCTCGCTTGTTTGTAGGTGACCAAATACTTATTTTCCAGCATAATTTGCCAATAAATTCTTTAAAAATCAGACAATATGATTTTCTGGATTTTTTTCCTCATTTTGTCTCTCATTGTTGAGGTATACCTATGATGAAAATTACAGGTCTCTCTCATCTTTTTAAGTGGATGAACTTGCACAATTGGTGGCTGACTAAATACTTTTTTGCCCCACTGTATATATATGCGCGCACACACACACGCAGTGGACCCTCGGCTTGCGAACGTATTGGATGGCGAACAAATCTACATCCAAACTAAATTCCTGAACGGATTTTGTACCAACCGATGAACAAATCCTTGACTGACATACAGGAAGCCAACACACACTTTAAGGCACAAACCTTAAGTTCTAGTCAAGCACTCGTGGTGTGAACGTGTTCAACGCATTTTTTCATTGAGAATTAGAAGCCTAAGTATAGTGCATTTTTTCCGTTGTGTTTCTCTGCATTTTTGCTCTATAAGCTTCATTATGGGTCCTGAGAAAGTGGAACTGGTAGTCAGAGTAAGAAGCCTAAGCGTATAACAGTTGAAATAAAGAAAGAAATAATCGCAAAACATGAGAACCGCCACCATATCCCCCCGCCACCGTCGCCAGGAACTACGTATCCACCGCAAAGAGAACGTGCTAATCATCTGTTTATTTCGCTTAGGTTTATTTCTCTATAATTAAGGTTATTGTAATTTTATTCTATGTTTTATTACCACACATAAACCCATAATACACTTTAAAAACATGTTTTGAGGACTGTAACACATTCATTGTATTTACATTCATTTCAGTGGGAAAAAATGATCCAGATCGCGAACAAATTCGAGGCAAGAACAGAGTCTCGGAACGAATTAACATCGTGAGCCAAGGGTCCACTGTGTATATATAATATAAAATTAGAACACAACCATAAACACAAATACAATTAGTGCACAAAGTTGTTTTTTTTTTTTTTTTTTAGTTCTGCATTATCTGTGATTTTAATCCTTCAGAAATGTATACGACTAGAAGCCGAACCAACTAAAGGACTAAACAGAAAAATGAGAGATGGTATTTCTACACGTGTGTGTGTGTGTGTGTGTGTGTTCAAGTCACATTTTTATTTCACACTGAAGGAGGGCATTTTTATTTCACACGAAGGAGTCAATCCCGAAAAGAGTTGATCGTCTGATTACAGACATTGAAACCCAAGCGTCAACCGCACTCGCTGAAGATGTTTCACTTGGTGCAAACATGACAAACAAATTGCATTTAGTATTGCGTGTTTCAGTTAGTGACACAGCCTGCGGTTGTTGATGCTTAGTTTGAAGATAACAGGTGTGAATTGAACAAATTACGGCTGTCCGATTTAAAACCATCACGCACTGAAAAACGCTCTCGTGCCGTGACAGATCGGAGTCTGGTAGTACTGAACTATAGTAAGTGACCTTTTGTTTAAATTAAATCCTAGTTACTTCATTAAATCTATTTTTGTCGTCGTTCTAGCTGAATGCTAGAAAGAAATATTTTTATGTGCATTTTTTTTTTGGCACATATCTTAGGCACCCTATTATTTTGTTTTTTCGTACAGATTTTTGTAAGATATTTATTTCATGCATTCTGCACAGCACTGTGCACGTTGTATGCAGTATGTTCGAAATAATCCAACTGACGACTTGCAAAATGAAGAAATAATCATCAGTGCCATTAGGCCTAGTTGCAGCCCAGTTTAATATTATTATTTTTAATTTTAGCTGTTCAGACGTGAATATTTGAGTTTATCGAGCCTTTACCAGTGGTAATTATAAGCATGATGATGGACAAATTTAACGTTTGTACTGTTTGCGGCTAACATCCGTAGCTAAGCGTATAAAACGTTCTGCATTTGCAAACTCTGAGGTAACTAAAGCTGTCGAAATTTAACTACTATATGACCGCCTCACACAATATTACTGCTGCAGGCTGAGGTCTCATAATCTGCAATGAATGTGACTTTTCGTTTTTTGTTTTTTTTTTGTCTTGGCCTATACAAAAACCCAAAAAGTCAGTGTAATACCCAAATCAGTGACTGTTTATAACTAGACCAGCCATTGTATGAGCCCCAAATATTCCTTCTGCTTGCTATTTTGATTAATCAACGAGATCAAATGTGAGATTTTGGATAGATGTGAAATCGAAATCATGTTTTCCGTGTAAGCTTTATTCATATGGAAGCAGGTTACACTAGCAAGACATGTTTTTAACCAGCCTGGGCAGTGGTCCTGTTTGGACCAGTTTTGTTGTGTTCCTTGTATACACTTGCTTTAAGCACCTTGTCAAAAAGGTACATGCTATGAATTAATATTGTCAGACATTAAAACCTTTTTAATTAAAGAACACCATTCAGAGCGAATTGTGGCTCGCAGGAGTACCGTCTCCAGTTCCGTTTTGATGTTTACTTTATGGTAGGTAATCTCAGTACAATGAAAGCGAGGCGGCCCGTTGTAGATCATTGATCTTGCTCGTCAATCATTTATGCACATAAGTCATCTTTGAGACACTAAGTAATGAAGTCTGATGGTATGGAGTTCGAAAAGAGCAGTTGAAATGCGTTCCTGCCCTTGGTGTCAGTCCTCCCTTTTCGCCCGAGGGGTGGCAGGCAGCCGCTTACATCATTTGTGTGTCTTGGAAGCCGTCCTGAATATTTTGTGCATGACAACAGAATCTGACAGTGCAGCTTCATGAAATGTTTCTCATGTTCTGACCAGAAGGCTATAGAGCAGGAGTGTGTACACATACTTGGCCATAATTTTCCTTATCTTTCCTCACGGGGATCAGGAAAACGTACGGCCTAACTAGTGCTAGTCAGGGATCCGTGTAGTCCTGTCGTCTCCTGTTCCTGCCCCAGGTGTTTGTTAGCAAGCACAAGGGTCATGTAAGGTCTCGTGCTTGTGGTTGTAACGCCTTGAAGCAGTTTGCAAAGTTATGCTGCTTTAATTCGAAATGTTGAACTACTTTTAACAAGCGATCTTTTTACCACTCTGCTTATTCTGAATGTTTTCAATGGGATCTAATTAATGCAGAGCTATTTAGGATTTACTTAATTATTTAGCCCGTCATTGTTTGACAAATACTGTGTGCCAAATACTGTTTAGTTAGTTGATCTATTAAATATAATGATGATAGGTGTACTATAACCATGGTTATTGATGTAAAAAAGAGTTTGTTTGTGATTTTTGTCACTTGCATTGTTGATTATTGTAGGTTCTGTGGATTGCTGAAAGCCACGTTTGGCCCCTTAAGCATGACACTAAATACCTTTGATAATTGTTTCCATTTGTAATGTTCGTGATTTAATGTGTGGTGGCTGGAGGATGCTTGTATGTGGAGTTTTTGCATGTGCTCAATGTGTTTTCCTAAAGGGCACAGTAGACTTGTGCGTCAAAAAAGTAGAAGAGATACACACACATACACACACTTTGTGTGATTTACAATTTTAAAGAAATTCTAACGTGAAGTATTTTTTTTATACTCTGATTATTGCCAGTAATGACCGTATTAGAAGCAGTCTGAGGTGTATTTATTCAGTTGTTCCTTCACCGAGTGCCAGTTTAGTCATTTTGGCATTTTGAATCGTAATTTGACTACAAAATGTGCCTTTTCTCGTGAAGCTTGCCTCTGAACTTGTGCTCTTCCTTTTTTCTGTGTGCGCATTTAGTGTGGCCAGGGGCTTTGAGGGCTCCGTGGGGAGATGCTGGAGGTGCAGGAGGAGCGAGCAGGAGCAGCAGCAGCAACAGTGGGAACGGGAACGGCCAGTGGAACGGCGCCGGGCGCCACGGCCAGGAAAGAGCGAGCCAAAGACCGGCAGGAGGAGGGCCAGGACTGCAGTGGCCCTGCCGCAGCCACCAACGCCGGGTCCCGCAGCGCCCGGGCCAAGGCAGCGCCCGCCGCGCACTCGCACACACACACACACTCACACACGCCCAGCCCTCACCAGCACACTACTGCTTCAGCCTCGGTAGCTCTGGGACTGTCGTCAATGCATTCCAGCAACCCCAAAGTGAGAAACTCTCCTTCAGCTAACACGCAGAGGTGAGATGCCAAAAAAGGTCCCCGTGTTAAACGTGTAACGTTATACAATAAAATTGTATTTTATTGGAATATCCTTCGCTATAGTATTCTTCTTTGTTGTAGCCATTCACTTGCACAAGGAGTCACTCATTTCGGTCTGGCCAAGAGTGGTGGATTCCCAGAGATTTATGACGCAAAAGGAAAATTATCCCTCCCTACTCAATTTCTTCTACTCTTCAAAAGACGCCTCAGTTAAAACGACATGTAAGCAAGCTCTTATGGAGAGGAAAGCAGGCCAGGCGGAGCTAACTGCCGCTGCAGTGTGTTTTTTGCGGGGAAGGTACCCTGGAGAAGCTTTTGGAGTCATTCCAGTTGTCTGATTCAACGCCCATGAAACCAACCTACACAAGCTTAGCCAGAACTGCCGCTTCATTCTATCCTGTCTCTTGCCTGCCAGTCTCATCCGAAGCCAAGATGCCCACCCTTTTGTTGACGTATGCTTCTATAGCCAGTTCAGGAATGGGATGCTGGCCTGCCAGGTTCCTGCTGGGCTTGTCTTGCACCACGACTCATAGCCATGCTGGGCCAGGTCTTGCCTTAGTGCTTGTTTTTTTTTTGTTTGTTTTTTTTCCTCCAGGTCATCATCAGGCGGCCATTTTTTTTTTTTAAATCTAGGTTTAATGAAGTTGCCAAATGTTGTACTCAACTGAGTAGCAGTCGAGAGACCACTGCCTTTGTTTAACTACCATGACGACTGGGAATGTGCAGCATAAGCCATTTTTACATCTCCTTGCTGAGAGTGCAGTGTTTCTCTCTCTATCTGCACTTTTACCTTGCTTCCTACCGCCACTGCTACTTTCCATAACTTTGTTAGCTCAAATCCCTTGCAGATGTGTACCTCGTCACTATGGTAACATGACGTGAATTCAGGGCCTGGTCTCCGGTTATCCAGTGGCCGATCTGGTTAAACAGGGTATTTTATTAAATATTAACTCGACACTCTGTCAACACAGAAGAAGAGAAATGGAGAGAACAGGTTTCGGACATAAGAGCACCATAAGTGCAATTGGTGCGTCACCTGGTTGCATTAGGGTTTCCCTGAAATGGTCCACATTTTTCTTTTGGGTGGGGTGTGTATGTCAGTGTGACCCAGCATTAAACTGTCTCATTCAGGTAGAGATAAAATGCTGAGTTGGACTGAAAGGTTCCTCTTTTTTTTTTTTCTTTTTTTTTTCCCCCTCTATGAATTATTACTGGTTTGACAAAAATGTGTACTATGGACTGTAGAATAACTTTTCACTGGATGTCTAGTTCCACATACAGTAACTGAAATGTGTTTCTGAAGTTTGTTTCTGATTATATAGAGCTGTCAGGTTCAATAGTATTACTTGCAACTTGAGGCAAAACCAGTAACTTTGGTGTTTAGCGATGTGCTGGAACATCTTTATGATCATATAAACATTTTATACCTGAAGATTATCATCTCACTGTATCTCTTCTATTGTCCTTTTCCTTTAGCAGTCCAAAATCCAAGCAGGAGGCCATGGTGCGCTCACCTCCCGTGATGTCTCCTTCCAGCGCTGCCCAGATGGACTCCAAACTGCCCAATCAGGGAAAGCAAGGAGGTGCCGGCAGCCAATCGCAGCAGTCTCCCTGTGAGCCCAAGGCGCTGAGTGGAAGCCACACAGCCAAAGGCCCTCAGGGTTCTGTGGGTAGCATGGGACTCAAAAATGGACAGGGCTTGAATTCTGGCAATGGCGCAAAAAGCAAGATCAAGAGGGAGCGAAGCACGTCAATCGAGTCCTTCGAGCAGAGGGATACAGGGACGCCCAATAATGAGGGGGACCAGAAAGGTAGGAAAAGGCTGCTTACCTTTGGGGAAGTACTAATTTTATCAGGTATGAGTGATGGCACTCAGTAACTGCTGATTTGCTCATCCAGCGCTGTATTTTGTCAGTTGTCTGGAAACCTTGGGTAATGATCTGAAAGTCCTGTCTTATTGTTTCTATGGCTCAAGTAAAGGAAAGTATTATCTCTAGTTCTTTCCACGTCCAGTGTTTTCCACTGGAAATTCACATTTCCATGTAATTTGCGTCTGGAAAATTCTGCATTTAAGAGAATATATGACTTAGAAGTTACTGAGCATTGTATGTAACCTGTTTTAAACGTGTGAGAGATGTACATTTCAGGATGTTTAGAATGGTATTTGTGTGAATCCTCCCATGGGATTGATTCATGACCCTAATGAAATGCTATCTGTAATTCCCTCGGTCATGTTCTCCTATCTCCCTTCAAGTGTTGTGATTTGAAGCCACAACACCAGAATACATCCTAGTGTTTCAAGAACCCCCAAGACACAAATGTGCAGTGTGTGTCATTGCAGTCACATTTTTACTCAGGCTGTTTTTCTGGCGCACGAGGTCGCATGTCTTTCCCACTGTCCTCGATCACTGCGCTCAGGACTGTATTGCTGCATAAAGACATCCACACCCCCCATATGTCTCCTAGTGGAAACATTACAGTGTAGATTCAGAGGTAGGAAGTGCCAAGGAATGTACCATCTTGCCTGCTTGGAGAGGGGACCCCCCCACCACCACCCCCCTTTAGTCCCTGTGCTTGGTTGTCTGAAGGACCCCTGCTGGTGGTTAGTGCTTCTGCATGGAGATTATTTGCCTTGGGACTAGCCATTTAATTAACCACGTGTCCAATATCTTCTGCAAAATCACCCAGGTATTTTAATCAGAGACCAATATGGGCTGTTATATAGACTTTCATTGGTTGGCTCCTGAGCTTAGCTGAGGTGTATTGAAGGAAAATGCATTTATTAAGATGTAGCCACAGCTGTAAAAAGCGTAAAATGACCCTCCTACCCGTGTTTGTGTGTGAACATGAATGGGTTTCCTGACTCAATTAGACGTAAAGGAGTTAGCCTATAAGTTATTTTGTGCTTACGCGTGTGTCTGTGAGCCAGGCTGTTAGGTTAGTTTGTGTGTGTGTGTGTGTGTGTGTGTGTGTGTGTGTGTGTGTGTGTGTGTGTGTTTGACTTTGCTGTCGGGAGTTTACTCATGGCGTTTGTTTGCTTGGGCAGCGAGTGTATTCTCCACACAGGAAGTCCTGTTATGCTCTTCTTTCTTTCTTTTTTTCTTCCTTTCTTTTTTTATATTCCAAGTATTATCCGAGTGGTGGTTCTGGACACTGCTGTATCCTGGCTACAGAGAAGCAGTGTGTACGCAGTATACAGATGGTGCTGACTGTCAGGGTAGTAGAGCACAAGGTCATGGGCAGAAACAACAAGAGCTTAACTACCCAGAGTTGGTAAAATTTTCAAAAGAGCCTTTCAAAATTATTGCGGACAGCACACAGATTCAGAGGTTGTCGTAATAGTACCATTAAGATTTGATGAAAAACACTACATTGAACCAAGAAACATTAACTGTTCATAGGTGACAAAGACCAGGAGGTTTTATTTGATAATAGGCTTAATAGTACGGTTAACTTAATGAATTAATTGATTGATTGATATAGATAGATAGATAGATAGATAGTTTTTGTATAGGAAGAAGAGCACTAATAGTTCTCTTTCCTACTTCCCTGCAGAAATGGGCAGTCGGGCAAAGAGGTTATGTGTAGCCGAACGACGGCAGCCCTATAGTGGAGCGGACTGGTGTTCAGGAGGGGAGAGTGATGAAGATGATCCAGGGTTCTTCAGTAAGTGACCGGTGCTATGAATTTTGGGGCTGCTGGAATGATCATTAATCAAAGTCGAGAACTGAGGATTGTATTTCCTTTCATAGTATGTTGTAGCCGTTTCAACTCTGGTAATTATCAAGCATCAAGTCGAAGAAATTGTCCTGTAGCAGTTTAAAGCATTTTGCTGTATTTGCAACAACACTTTTTTTTTTTTTTTTATTCGTTTGGAAAAATATGCTTAGGTGTTCTCCAAGGTGGACCCACGTGACTTACCATTCGCAGGAGTTTTTATTAAAATGCAAGAAACACAATTATGGTTGCAGAGAAAAAAAACTAATATGAAAATAATATTTTTCTGAGCAGCTAGTCAGAAAAAATAAGGCATGGTCTTGAGAGAGTGAAAGATTGATGTACAGTGCAAGAGAGAACTTTTTGGGCTGTTTTCTTGCCGAACAGTTAAAGTATTTACTTATTCTCCAGCTTTATGAATTAGATATGTACATTGTAAGTGTCTAGATATGATTATTTAGTTTTAGTGTGCTACACCATGTCTGGCAATGTCCAAGAGCTGCTTGGCATCATTTTGTTTTGATTTCAGGTGATTATTCTTTTTGGTGTCTGAACATGTCTTTCTCTGTCTGCCTTCCCATTACCTCTCAGACTGTAACTCCAATGACATCAAGCCAGATCCGAGCACCCTGGCAGCCTCCACGCCTACCCACAATGCTGTTGGAGGACAAAACACATCATCAGAGTTGGGCAGCAGTCAAAAAGCTGGGTCAAAGGTTGTTTACGTCTTCACCACAGAAATGGCAAACAAGTAAGCCGTATTCAGTTTATTTATTCATTTCTTCAGTGTTCAAAATGTATTTATTAGCTCAGAGTTCAGGTGCAACTGGCATTGGTTCAGTCCTTTATCGGAAAATATTTTTAAGGTCCTTTCAAGAAGAGTATGTTTCTCACATTTAATAAGTAAGTTGCTGATTTAGGGAGGAAAGCTTTACCTCTATGTGATGTAATTACCAATATCTGTAATTATTTTATTGGGACATTATTTGGTCAAATCAAATAATGCCAAAAAGAGACCTATTGGTATCTTTTATTGGGCCATCTATTCGTCTTCAGTCCTTTAAACCTGAACACCATATATGCAGAAGAAAAGCAAATCTTGAAAATACAGATGCATAGCTATTGTTTAAGTATATTCCAGTAAGTGGCACTAAGCCTTATTAAAAGTGAATATTTATCCTTATGATCTTACCTGCAGAAGCCTGTGGTGCCTCTATAGCAGTGGTCCCCAACCTTTTTTGTACTGGGGACCAGTTTCATGTAGGGCAATTTTTCCATGCAGCGGGGGGTGGGGGGGTGGGTTGCGATGAAAGAGGGTGGGGCTTTCTCCCCAGCGGCAGCAGCTAAAACCGCTACGTTCTCTGGGTCACATGCAGTGGTGCGACGAGAGTGGAATTTTTCAAAATAAGATACCCAGGAAACTAATGAAAATAAAATAACTAAAAATTTCAGGAAGGTTATTATTTTTTCCTGGCCCGGTACCAAAAGACCCACGGAGTGGGTCCGGTGGTTGGGGACCCTTGCTCTATACGACCAAGCTGCAGCTCTTTGCCAATCTTGCAAAATATTTTTGTTTCTATAACCCTTCATCACCATGTATTTAATTACTGACTGACCAGTGTCCATATATTAAAGGTCAGAATAGAAGTGGAATGTTCTGTCCAGTAGAAACATTAGCTATTTTCAGATATTGCAGCTAGCAAGGAAAACTGCTTTGTTCAGTCTTCGACTCTATTGCATCATGTTCTGACTGTCTAATATGAGACCTGTTGTTATCTCATCTAAAATTGTTCGATACTGGTTTAATGGTAGCACAATATCCACACCCTAAGAAGAATTCCAACAAGTAAACCAGATCAACCACCATACCATCAACTGCTATGTACACGAACCTACATGAACTTGGTCAATGTTTAATAGTTTTGAAATCCCATGGAAATATAGTTCTTTAATTTAATAATTCAGTTACACCTGACCGGTGCCAATTAATTTCCCTTCAAAAAGGCCAAATAATTAGGGAATGAAGCACATCTGTTTGCAATGTCTGGATCTGTGTTGAAAAAGTGAGAAAGAGAAAGTGAGAGTTGGTGTCATTGGCGGGGTAGTAGCGACGGGTGAAACCTTTAGATCACAATCAGCAGGATTCCAAATGTCAGTGACACAATCTGTCAGGGATGCATGCTGTTGCTATAAAGAGCGTCTCCCACTGAGCGGCATGTCATTACAGAGCTGATGTTACACAGGAAGCGTGATGAGTCTGGTGTCACAATACTGACTTGCACTGTTTATCTTCTTCTGTTGCCTGTGTTGTACATGTGTTGAGTTGTGAATAAACTTGCAAGCAAGCACCATGATAACCATAGAGGTTTAAATGTAATTTACCAATTAGTACTTTAAATGGGTGGGATGAAATGTTAAAACCCTTTTTTAGAAATTGTAATTTAATGAGGTCTCTGCTGTATATCTTCAGTATGGTGATATTTTTGTCTTTGGGCATAGTTGTTGGTTTCTGAAATACTGATACTTAGCCACTGAGTGTGTCTCTGTTCCCTTTGATTTCCAGGGCTGCAGAAGCAGTAATCACAGGCCGTGCAGACAACATAATCACTTATCACATGAACAATATTTCTAATGGCAAGGGTGGCAAGCCACAACTTCCCTTGGTAGGAAGCTATTTATATTTTAAACCGTTTATTTTAAAACCTTAAAAGTTCATTTAAAACTGGAAAATACTCTACCTGTTTCAGAACAATCAACTTGGGCCACACAGGAATGACCCCAAGCAGCAAGGGGCACAATCCCAACAACAGCAGTCTTCTCATTCTTCTGACCAGAACCATCAAACAGCTTCCAAAGCAGCACAACCAGGCCAGCCACAGCAGCAATCTTCAGCGCAACCAGTCCAACCTCAGCAAGCAGCCCAAGTGACTAAACCAGCCAGCCTCAGTCAGGATGGCCCACCATCAGGAGGCATGGACTCTAAGAGCCTTCCCAGCAGCAGCCCCCAGGATGGTGCTGGATCACATGATGGTAGTAATCCTGCAGGGACGCCTGGTAGTCAGGCTCCCAATCAGGCTCCAATTTCTGGCCCTCAGCAGGGCTTCCCTTCCCTTGACCTGCCCAAAGGATCGGATGTTAAATTAACAGCCCAGCACCAGCAGCAGCTTGCTCATGAGATCATGTCAAGCATGGGGGACAACCCTGAGGGTCTTTCCCAGGAGCAGTTGGAGCATCGAGAGCGCTCCCTACAGACATTGCGTGACATCCAACGTATGCTTTTCCCAGATGACAAAGACATGGCTGCCATGGGGCAAGGTAACATGGGTGGACCCCCACCCAATGCTTCCATGATGGAAGGTGGCCCTAAGAAGCCTGAACAGGGGCCACTTCAAGCTATGATTGCTCAGTCTCAGAGCTTGGGGAAACCTGGTGGTCCTGGGGGTCCACGTGCAGAAGGACCTCCCTTTGGGCCACCAGGACCCAGGGACATGCCTTTTTCACCAGATGATCTTGGGCCTCCTCCACAAGGTCAGGGCCCCATGAATTCACATCCTGGACCTGTTGGTGAACATGGAGACCACATGACACCAGAGCAGATGGCCTGGCTGAAGTTACAGCAGGAGTTCTATGAAGAGAAGAAGCGCAAACAGGAGCAAATGCAGCACAGACCAATGGGAGACATGATGCTTCATCAGGGTGGCCCACGTAGTATGATGCGTGCACCACCACCTCCCTACCAAATGAATCCGGGTGAAATGTGGGGACCTGGGGCCCCAGAGCCATTTCCTGAGCAAATGAACATGGGCCCTAGAGGAATGCATCCACACATGCAGAGAATGCCAGGTTTCTCTGGAATGATGAACCCTGATATGGAGGGAGGGCCTAACCCCATTCCTAGGCCTGGCATGAATTGGCCTGAAGACATGCCCAAAATGGGAGATGGAAGGAGGTTTCCACCAGGTCAGGGGATGTTTGGAGGTCCAGGGGGTCGTGTCGAGAGATTCCCCAACCCTCAGTCTGTACAAGAAGCTATGTTCCATCAAGGCATGGGTGAGAAACAAGGTATGGGTCTACCACCAAGCATGATGATGGAAATGAACCGAGTAATGGGGAACCAAAGACCCATGGAGCCTGGGAATGGAGGTGGTATGATGTTTCCCAGAATGCCAGGTGAAGGTCCTATGAGCCCTTCTTCTAGGATGGAGTTTGTGAAAGGTTTGGGGCGTGATATTGGTGAGTTTGGAATGGTACCTGGCAATCTCAATGTCAACATGGGCCCCAGTCCTCAGATGATGCCCTCCAAGTTGAGAGAGCCACAGATGAACATGAGTCCAGAAGAGATTATGAAAATGCGGCACGGTGGAGGTCCCATGGCCGAGGCAATGACTCCACAGCAGAAGATGATGCAGGGGCCTCCCTTTCCTGACCAGCCTCATCCAGGGGACTTCAATATGGCACCAAACCGGCAATTCCCGGTCATGGGTCCTCAAGGGCCTGGTAATCAAAGAGGCCCCAGAGGTGAGCCACCTTTTGCCACTGATCAGCGAGGAGGCAATGTAGGTGGTAATGGTCGTCTCAGCCACATGCCACCTTTACCTCCTAACCAGCCTCCCAACAGCTCAGGCCCCCCACCTAACCAGAGGAACATGGGTCGCAAGCCCTCGGACTTGAGTGTCCAGTCTGGCCCAGCCAATTCACCCAATGTAAACCCACTTAAATCTCCCACGTTACGGCAGGTCCAATCTCCCATGCTTGGCTCCCCTTCCGGTAACCTCAAGTCTCCACAGACACCTTCACAGTTGGCCAGCATGCTTAGTGGGCAGCCAGCAGCGGCGGCAGCTGCAGCAGCAGCGGCTGCTTCCATCAAGTCTCCCCCAATGATGGGTTCAGCAGGGGCATCGCCCGTCCATATGAAGTCACCGTCACTTCCTGCCCCTTCCCCTGGCTGGACATCCTCACCCAAGCCGCCCATGCAGAGTCCAGGGATCCCCCAAAACAAACCACCTCTTAGTATGACCTCACCAAATATGATGGGCAATGTGGAGCAAGGTACAGAATTCTGTTCCTTTATGTTCTTTGTCTTATTTTATGCATGTATGGAATTATCATACAATTATTGTAAAGCTACAGGACATACCATTTTCATTTGAAGAAATGTACATCTTGATTCTATAGATGGCAAAATACTGTTGTTTATATTGTTACTAAGTTTGCTACCCATTTTTTTCCAGGTGGAAGTGCTCCTCCCTCTGCACCCCCTTCGAGTAGTTCTGCCAGCCAGCCAGGCTCTATAAATGTCCCTGGAAGTCTTCCGTCCAGCAGTCCTTACACCATGCCGCCAGAACCCACGCTATCCCAGAACCCTCTGTCCATCATGATGTCACGCATGTCCAAGTTTGCTATGCCTAGCTCCACACCCCTTTATCATGATGCCATTAAAACTGTGGCCAGCTCAGACGATGACTCGCCACCTGCAAGATCGCCAAACCTTCCATCCATGAACAATAATATGCCTGGTAAGACTATACATGTATTCATTTTTGTTTGAAAAATATACAGATGGGCAGAATTTTAATGGAATGCAGTTGTCTCTGTTGCAGTGAAGGCCAATTAAGATGATTCAATTCATACATTTAAGTCAAGGGTTACTGCAAATCAGTACAAAGTTATTCTGACCGCTACATTTTATCCTATGATAAACCATTTCTATTCTGATAGAATTGGTCTCTTTCATGATGACTCCGTTCCATTCAACAGTTCATGAGGGCTTACTGAGTGGTTTGTTGAGTATTAAAATTATGTAAAGCATATGCTATGGCCTCCACAGTCACCAGATTTCAACCCAGTTTAACCTCTGTGATAAATTTTAGATGGGTCAGTGTTTTTCACCACCATCAAATATCAACTAAAGGTATTTAACGTGAAAAATGAGTGCTGTTCCTCTCTCCAGTGTGGTTTCAGAGACTTGGAGAATCGGTTGTTCTGGTAGGGCAAAACTCAGATGAAGCATTATAAAGCGTTACTTGTATACTAAAGAGTGAAATCTATTCCATTTTACTTAATGGCAGATTATGAATGTTGCTTATTAATAAAATTAGTTCTTAGGAAAGAAATAAAAATGATTTTCTATACAGAAAGACAAATGTCATTGTTTTAATGTATGTGCTATTCATTAAATCTAACGCAAGTATGTTCAGTACTTTGGTTTATTTGCTTTTTGCTTAAATATAGCTAATATACCTTCCAAGCAACCAAAATATGTTTTGAGTGAAATTACAAAAGGAGGTTGGCACAGGGGTGCGTATTTTGCCTGTTCCACACATCTTCTTTTTCAGGAACTCTGATTTCCTAAACCTTTGAAAAATCATGTCGTTACACTATATACCCAGGTTTGTGGACACATGACCATCACACCCATATGTGGGCCTTCCCCAAACTCTTTCCATGAACTTGAAAGCACACCGGATGGCTATATAATATTTATATATATATATAATTAATGTATTCTAGATTTGTATTTGGACTGCGCCAACAGAAGTGAATTGTATTGGCCTTATGTACTTTTGATGCTGTAGTCCAGATTAGATTCGCAGGATTGTGACGGTGAACAAATGTAATCACTTATTTTATATGGTTGAACACTGTTGCAGTAGATATCTTTATGAATTTGCTCTAAATTCCCTTTGTGATCATTTTTGCAGGTATGGGAAACCACCATCAGGGCCATCCACGCATGATGACTCCTAACTCATCTGGCCCTATGCCTTCACTCAGCCCTATGGGAATGAACACCATGGGATCCCAGCCTCTATCTCATGGCATGCCAAACCAAATGCCTTCCCCCAATCCTATGGGCCCCAACATGCCCCCTCACACTGGGCCCATGGGTCCTGGAATGATGGCTCATGGAATGATGATGCCGCCAGTATCCCAAGACCCAGGCATGGGTAACAACCAGATGATGCCCCAAGGTCGTATGGGTCTGCCTCACAGAGGACAGGGCTTCCCTCCTGGACAGTCACCACCGCAGCAGATGCCATTTCCTCACAATGGTCCTGGGCCTCAGGGTGGCTTCCCACATACAATGGGCTTCCAGGGAGAGGGGGGTCCAATGGCACGGATGGGGAACATGGCCCATGGGCCTGGTGGAGAACCGGGAATGTGTAAACCCAACACACCTGGGGGCCAAGAGTTTAATAACATGCCGGGTGTCTTCAATGACTCAGATTTACATGAGGTAATGAGGCCGGGTGCCTCTGGAATTCCAGAATTTGACCTCTCACGTATTATCCCCTCAGAGAAACCCAGCCAGACGCTGTCTTACTTTCCCCGTGGAGGAGAGGCACCTGGCGGGAAGCCGCCTCACTCTTCTGGACCTCCTGGTTTCCCTCCCATGCAGGGGATGATTGGGGAAGGTAACCCGAGGATGGGCCTCCCCATGCAGGGCATGGGAGGTCCCCCAGGACCTGGACACATGGGGCCCCAGGACATGCCAATGGGGAATCCTGGACACAACCCGATGCGCCCACCAAGCTTTATGGGTCAGGGCATGATAGGGCCCCAGCACAGGATGTTGTCACCAAGCCAGCAACCGGGTATGATGGGAGGCCCAGGTATGATGCAAGGCAAGGAGAGGCCGATGTACAACCATCCTGGCCCTGTAGGCTCCCCTAACATGATGATGTCACTACAAGGGATGGGTGGCCCTCAACAGACTATGATGATGCCTCCTCAGATGAGGTCTCGGAGCATGGCAGCAGACCTAGGAATGGGGTTTAATTCAGGCCCTGGGAACCCTGGGAATATAATGTTCTGAGCTGCTACAAGGAACTGATAAGCCTCCGTCACAAAACACCGAACACTCTGGATACTGTAAAACCTGTGAAAATAAGAACTTTTTATATAAAAAGAAACAAAATGAGCTGTGTGGGTGTGTGTTTTGTGATGAACAATGTGTGAAAATTCGGACACTTCTTGCGTGCATACACACTTGGGTAGGACAAGGTTAATGTGTACACACACCCACATGCTCAAAAGACACCTGGATGTGTAAAGAGCGAGTCCTCACTCATGAGAATGGAGGTCATTTTGCAGGTGGAGTGCTAAGAGGGAATTCGTATGTCTGCACACTACAATAACATGCTCTCCACACAGTGAAATCCAGATTGGGCATCATTTGCAACGGAATGAATTTTTTTTTTTTTTTTTTTTTTTTTTTTTTTTTTTTTTTTTTTTTTTTGGAACATTGGGAATGTATTTGGATTCAGAGACCTTCCTCGTGAGGTTTTTTTATTAGCCTGACATTGTGTGGCCATCGTAAATATACGTGAGGCCACATACAAAGCCAACAGCAAACCAAGTTAAAGGATGACCTTAAAGTAGCGGTTTATTGTTGTACTTTTATGTTAAAAATCAAAAGGAGACAGATAACTGAGTGGCAAATGTGGTTGGAGACAAAACCCAAACTGAATGAACAGTAGTGGAAATGAAAACAAACAAAAAAAAAAAAGTCAAGGGACGTTTTGTCACAAGTTGCACCATCTTGGCTGTATGTTTACATCTCATCGCATCACTTTCCTCTGAGTCATGAAATGCTCTTTGTATGTGTGTACTGTACTTGTGTTGTTAAAGGGATTTTACCAGTGACTTCTATAGTTTCTTTTTTTCCATCTACATTTGTAAAGGGGGAGGGTTTTTGGGAGGTGGCTGTTGGTAGCCAATATGGTGCAACAAACACCACCACAAAAATACTGTGTACCGTGGAGGCGTACAGAATATTTTAAATTTAATTTCCTTTGCTACTCCCGTGTATGATAAAACCAAACTAAGACCTCATACAGATCATAGTATTATTAAAAAAAAAAACAAGCACAAACAAAAATTAATTGTAAAGAATTAAGAAGTGTTTTTTCCTTTGCTCTTTTTTATTGTAGAGAAAAACACTTTGACAACAGGCTGTAGAAACAGTAATTTGATGTTTTGCTGTCAGCGTGGTTTTCTGGTTCATGTTCTGGAATTGTCTGTAAGCTGGACAGTGGCACTTCAGATCCCGGGAAGATGCACTCAGTATCGCCATTACACCAATTGCCAGAGCCATGAAGTCTGAAATAAAGACTCCAATGCCAGATACCTGGGAAGATGCTGAAGGGGAATGGTTAAATTGAATCATTTTAGCCACATATGACAGCAACACCGTGCAGCGCTGGATTACTGATGGGGTGGTGAATTTTCTTTCTCCTTTTTTTTTTCCCTTTCTCTCTCTTTCTTTTTTTTTTTCTTTTTGTTTTTGTTTTTGTTTTTTTTTGTTTGTTTTTTGTAGAAAACAAATGATGGAAAAACAACAGAAAAAGCTAATAGGTTGTCCTCATGTCCCCAGCCCTCCTGTGTTGATGCTTGTCATGTGTAACTCCATTGAATTTGGTACTGAACCACTTCCTAAGGCTGGGCTGTGGTGTTGGAAGACAAATAAAATATATTGTTTGGTATAAAGTGTCAAGCAGTACTGTGGTGTTCTTTTATGAATGCAAATGGTCTTGCATCGCCCCCTGCTGGAGGATTGGGGATATGCAACGTGTAATTTAGATGATCCAAATATGGAGTCAAGTTTCAGTGCTTACTAACTGACCCTTACAAAATTCAGCCTTGAAGTCAAAGTAAACTAGAAGACAAAGCTTGCCCGATCTTAAAAAATTTGTGAGATACTGAACTTTTTTAAAAGCACCGATATGCATATTTTTTTATAAAATGAACTTGCTTTGTACTTTGACACAGGTGAGGTTTGATGGGAAGGGGATGGAATGGAAGGGTCCTCCTAACCCTGAGGTACTTGAGGCACGTTGTTCAATTCCATTATGAAGTGTCTGTTTTTTAAATGGACATGGAATGACCAGCTAAATGTTTTGTGAAGTTACTTTTTAGCAGAACACGAAATATCCCTAATGTGTCCATGGTCAGAACTCTCGATTCGTAGAATACGCCTTGGAATCTCCGTCAGTGTCGTCCGATTAAAAGGCTTTTGCACCCGTAAAGTTGAAATCATTCACCACACACTTTGATTGGTATTATTATTTTGTATAATCATAACCCCTGTTTCAGTCTTATTCCATTGTCACTGTCTAATCTGTATTCCAATTCATTCTGCTCACTGCACGCCATATTCACGCATGCGTACTTAAACGTACGTCGGTCAGTAACATTCCCATTGTGCTGTTCCCAAGCTTCAGCTCTCTACTTCTATAATTACCCAGCATAAGAGACAAATGGCATACAGGCCTAATTTTAGGACATGGTATGATTATTTAGCAGCTGTGGAAACACAAGCATGTCAGTGCTGTTTTCCCTGGCCAAGAAATCCCTGAACAGGAGAGCTTCATTGGACAGATGAACATGCATGACCTTTTGGCATTGCAGGGGAATTTGGATAAATATATGGATTAGTTTACACTCGGGGTTGACCAACACTGGGGTAAAAAAAGGACTTATTTAAAAAAAAAATTGTTGCCATCTAGTGGTGGAAGTGGATCCTTTGTAAAACGTTGAGTAGCACAGGGTACCAAACCTGGTAGTGAATGTTTTAGTGGGGTTTTTTTGTTTTGTTTTGTTTCTTGGCCTTTTGTTTTGCTCCCAACACAGCTTCAATAATCAGCTAATTAACAGTTGTTCTTGTGATGAAGTGGGAGTATTTGAGCATGGAATAGACTAAAATCATCTTATCTTAAATTGTGCAGGACGGGGAGTATTACAGGATCAGGGTTTGGAACCTTGAGAAAGAAATGACGATTTTAAGATGTATAAATGCATGTTTGCTCAAAATGAAAGGAAAGTCGCTTTTTATTTAGAGGTATTTTATTCTTTTAATGAAATAACACACAAACAAACTTTTTTTTTAACATTTGCCCAAAACTGTACTCTTAAAAACAGATTTATTAAAAAAAAAAAAAGCATGAAAACACATTAACATTATCTAACATTAACTAATAGTAATTCACGCACAATAATATTTACACATGGAAACCAAGGGTGTTTACTTTTGATAACTTGTAATAATGATAATGAAACCTCTTACATAAGAAAGAAATCATTTGGAATAGTCATATTTAGCGTTTCATTTAACCCAGAAAAATGCAAAATAAAGTAAATGCAGGTTTGAAAATATTTGGCTTCATGATGCATCCTGCAGATATGTATTTAAAACCTGTAACAGTGATGTCTCTGTCTCCAAAAAAAAAATCCACCTGCCTGCTTTAAGTTCGATATATGTATATACAGCTTTATTCACAGTTTAGCGTCCCAGGGCGACAAAGTGGCACCGCAGCTTGAGCTGCTGCCTCACAGCTCTAGGTTTCCCAGTTTGATCCTGAGCATGATTTAGTGCACAGCTGCAGAGTTTTGCATGTCGTCCCATGTCCATATAGAGTTCTTCTAGGCTGTCCGTTTTCCCTCACGCCTTAAATACATGCCAATAGGTGGACTGGCTGACCTAGATTTCTCTATATGTGAATGTACATGTGCATGATGACCTGTGATGGATTGGCATCCTAGTCAAGGTGAATCCTGTGTTCCCTGGATAGGCATCGAAGCAAACCTTACCAGAATAAAACAGTACAGAATTTGCTGAAGATGGATGAATGAGTAAGTTAAGGGTCTCAGTTTTTACCAGCCAGTCATATGCATGATAATTCAGACCTGCGGTCAATATAATGCAGTGTATGGAATTAATCCAATCTACTTTTCTTGCATCAGACTGGTTTTTGTGTAATCTTGATGTTTACCTGACAAAATGCACTAGCTCATACTTCGTTCAAGTAATTTATGGCATCATTTTATGGCTGTCTAGCCTAAGGGCATAAGACTATACTGACAGATCGTCTGGTCTCACGCGACTGCTGGTCCCACTGCTCTTGCTGAACCGTCGTTTGTCGCTCAACAATCCATTGCTTAGCAGAGTGGGTGGAGCACACATATTGGGCATGTTAGTGGATTCCTGTGAGAAGCTCATTTTCAGAAAGTCTTCTGGCCCTGTACTGTTATGATTGCGGTGACACTCTGTCGCCATGTTGGCAGAATTCTGCTGGTACACCAAGTGGTTGGTAAAGGGTGCGCAGCTTGGATGTGCGTGGGAGTGCGTGTGTGTTTTCGTCTGGAATAGGTGTGAAGGTGGAGTGGATGTTGCCAGGCACTCATGAAAATCAGGTGGTGGGGTACAGGCTCGGTTTGGTGTGGAAGGTTCTGGAGAAGCAGAGGTTAGAGCCAATGTTGTACTGGATCTTTGGTTCTTTCTGGACTTGTGTTCCATGACACACCTCTTGCACTGCTTCCATGCTAAGTGGTAGAGCTCAACAATGCTCAGAAACAGAGATACACCTGCCACCACGAGCATAAACACAATGAAGACGTTCTTTTCGGTGGGCCGTGAGATGTAACAGTTGACCATATGTGGACAAGGAGGCCCCTTGCACAGGTAGAGTGCGTTGAGGAAGATACCGTATATCACATACTGAACTACGATGAAGATCACTTCCATCAGGCTGCGGATCATGATACTCAGGATGTAGGTCTGCAGCAGTGCACCCCTCAGGTGCACTTTTCTCCCTCTTCCTTCTTCCTTTCCACAATCCCTTTCTTCCTCTGGGTACTTTTCTGCACCACCACCACCACCACCTCCTCCACCTCCTCCACCTCCTCCTCCACTGTCAGCTACCTGGGCTTCCTGCTCCTTCTGCCTCCTCTTCTCCTCCCGGCGGACAGTGTGCATGGCATGACCCATATAGATAAGTGAAGGTGTAGACACAAAGACTATCTGCAGCACCCAGAAGCGTATGTGGGCGATGGGGAAGGCGCGGTCGTAGCAAACGTTCTCGCAACCTGGCTGTTCTGTGTCGCATGTGAAATCCTCCTGCTCGTCACCCCACGACGACTCCGCTGCAGTGCCGAGCACCAGGATGCGGAAGATGAACAAGATGGTGAGCCAAACTTTGCCCACTGAGGTCGAGTGCTCCTGCACCTCTTCTAGGAAATTGCCCAGCAAGCTCCAGTCGGCCATAGGCAATTGAGGGAGATCTACAAGAGAGATACAGGAAGGACATCAGTCTTACTAGGGGAAAAGAGTACGTGGTTAGAGTTTCAAATATTCCTATCTTCTTCAGATTAAAAGCCAGTGAGAACATGGCCTAAACCTGAAAGTTTATAAGAGCCTATACGACCGTAAACCCCCTGAAAACATGAACCAGTGCCGATGAAAACACTGGAAAAATACTTGAAACGAAGCCAGAGGTAGAAATGTAAGCACCGTCACCAAGTTCCGTGTATTCTGGTTCCTCAACCTCAGCTGTGAATTTAATTGGTGCTATTTCTCAGATTCTGTTTGTTTCTATATTAAAATAAAGCCACTCTTACCAGGCAGTTACTAAGGATGAATGAAGGAATACTGCAAATGCACAGCACAGCATTGTGTTAATGAACGTGATTTTTGGTGTCCTACAAACTTTATATTTGACTGCTCACTTTCAACCAAATGAAAACAGAAAATTCTTTTTTTAAACGGAAGTATTTATTGACCAATATGAAAATATTAGGCCTAAATTTAAGATGTATTTAAATAAATGTAAGTCTCAATTTCTAGTCTCAACCCCATTTTAGAATCTATCGAAAAACCCATTAAAAACCCAAGTACTCTCTTAGAAAAAACTCTGGTTCTTTAGTTTGTCCCATTGGAGGAACCCAATAATATCCTATATACAACTCTATATCGGTTTTCTCCTTATCAGAGAGAGTTTGACGCAAAATCCCTTTACGAAGCAAAAGTCTATCCAAAGGAACCCTTTTTCCTAATAGTGTAGATGTGAAACATTTTAGAAGATGCATGAGTGTGTCAGTCCAAGACCTTCTTATATTCTTACTTCTAAATAGAGGAGTTGTATGTTTTGCTATAATGCTGCCATGCCTCAATGCTAGGTAAGGGGGAATGAATGGAGTGCGCCATCTCCGATCTGTGTACTTTTTCTGCGTTTGTTTGTGGTCATACAGTGCCTCTGCACTTGCAAACTTTCTCATACGTTCACATGCTCAAGATTGTGGGAAGTAGGCTGACAGTTTCAAGGATATCTCAACTAAAAATAAACACAGATTGATATACGCTATAGGGCGTATCATTCCCTGTCTGGATTTGGGAGTGTAGTTGCTTGTGGATTCTGTTTTTTAAGTGACACATCCTTTTAGATGGAACTTGCTGGGCGTTTTTTGGAGGAAAAGAGATAAAACTATGAACACTTAAGGTATTATTCATGTCGGGTCTATCACACGATGTTAACATGACTAAAAATGGATGACGGCTAATGTTGGCATTTAGCATTACTTTGTTGTAGTCTATCAATCTCTCAAGGACTGATCATGTAATGATGTCAAGTGTATTTCTATTCTTATGTACAACATTAGTGATCATTATCTGTTGCGTTCTGCCTCTAGACTAGATTATAACAGGTTGTTACAAAATTTACTTGATACCCATATATCAGTTCATGACTTTTCTTCTTGAAATAAATAGTGCAGTATGTTACAATGCTTGTTAAAGTGAAATTAAATGATGACATGTAATGTGGATAATAAATAAGCAGTTCAACCTCCACTGAGAAATATGCTAGCCTTAACATGGTCTGTCAAGTTGAAAGACAGCTAGCCTTACGTTAGAAAGCACTGCGCACCAATGGGATGCGTTGTGTTTTACCACTTAATTAAGTACAAATTATTTAAAACATAAGAATGGGACCAAATTCCAACACCAAATCTCCAGAAACTCATAACCTCGATGCCCAGACGTCTTCAAACTGTGTTGAACAGAAGAGGAGACGATACACCATGGTAAACACGCCCCTGTTCCAACTATTTTGGGACCTGTAGCAAGCGTTGAACTTGAAATGAGCTCGTTTTGTGCATAAAATTGTAAAATTTCTCAGTTAAAACATTTATTATGATAGCTATGTTCTGTTGTGAATAAAATATTGGCTCGTGTGATTTGAAAGTCTTTTAGTTTTCATTTTATTCATATTTAAAGAACGTTCCAACTTTTCTGGAATTCGGGCTGTACAAAAGTCAATAATATCTAATCAGGGACCCACCAAGCATATTCTATCTTACTACTCTGTATTCATGCTGGGAGTGGGGACCAATAGCAATTTCCTTTTCTGCCTTTGTTGTGTAAAAACCATTCAATTTTTGTCACAGGCCTGAAATGATTCCTGTTCTTCAGACATATAGGCTGTTGCACTGTGTAACGTGGTTTGATGTTGCTCTGTCATCACCAATCTTGGGCCCTTGAGTATGTAATAAGTACTTAATTTCACTATAAAGAAAGGATTTTGTATATGAATGTCCCATCCACCCCTTCTGTCTATCTTTTTCTCTCTCAATGGAAAGTTTGTCTTGCTCCTCAAGGGAGCTGGTGGGAACATTCTGAACAGAATACTCTCAAACCCATACACTCTTCCCAGTGGGGCTGCGTCTCTGTTGGGGACATAAAATAGACATGCTTGAAATATCTTTCATATTACCATTTCTTTTTTCTTTCATTGCCTGTTTAGGCCCTGGTTGATCAAAGATAAACCACTTAGTGTTTAATGGAGTCAATACACCACAGGTTTTCTTTTACCATGTAAATGTGAAGCTTGGACATCTTTGACCCCATGTGCCATAGCTTCATATGTTGTGACTTTCTGAAAGCAAGTGTCTGATTTTCGACCCTGTTTACTTATTCTTGCCTTAAAAACAAGCAGAGGAGAGTTCATATCTTCCCATTAGATGCTCTTGTAAGTCTGTTTATAACTGTGAGTAATGAATCAACCTGGACAGCACTGACAATACCTCAGCTTATAAAACCATCCATGTGAAACGGCTTTCCTAGGCTTGTCTGACTAATTCTCACGTTAAAATAAAATGAGTCACTGTTTATTTTATGCATCCACATGTTTAATCGCATCTCTCCGATGAATAAAATATACTGCTATGCACTGAAGCAAATTTTCACCATGCATGAAACATGTAATGATGAGTTTTAAAAGCGGTTTCACAATTGGGAACATTTGTAGCTCGTAAAAAATACCCTTATTTAAAAAAAAAAAATCTTTATTTCAGCATGGATGTAACCATTCAAAAATGTGATACCCCACCTCACTCTGTCATTTTCGACTAGGTTTCTTTGGTGAAAGTGGCTGGAGTTTGCTTTTAAATAAGTAAAAGGGTCGCAAGTACAAGGTTTTTAGCATCCCTGTAATTGCACAAGGACCCTATTGATAATCTAGCAACAGAAAATTGTTCTTCTTCATTGGTCATAACATTTTCATAACATTTTGACTTCCTGTTGAATATCACTGTAGAATAAAGATGAAATGAAAAGGTGCTGAGTGAATGTTGTGACACTTAAATGTATGTTGTTTTTTCTTTTAGAACTTATAATGGATGACTCATTGTAAAGGATGTTGATAATGCACGAGATGTTAAATAGATTTACACATTAATGCAAAAAAGTATTTAATGTTTAACCCTGGAAGACCCAGACCACTTTATCATAAAAACAGGTGTTTGTTTGTTTTTTATTAACCCCTTCCTACTACACATTATGAAATGGTCCTTATGAGACCTCCTGGGATGCTCACAAATGTCCACCAACCAATGAGTGCAATGGTGGTGGGTTAAATTTCACCTGTAGTGTAGTTAGGGATGGCTGGAACTTCCAAAATGCTTTCCAAGTGCTGCAAAAGGTTTTTAGGAATGTTTAAATGATACAAAGGTTGTTGGGCAGAATACTTCAGCTATGCTTAAAATGTCTTTTACCCTTAACATATATACTTATTTATAAATATAATATCAATGGGACACAAAGGGTATCTGAGTCACCCTTAAGATACTCAAGATATTATTATGGAAATGCCAACTCTGGCAGCAGAACCAGATCCAGTAGACAGGCTGGTGGCACGGAAGTCCACTTGGAGCCTCCATATGTGGGGGTAAGAGTCACTGTTCTGCCCCCTCCCATTGGAGGAAGCAATCTCAAACAATATCATTTCCCTCTTACACAGTACTTAAAAGGAAGCTAGCAGAATTAGAGACGGTAAGGCCAAAAAGGGCAGCGTTTAGCACTTACAAACAAAGAGCCCATGTAAATGTCAGCCTTCTGTTTAAATAAAAAATGAGACTGTTACACAAGGCACTTGGCACATACAACACGTGAACCGCACTGTAATTCTCAAGCTATAAATATATTAAAGAAACAATTTTCCCATTGAGTGACTCCACAATAAATTACTCCAAATACTGTATCTTGGTTGTGTGGAATACTTTCCTGAGTAGCTATTACTTACAGTACTGAGATAAAGGTTTTCCACAGAAGTCAATATCTTTGATATATTATTGAGAAGGGTCTTCCTAAGAAAAAAAAAGACCTCTGAACAAGAGAAGCTGTCAAAAAGCATTTCTTCTTAGTCATCTTATTCTTGAATGTGCTCAGAACCAGAACTGCATACCTATAAACCGTATCCATCTAGGAGAGGAAGAAGGCGAACCTCACGCCCTTCTCCTTTACTTGTTTACCTTTCAGAAACAGAACAATGCTCTTTTTTTGCAGTAAGATAGGGATGGCGGCTGCAATGTGCTGAAGCCGGCTTCTGAAAACAGCAGCAGAGAAACCAGGCACATCCGTTTTCTGTTTGTCTGGGTTGGACTCATGGCAATGACAATAGACATAATAAAAAACACTTGAAAGGAACACAATACGTGAGAGAAGGGGTGGGTTTAAATTAAAGTTGTTTTAGCTTCTGATTCATAGCCATGGCCTGAGAAGAACTGATCACAATGAATAACTAATCAAAGAACAACTCAGAATAACACTAGATTGTGACAATCCAGCAATAACAAGCTTAAAATGTTTGGCGAACATCTGCTTTTGGAATGTTGTTAAAATGTCGTTCACACAACGTTTCTAGTCGGACAAAAGTAATAGAAACGTGTGTAATAACGGGCGCGCAACTTGAAATGTGTTTTAGCGATGTTGAAAGAGTTAGCGTTTACAAATGTTAAAAAAACGTTCTCGGAACATCCAGAAAACTTGAAGATTTTATGTTTCAGGGTTGTTTTTTTTTCACTAAACGCTCAGACCATGCATTTCACACCTAGGCCTTCAGTAGGTGAACTACTTCTTTGACTTTGACCCTGCCTGACAACAAATGATGGCTGAAATGTGATTGGTTAATACGAAAATACATGTCTGAAAGCAGCACAACTATCAGAAAAGCTATGAAAGGAAGTGGACAGACTATTTGAAATTATTTAATAAGTATTCATGGACAAAATATAACTAACATCAGTTTGTGATTCAGATATTTTTTTAGGCCAGCGGAGAAGGCCTTGCAGGCCCTGATGGTCCGCCACTTATTTATTTATTTATTTATTTATTGGGGTGTTTATTTTCACGCAATTTGGTCAATCATACAACCCCCCCCCCACTAGCTAGTCCTGAAACTGGTGCTAATTCTACATTACAGTGCAGCTCCAAAACATTAGAATTGTTATAAGGCCAGTTTTTGAAAAGCATTGTAAAGTTAAGATCATCTTTACTAGGAAAGTGAGGTCATGAGATCTACCATTCGCTCTACCATTTAACAGTGATGTTTGTGCTCCAATGATTTTGAAAAATGCCAGTTTTTGTCAAACGTTATCATCATCGTTCCTAATTTACAACCTCTTGTGAGAGATTGATGCAAAAGATGTAATAAGTTTTCAAGTTAACCCTCTCCTAACCCTGATCTCTACCTGTCTGACGTTTCTTATGGCAAATTATTTGACATTGCAAGTGTGAAACCATGTTAAATTTTAAATGCACTTTAATAACTTGACTGCTTAGCAACTATTCAAACCTTGAACTGTGACAGTTGAAAGTTTATTACATACAAATATTATATACAGTCATAAATCCCTGCATGAGTGTGATCACTGAAAACATGAGGGTTCGAGCAAGATCTAATCCTAGATTACAATCGCCGCTCTGAAATATTTTATGAATTCTGTTTCTTATTTTGGAAATAGCTAAATACTGTTGCTATTGCAACCTTTTTTGGATACAGAAAGATCACCAAAAAAAAAAAACAGAAAGTGGTAAATTTGATTTGACCTGAGCAACATAGTGGCATGAGATTGAGCTTTAATATGAAAATGGATCCTGGCCCATCCTTCTCTAGCCAAACCCTAATGTAAATCATGAAATTTCCCAAGACACTTTTATTAGATAGACTAATCTAATAAATATTTACACAGCACTGGCTTAAGCTCCCAGTCCAAAACCCTTTTATAACAAAACAATTGCACATGGGGAAGACTTGGATATTATAAGAAGAAGTTAACGTGGGTGTGAGTGTTTGTTAAATTGCTGAGATGCTGATTTAAATAGCAGTGTGGTGTCTGATTACTAAACACAGCAAAAACTACACACAGTTAAGCTAATGAACAGCTAGGGTTGTAGTTAACACGAGGCAGCGACAGAAGTGTGTGTGTGTGTGTGTGTGTGTGTGTGTGTGTGTGTGTGTGTGTGTGTGTGTGTGTGTGCTTTTTGAAGTATTCTCTTGAGAACTGTTACAATATAATGGCATAATATCTATTTTTAGATGTATGCATGTTCTTACAATGTCAATTGAAACTCATGAACAATCTTGACCTAAAGCCAAATTCTGATTACACCAACAAACGGAAACTCATGGTTCCATAAAATATAATGCATTCTGAAACTTATTATTTAAAAAAAAGTATTTAAAAAAGTATTCTCTACTTATATGACCTAACCTGAATTATTTATATATA
>JAQMCW010000010.1:6493166-6498166 GCA_030068335.1 Chrysichthys cranchii
GAGGGTTGCCAGAGTTTGTAGAAACACGCGGGTTGCCAGAGTTCACAATACCGGGCGGATTGCCGGTATTCCTGACATTGGCGAGGGAAAGACAATTTATAGCCGTTATGAGTGAACGAACTTGTCCACAACATTAACTGTAACTAGAAATGGATAAAATGCATTATGTGTAACTAAAAATCTGTGGTAAAAGTAGAATCGAATATGACAGAGCAGGCTCGCTGTTATAGGAGAATAATACATGACACATTATTACATATAATAAGGCACTGGGCACACGAGCCCATTGTTGTTTATATCCTAATAACAACATGCCCTGTCATGTTTTATTCCTTACAAACAAACTGTTCTTTAGTAAAAGTATCAAGCATTGAGCGCTTGTTTACAAGGAGGAACAAAGTCAGCTGGGATTGGCTCCAGCTTCCCTGTGACCTTTAACGGATAAGCGCTATAGATAATGGATGGAGGAATGGATGTCCTGTGATCATTTGGCCTCCGTTTTGAGGTATAATCTCAGTACCCAGTGTTCCCATGATCGTTTCTACAAATAGAGTCAGATCCACAATGACGACCAGGATAAACCACTTTAAATTCATTAGAAATGAATGAACAATTGATGAAATTTGATTTATGTAAAAGAAGCCCAAACAGATTATACATTTATACTTATTTATACTCATTTGAACTGTAAGTGATTTGTAATATCTGTTAGCATTTCATTCATCAACACATTGCTGTTAAATTCAATGTCAGTTTAATTACGATTAATTTATTAGTTAGTTTAACTAAGACCATTGGCACAGAACAGCTGTACAGATACACAATATGGGTCTAGATGCAGATTGCCTACTGGGAAAACCAGAGATGAAACTGATATGGTGAAAGCTTCTGAGGCACAAAAAGAAGGAAAAACCCCGTAAGGAACTAGACTCAATGCTGGGTGAAACTGAAGAACGGTCTAAGGCTTTAACAGTCCTCAGTTGAAGTACAGCTTCGAAAAAGGGTACAATTCCACCAATCGTACCAATTAAGTACGAAATGTTAAATGACCAACATGTGATCAAATACTTTGTGAGAAAATACAGGAGGTGTAATATTATTCGTGGACACCAGCTTCACAAACACAAGAGTGCACAAACGAAACCCATTCATAGTGCTCAATTCACTAGATGGAATGGATACGGACTGAATCGGGTAAATCCTTCTTATTGTAGTCGGTATCTGTGGTATGCACAAAGCATTAAAAGACACACACTGGTGTGGAGATTAATGGGAATTACTGCAGGAGAGTGAGATGAGGGAAGTTCAGTATCACATCCTATAGGAATTCTGTGTTGAATAAGAGCAAGGTTTACTATGAGATAAACAGTGGTTCAAATTCTTATTGGACATATTTCCAGAATAGCACCATTTCAGAGACAGAGAGAAAAGGGACTCTTTAGTACTGTAAATGCTAGAGACGAAAGTAGCACTGCTTTTCCTAAACAAATTTCTGAAAACAAAAGCACTCACATTCTAATATGTATCCATCCATTGTTTATACAGTTTATCCATTAAGGGTCATGGGGAAGCTGGAGCAAATCCCAGCTAACTTTAATGAGAAGCAGGGTACATCCTGGACAGGTTGGTCGTCTATCGCAGGACTAACACAGAGGCAAATAGCCATTCACAGGCACATTCACACCCATGGCTAACCTAATCTGCAAATCTTTGGGTTGTGGGAGAAAACCGTCATGGGCACAACGAGAGCATTCAAACTCTGCACAGAAAGCTGCCAGCTGCCAGGTTTGAACCCAGAACCAGAGAGTTAACCACTGCACCACCATGCCACCTAGTCTGATATGCAATATATGCTATCTTCTAACTTCCACAGGAAACGAGACACAAGACACTACTAGACGCTTTACCCTTATACTGTTCTTTCGTCACTAAACGGATGCTATATGGTCTGATTATCCAGTGTATCCAGTGTCATATAGTGTCTCACTATAGTCTCACTGCCGTCCCTAATCACCCTGATGCTGCCTCCTGCTTCCTATGTACTTTTAGGATCGTCAGCTATTTTGTCCCTCAAGAGCAGAAATCGTGTGGCGCGACAGCACGTAGACAGATAATAAGATAACTTTGTTTCAGGGTTGCCCCTGTGTTTAGCTATAGCCTGAGGCCTGCTTCATTGGCACAATCTGAGATCACGCCTCAGTGCATGTGCTCAATGGCTTCAGTGTGTATGATCATGACATCATGCTTTTGTGTGAAATCCCCGCACCTATTCAATGCTCTGCTGTGGTTTTAAGCCACTAGCACCTACTATACCAACCACCAGCGCTCAGACAAGAACGACGTGATAATTAGTGGCAGACTTCAAGAGTCAGTACTGGAAAGCTACTTATGTTAAAAATTATATGTTGGATTGTATTTCTGCAAAATGAAGGTTTTTTTTATTTAAAAAAAAAAAAAAAAAAGCTGCACAGTATTGGTTGTGAGCATACTCCAGTGTTAACTAGTTTCAAAGTTCAAGATACCTGGCTACAGCATTCTTCGTTTCTTGAGACAAATAGGTTAGTTATAATAGCCTCAGATTATTATTCTCCAGATTTGTCAAGTATTAGAAATCTACTGCATGCTAATATCATTAGAAATTCGCTTTTGGTTAAAATCACACTAAATTAACACATTAAGCATGTTTTTTTTTATTTTAATAATTTATTTTAATTTGTAAATTATTATTATTTTCCTTATGGGATGCCTTTTCTGTGCCCGAAGAAATGCCATATCAAGAGCAAAACCATTTTTAGACTGCTTTGAAATATAAAATTTTTATGTTTAGCTGTTTGGTTATATGAAACGTGCATATTTGGTCTAAAAAAAAAATGTTGTAGAACATTATAATAGAATAATTGTTAAACATATAAAAATATATTTAATATAATAAACTTTAATTTAATGCATTTTATTTGACATTTTTAAATTATAAATATGTAATTCTAATGAATTGTATCCCCAATCCCCCTCCCATTATCACTGACTGTTACTATCCCCCAAACTGACGTCACATTTAGTGGGTGTCTAAATTGTTAACACCAGTTTCATCATGACAGTCGGCATATTCCTCTAATACATGCTCTACCAAGGAATGACCCCTGTCCTATTGGGGAGACTCATTAAACTATGAAACTTCTAAACACATGCTAGAGAAATGTTATTATGTCATAAACTATAAGAGCCAGTCATATTGTATTATGGAAGTTCGAGGCATTTGATAAGTTTACAGGGGGAAAGGGGGTGAGTACTAAAATTGGGATCGGGCTACAAAAAAGTATAGTCTTAAAAACCAGCTTTGGTGTGCTCAAATACACAAATTTGTGCTTGTATATTTTATATTCCAAAAAATCTTTTATAGAAAATGAAAACAAATTCCCCACAAGGGCTTTCACCATAGAATACCACAACTATAAAAACTGAGGGGTTTTATAGGTAACTGTAACAACTCAACATTATTTGAGAAAAGTGTGATGGTTTAGTATACTTTCAATATTTATTAGCTACTCTAACCGTCTTCTGCTAATAAAAAATAAATATTATATTAAATCTCTGCCCAGGCGATTAGAGAGCTGTTGGCCAATGGTGGGCATCTGTGAGCTCATGAACTGTATATGGAAGTGTCTTTTGGCCCTCTCCAAGAGTTTTGAAGCAGGATGAAAATACATTAGTGGCAGATCTGCAAATGCCTCAGGAGCAATGTATACTTCCACGGTGTCTTGGCTGCTCAGAGACGTTTGTTGTGGCGCATTTGTGAATTACTGTTGTTGGTTAGATTTCCCCCAAACCATTCCATTAATGTATTATTAAACTATTATAACTTTAACACATACACTGCTGGTGATTGGATGGACACATATACCGATGTTGACTCTTACATGTATTTGCATTTAATTTTCCAGTAACTTGAGGAAATTTGAGGAAGATTTTTTTTTTTTTTTTACCACTGGGGAACCACCCAGAGACAGTCGTATTTATTACTGGCAAACGATTATCAAATTTGGAATCAAGCCGATGGTTAGATAATAAAATATCTCATCAATTTTCAATTTCAAACCCTCTTTTGTAAATGAGTCCGACCCACTTTCTAAAAACACATTTAAAAGTTAACAGCAGCATTATGATGTCCGTGATGATCTTTGTTTCGAAAAAATATAGGAACCAATATACACCATGATAATTTTACACTACCGAAAACTGCTCCCATTCCTCAAAATAGCTCCCATTTGTGTTTGTGGGCTCTATTGTCCGATGTGTCATCATTTGTCGTCTTCTGAATAAAGGCTGTCTGGCTCCCAGCTTAAATATTGAAGCAAACTAAAAACCAACCATCAGACTGGATTCATTCACTTCTGCTCAGTGGTGCGACAAGCAGAGGGGGCCTTAGGTGGGAACCAGAGAGCAAAAAAGTTCACTTCATACCACACAGTGCCAAGAGAAGGGGGAACACGACTACTCTGGAGCTCTATCTGTGGCAAGTTGCCCATTTAATACCAACCTATTGCTGATAGATTCATTACGATTGCCTTGGTTTGGGGTGGTGTTATTGCTACAATCGTGGGGTGTTTTTGGTCATTTTTTAGATTTTTACTCAAGATGAGGGAGGAAAATTTTGAGTTTGGACTTCAAGGCAGGCTTCATGACTGGCGATCGTGATTAGTTTTAGATGGCCTGAATATGTTTTGCAGTTTTAGAATAAGCTTTGTTACTAACTGCGCCATTCAAAACACGACAAAGGCAACCGCAGGTTTAATGCAGAGCTAGTTTTTTGGGCCGACATGCCACAATAGGCATCACTGACTCACTTTATTGACTCACTCTTTTCTCTGTTTCGCTCTCCTAGTTTATAGTGTTGATTGTTGACCATGGGTGATTGGAGTTTCTTGGGCAACATCCTTGAGGAAGTCAATGAGCACTCGACAGTAATCGGCAGGGTGTGGCTGACTGTGCTCTTCATCTTT
>JAQMCW010000010.1:6503166-6505517 GCA_030068335.1 Chrysichthys cranchii
TCTGTTTTTATTTGCTGCAGATGCATTGCTGTGAAGATGGACTTGAGTGTGAAAATAACACCTCCACTTCCTTTGTGGAAATGTCAGTTCAAAACCTCAGATGTGTGCTGACAAATCATTCAGCAGCTATAAGAGAAACAGTGACCGGGGCAATGACTGGTACGCCACGCATATAAATATATGCCATAGTATTTTAGTATAGTATAGATAATTTAACACAATTAAATGTTTTGCTATGCTCTATTTTTTTTTTTTTTTTGAAGTAAGCAAAAATTCTACTAAATCCTTTTCTCTTTTCTGCGCAATGCAAACAGCACACAACAACTCAACTTCAGGTAGGTGCTCGAACAAATCAAACAGTATGGGTTGTAATAATGAATGTCTCATTTCCTTAAAAATGTACTGGTTAACAAAAGATAAGAAAGCATCTAGTTTTAGCAATGTTTTCCATATTTACAGCTCTCTTTTCCCTTTTCATTTCTTTTATACCATTTTAGCTATCTTAGCTCTGAAAGGTTTTCCACAGTATATCATCCTGTGTCTGAGTCTATCCATTATCCTGGTTCTAATATATGTACTTGCAGTCTTGCTCGTTAAAGAGATACGTGTATGGTGAGTAACATGGGTTCGTCAAAATGAATACCCTTTCTTCACAACATTTGTGTAATAGCTTATCATGTGGATGAATTCTGCCATTGCAGGAGAAACAGCTCGCTGAGCTCCAGATCCAGTGAGGGAATGGTAAGCCGTGAGATATATTATAGAAATACGAAGCTTTTTTCCAATATTTCAGGTCATTTCAGATCATCTGGCCGTTTTTCCAGAATTATTAACTAACAAATAATCATGCACTGATATTGTAGAGGGTCTCAATCCAGTCACTGCAAAACCCTAACCTTTATCCCGTCCATCTTTTTTTTTTCAAAGTTGATTAATGTTACCTTTAAACAAAAACAGTAATGTGTTATATTTACTTTTCTTATATTTACTTTGGAACAAATAGTTCCAAGTTCTAAGGAAGGAATAGCTGTTTTGTTTTAAGGAATAGCTTTATTTGTGATTTGTTTTTCTCTTAACCCATTAACTGCCAAATTTGTCTTCTGAAGATTTTCATGTGTTTCTATTAATTTACATCCAAATAGTAACAAAAACATCTACTTTCCAGAAATACGACTGTTAATACTTCTGAAATTTCAATTTGTAGTCAAAGTCCCAAATGGGGATCATGGCACATGCCATCTATTTTTTATGCCATTCAATATATGATCCCCAAATGGGGACCACGGAAGCTAATGGGTTAAGTAAAAATGACCATTTGCGTTTTTAAAAAAAATTTTTTATTTACATTCAGCTACTTTCTGCCTATAATATTTTTTCACTGCTAATTCCCAAAAGGAGCTCTCCTTCATTTAGAGTGCATTACGTGGGACTAGAACATTAATATTACCAACATTAAACATATTACTAAGCTTGCTAATTAGTAATCAAAATCTCAACCCGGATTTTTACTTCAAATTCCTTTATTTCCATTATTATTATTTTTTTAAATATATTTTTACAGGAATTTGATGACCCTAGTACTGGAACACTTTAGATTGTTCTCATGATATTATTATATGCTGTTATATCTATAATGTTATTCTATCATGTTGTTTTTTCGTTAAGGTTTCTGCAAAATCAAGGGAGACAACCAACAGAAGGCAGACTTATAGAGAGAAAATAAACTCAGTCTATGTGCAATGGACACCTGGTGACTAGCCAGACTATACGTCTTATACTCCACTGTTGTTCCCGTTGCATTTATGGACATATCTGCAGCATATAATCACAATATACTGTAATCTTTAATGTCAAATTCTTATAAATTATATATATAACAAATTGTTTCCACTTTAGTCAGTAGAGGGCATGGTTGCCTTGTTTGGGTTTGCTATAAGCTGAACCATTTTAGTAAATGCATACTTTAGGACATCTATGACAATCTTTGTGGAAAAAAACTAAAGAAAATATTCTTAACCCTGCTCTGGTACCATGGGGTCTATGTGACCCCAGCTCTCTTTGGACCATGTTTTTTTTGGAAACTATCACAATTAGTGACCATGCCTGCCATGTATTTTCTCATAAGGCCTTCCTAAGTATGTGACACATATTCGATAGTTTCAAAGTCTTATTTTTTATTTAGGTTTATTTTCGCTTCACCATCGTACTTTCAGTGTGACGGGTACTATGGGGTCAACTATGTGTGGTCACAGAAGCCAAAAACTGTCAGAAGAGCCCCGATGTGAAATATTGTCAGACAGAAACCAGGGCTGAAAGGGAATGGGGGTCAAGCAGACACACCCTTGAAAGCA
>JAQMCW010000010.1:6587246-6600890 GCA_030068335.1 Chrysichthys cranchii
TTGTGAACAATATTTGAGAGTAATGGGTTTTTTGTGTATGTAGAAAATGTTTCAGATCTTTGAGTTCAGCTCATGCAGAATGGGAGCAAAACCGAAAGTGTTGCGTTGATATTTTTGTTCAGTATAATATCACAAAAAATAAGCACCTTTATCTCTGAATGTTACAAAGCACTGGCACTGGAGACTCCTTTCAAATCTGTGACTCTGTGATGTTTAAAAAACAAAATGAATATTTATGTATAGTGTCTGACATACAGATACTTTTGGAGGTTGCTACTATAGTATTGATTATATAATAGAACAAATGCATCAGTATAAACCTGTGTCTCATAACACTCTTTATTGTTTTTATTTCAAGACCTGTATATGTTCCAGAGTGCAGCATTTACCCTAAATGTATCTTGCCAATATTTATTCTGCTCCAGTGAGTATTAAGTAAAGCTGTGGGAAGCACAGCAGGTGCTGTTACTGCATGTCTCGTAATGCTAAGATAAGACAGGAACAGGACTGTATGTTCAGTCAGTTAAGAAACACCTTGGATTTGGAAAGCAGGCATGTCTTCCTGCAGTGGAGCTCTATTAATGACTTTGGTCAAAAATTCTTTCCTTGCTTATTTGAGGAAGCAGCGCATTAGTGACCGATGCAAGAGAGCAGTTTGCTTTGAAGTTGTCGTCGAGGACGATGTTTACCACCCATTTCCTGTGCGCTTTAATTAGACAAACGAGCTCCATGTAATTGCCCGATGTTCTCAAGGAATGCTCTTACACCAGGGAATCTCCTCACAAGTGCATGTGTGTCTCACATGCTGTCTGTCACTCGCCCCCTTTTTTCGCCCTCTGATGATGCTCCGTGTTAATGAGTTGTCACAAGAAGCAAGCAGTTCACCGTCTATGCAGTCTATAAAGATTCATAGTCTCTAGATTCATGAAACTAGGTACAGTGAATTATGTTAACTGTAGATGCAGATATGTAAATATGAGATTAGATTTGTATGAGCCGTCGATTTAACAATTCAGTAATAAGTATCTCTTCTTCATACCCTCATTTAAGAGTGTTTCCGCACGTGCAGTTTTTTTTTTCCAGACCACTGTTCAATTTCAGCAAGACTTTGATCCATTTTGTTGAACCTCAATAAGTTTTTGGCCCCACGAGTCATCCATGATGTGTGGTCCACCTGAAAACTGGGGACTGCTTTGGACTTTGCCTTGAGTTTAACACTAAGTGGGGGAAAAAGGCATTCAAATGGAAGTGATTGCAATTTCAGTACACTAGATTATTTTATACAAGTGAACAAGACTGAAATGTATTACCTTTTTAATTGAAATGAATGAATTCAACGATTAGTCAAATAAACATTGCGATTAGGGCTGGACAGTATGAAGATATCATATCAATATTGTGATATAATGACATTACAGTGTCCTTTTTTTTCTGTAAGAAGGCACTGACTAGACTAGAGGTGAGAAATATGATATGTCCATAATCTTGATAGCTTTTGTCACAATAAACTGAGATATTGTGGGTATGGTAATATTTTTCTATAACTTAAAAAGACAACTGAATAAAAACTGACTTAAAGCGGTTGAGTCAAAAATGAAATGTTAAAGGGTTTGAAGCTTTTAGAGACATGTTAACGTTGGTACAGATATAATAAGAGAACTTAATGCAATTTAACTCCATTTTATTGTAAAATTATTTATTTTACAAATTAATTAATCAATTAATTTATTTATAGTTTATTCTTCTGCCGCTTAATCCTGTTCAGGGTTGTGGGGGGAAGCTGGAGCCAATCCCAGCTGACTTCGGGTGAGAGGCGGGGTACACCCTGGGCAGATCACCAATCCACCGCAGGGCCAAGACAAAGAGACAGACAACCATTCCCACTCATGTTCACAATTTAGAGTAGCCAATTAGCCTAATCCTCTGTGCATGTCTTTGGATTGTGGGAGGAAACCGGAGTACCCGGAGGAAACCCACACAGACACAGGGAGAACATGCAAACTCCACACAGAAAGGCGCCCAGGTCGACCCCAGGACCTTCTTGCTGTGAGGTGATAGCGGTAACCACCATGCCATCCTACTCAAACTCCTAATAGCCACTCATAAACACTTCATTGAGTTGCTGGGGATTCAAAAGAGATTTGCCCCACAGGCTCCACTGTGTACCAAAGACAAACTATTACAGTGAGATGACTATCATTTGATTCGTTAAAATATTGAATTACACAAACACTGATGAATGATATAGACTGGTAAATCTAACCACTAAGCCACCATGCCACCCCTTATTTATTTATTTGTTTGTTTATTTGTTTGTTTAATAAAGGAAAATTAAATGCAGCTGTTTAGATTTACCATAGAAATCCTTTTTTGTAAAATGCTCTAATTTTTATGAATAAATGGCACCAATCTGTGACTCCATAGTTGCCCTCGTTGGTGCTTTGCCAGCAAATTTTTATACTTTGATGCATACTGTGTATTCAAGCCATATTGCTCCCCCTTATTCTGCATGTACCTGTTGGCCTCCAATTTGCACACAGCAGAAGTGTTGCATAAAATCGAGCAATCAATCCACAGTTCAGAAGAAATTTGTCATTTTGAGAACAGACCACGAATCAATTTCCCATTTCCGTCTGGATATCATAGGCATCAAGTATTCGGGCCAAGTATGAAAGTTAGCTTGAATGTGGAAGCAAGACATTGAACCAACAGGGTGTAGTTATTGTACTATATCACATACTAGGTGTTTTTTTTTTTTTTACAATCTCATTACTGTGTGGGAACTGAATGTCTGTCGTCCATCAATCACACATATCAGCTATATGCACCTGCATACTAATAAACTGCAGATCCAGACCTGTAGGGCTGCATCACTGCTCCATCACTGATCCTAGTCTCAAAGACACTTCATTCAGTTTAACACTATTCACCCCACATAAGAAAAAACAAATTTTTTGATTAGTCCATTTCCATTCCACCGGTGGGATATATCCGGCGTATAGAGTTAAAGCTCTTCAGAATTAGGTGATCTTAACTAATTAGGGCTTGTTAGGTAAGCCATGAGTAGTCATTAGGAATAACAGTTCCAGAGCATAATACATTTTTGGATTCTTCAAAGCTTGTGCTAAAACGTAGCAATTGTGTGCTCCTTTTAGCCGCTGACTAAGGATCTGAAAATGATGCTAATTGATACCTACAATGTAGAGAAAGGCTATAAAATGATATCAAAGAAACTTTTAGCTTGCAATTCCCACTGACTGAAATGCCATTAAGAAGTTAACAGGAACTGGAAAATTCAAGGCAGAATCTCGAATACTAAAGACTTGTCCATAATATGTTTTAGTTTTAAAGTGCAATACTTTAGCTAGGTTTACAAATGGAATCCATCCTACTTCGAGCCCCAAATTTGTTGCATTTAGGAAACTTTGCTGGGCCTGTTTTAGGTTGAAAATGTTTTATGAGGATGAGGGAAAACGGAAGCTTTTGGAAATGATGATACAGACACCCAAATTCACTTCTTGATATGGCTCTTATCAGTCATATCCCCTGAGTTGTCGTGCTCCTATCATGTGACCCTTTCCTGGAAGAGAACAAACAACATCAGCCTCAAAACCCAGTGGTGAACGCAACTTGGATAACAAATTTCAACCATTGCTGACCTAGTTGTCTCTGCTAACCATTGGTTAAATTCTGTTTTTTATCATGCTACAACTGCCTGCATGTGCAGGAGGAAAGCTATTATTTGAGCAATCTGCAACTAAGCAATCAACTGCACAGTAGACAATCTGCTTCCTGTTTATACTCGGATGCGTATGTTCAGTGGATGTGAATTGTCATGGTTCTAGTATGGATATAGATTATTTCTGATACAGAGCGAAAATTCTTGCTTGGACAGAAATAGGTTTTGCCATTTTAAAATTAAACATATTAATGTGGATGTCATCTAAGAAAACTCTCAATTACAACTACCTGTATGGTGGCCAGAAGGGCAAAGCAAACCACCTACTGTATATTACACCAGTGTTTCCCAACCTATTTTGAGCCACGGCATATATTTTGCGTTTGAAAAATCCGACGGCACAGCGGGGTGGGGGGTCGTTTGGCGGCGTTAAAATGTTACAAGCAGGGTGGGGTGGGGTTTGGCGTTGGCGTGAAAATGGTGCGGGGGGGACTTTTAGGTGAAATTGAATGGTTTCCCACGGCACACCTGACGATCTCTCACCGCACACTAGTGTGCCGCGGCACAGTGGTTAAAAAACACTGTATTACACTAAGGACTTGCTGACGAGTGGTGGTACACCATTCGACTGTGCAGCATTGCTTGCACAAACATAATCTGCATGGAAGAGTCATCAGAGAGAAACCTTACCTGTGACCTCATCACCGTATGACCGTCTGATACAGGCAAAACAACATTTAGGCATTTTCGTGTTGTCTGACAGCCAAGTGGCAGAGGAAACATGGCAAAGATAGATGGAATAATGAATTCCAATAAATATTAGCAAATGTGACAAAGTCAGTCAGGAAACTGAAAAGAGACTGACTTTTACAACAGGATAATGATCCAAAACATACTATAAATGATCCGAAACATACTTCTACCATGAACTACTTTAAGAAATAGACATATTTCTTGTTTACTAAGATTACTGGGGGTGTGCGCGTCTTGGTAGCCGGTCACAAAATGGAACTCAACCGTTGTAATTAATGATTTGGCATTTCTTGTAAATTCTTGTTGATGCAATAAGAAAATGCCGTTTCAGAGTTGATTCTGGTTGTTTTGCTATTCATTTGCATATTAATATAACATTATGTAAAATGTTTGTGCTGGCCTGGATCCATAATCTTTTGCCATTCTTTTGAAATGCATGCGATCCCCTCGGAATATTAAACATTTTCCCAACAACCTTTTTCTGCACTTGATGCAGTTTACTGTGCATTAACAACTCCTCACACCGTGAAGAGTGCTGCTTTCTGCTCCCAAGTTGGACATGCATCTCTATGATGATACACAGAAACCTGTCTACACAAGCTCAAGCTTGAACATCACTGAAGATCTGCGGGAAGAAGTTCTTAATAGTGCAAGACGGCGTGAGAATTTCTCAGAACTAGAAGCGTTCTGCAAGGAAGAGTTCGTGAAAATTCAGAAACCCTTTAACCCCTAGGCCTCTTTTTTTGGGCCTTTGCTAAAAATGACAAACTGAGTATATCAGGAACTACAAGGTTTGTTTGTATTATATTGGTATCATAATGAAGGTAGATTACTGCACAGGTGTTAGAATCAGTATACAGTGGGACCTCGAGTCACGAACTTTTCGTTCTGAGACTCTGTTCATGAACCGCTTTGTTTGCGACCACTAATCGATTTTTCCCATTGAATTTAATGTAAATACAATTAATGTGTTTCAGCCCTCAAAACGTGTTTTTTAAAGTGTATTATGAGTTTATTTGTGGCAATAAAACATACAATCAAATTAAAATAACCTTAATTATAGAAAAATAAAACTAAATGAAATAAACAGATGATTTTAATGCACGTTACCTTTGTGGTGGATACGTAGTTGCTGGCGTAGGTGGACGGTGGCGGAGGGATATGGTGGCGGTTCTCATATTTTATGATTATTTCTTTCTTTATTTGAACTGTTATGCGCTTAGGCTTCTTACTCTCACTACCATTTGCACTTTTCTCTTTCTTGGGACGCATAATGAAGGCTTATAGTGCAAAAATGCATTGAACACCACGAGTGCTTGACCAGAACTGAATGTTTGTGCCGTGAAGCGTAGGTTGGCTGCTTGTACGTCAGTCAAGGATTTGTTCGTCGGTTAGTACAAAATCTGTTCGGGAATTTAGTCCAGACGTCGATTTGTTCGCCTTCCGACGCATTCGCGAGCCGAGGGTCCACTGTATATGTTACTTAGTGACGGAAAATAAAGATGGCACACAGCAGAAAATTTAAAATTTCATTTCTACCTTAACAGAAATGTAGAATCTAAGAGTGAAAATCCCTTTGAAATGTTGAGGTTATAGACCAAAAATCCTTCAGGAGTCACTTAGTGGAATTGTGTTTTGTTTAGGTCAAAATGTTTGTTTTGAGCTTTTCGTTGAGCTTTTCCCCATTAATGGGTTAATAGCGCATTATGTGGAGGTTGCTAACCGTTAACATGCATTTGAAAGGTGTTTTTTATTTCATGCACAACTGTATTGTACGTGCTCTCTCGGGTTCTTAAACAGGAATAGAAAGATTAAACCAAAAATGTTTGCAAGCTGTGAGATCTTCAAAAGGCAGTGTAACGAAGTATTGATTTGCAGTTACTTCTTTTCAATTCAAATGTAATTTGACCAGGGGTGCCCAAACCTTTGCATTCAGCTATCACATTAATGCGACTTTAAAATTTACCGGTGAGAAAAAGCTTTTTTAAAACGATTATTATCCCTTTTGTTTGAGATCTCTGAAATGTTTATAACTGTCCTAGCAATAACAATGTCCCGCCGTGATACCAGCGCAGCACACAACTCCTAACTCCCCATGAAAATGCAACACCGACCAACAGCCGAGCACCAAAATCACTGAGCACATGAGCACACCACAGATATTTCAAGATAAACATATTTGATGCCTCTCAGGGTGGGGATTTCCTTTAATAATAAATCATTTTGATTTCCCAGATTTGAGTAACAGGGTTGTAGAAGGATAAATGAATTAGATGTTAATTGTAGCAGCCTGTTTCCTGGTCAGGCGCTGTTATTAAGACATCTCAGTGATCACTTATAGCCATCAAACTGTTTGGAGGGCTACTTCCTGTTGAAATGATGTCACTGGCGGTTCAGGGCCAAATGTTCACATAACCAACTTTCTCACGCAAACATGAGGACCTCAGAGACCCCGAGTTCTCATAAAGAAAAAAAAAGGAAAAAAATCCCAGCTGACATCTTTATTTGGGTCTTGTGGCAAGCACGAACATGTATTCTTACACTTTTATTCACAAGTCTGTTCATTTGTCCTCATCAAGCTCATAAAAATGTGCTCAAAAACTCTGGCATCGGTGTAGCACCACCTATCGCTTTTCAACGGGACAGCATGTTCAATTTCCATTACGAGACAAATAAGAAATAAAGAAACAAAAGCCAGTAGGACTGCTAAACCTTGAGCATAGTGTCAGAATGACGTGAGCAGAACTTAGTCATCCTGCACGTCCTGTATGGAATCCTTGCTAGTACAATTTGGTAATGATGTTGTCTGGAGGTCATGAGTGTCCCTGCTGATCGTCTCGTATCATTTCCTCTTGGTGTATCAGGCCCTGGTGCGACTTCCTCCCCAGATCTCCCAGAGCGAGGAAGTGCTGCGCTTCTTCGAGACCAAACCAGATGACATGAACCCTCCTGTAGAGTGAGTCTCATATGCACGCACCAACACCCACAAACCTGCATGCTCATTTTACACCTTTAAAGTGAGTTCAGGAACCTGGACCTTTTTTCTGTAGGAAAACAAGAAGTGTCTGCACTGTACCTACTGAGTCGGGTTCATGTATTAAATTTAGAAATTATTTCGGCTCCTGTTGCAGCGTAGGCGTGTTTCAGTGGGGGTGGAGCTTGATTGGTCCAGATTGGTCCAATATAATTAAACTATAGCTCTAACTATTGCTCACCACTAATTATTAAAACTCGTTTTAAATCAGAGGATGGCAAAGCAGAATACAGTGGACCCTCGGCTTGCGAACGCACTGGATGGTGAACAAATGGACGTACAAACTAAATTCGTACTGACCGACAAACAAATCCTTGACTGACGTACAAGTAGCCAACCCACGCTTCACAGCACAAACCTTCAATTCTGAGTCAAGCACTCGTGGCGTGACTGCGTTCAATGCATTTTTGCATTGTGTTTAGCTGCATTTTTGCTCTATAAGCTCCATTATGGATCCCAAGAAAGTGAAAAATGGAAATAGTAGTGAGAGTAAGAAGCCTAAGCGTATAACAATTGAAATAAAGAAAGAAATAATCGCAAAACATGAGAACCGCCACCATATCCCTCCGTCACCGTCCACCTACGCCAGCAACTACGTATCCACTCTGAAGGTAACGTACATTAAAATCATCTGTTTATTTGATTTAGTTTTATTTTTCTATAAATAAGGTTGTTTTAATTTTATCCTATGTTTTATTGCTATACACAAACCATAATACACTTTAAAAAACATGTTTTTGAGGGCTGCAACACATTAATTATATTTGCATTCATTTCAGTGGGAAACATTGATTCATGTCGCGAACAAATCAGGTCACGAACAGAGTCTCGGAACGGATTAAGTTCGTGAGCCGAGGATCCACTGTATATCCTGGTTCATTATCCCAAACAAGGAGCTTGTCCAGTAACTGTACTTCTTATGCCTTAAATGTCTCAGTGGGTACATGCCTGTGTGTGTGCGTGTGTGTGTGTGTGTGTGTGTGTGTGGGTGTGTGTGTGTGTGTGTGGGTGTGTGTGCTTTTTACCTTATTTTTTAGGCATGAAATGTATTTTTATTCTAATGTAGACACTGCCACCTCCACAGACAGGTTTGTGTGTGTGTGTGTGTGAGAGAGAGAGAGAGGACAGTGTATTCCCTCAGGCTATTCTGTAATTAGCGGCAAAAAGTTCAACTTTCACTTAACACTGTCTCACTGCCCCACACAGAGACCGAATTCAGTTTAGCGAAACAGCAAGTTACAGGAAACGGAAGAGGATCCTGGCGCTCTGTTTCCCACTTTCCATTCTTTTCCCCTTGAGATTCTCTGTTTCATAATGTTTTTCATGCTAATATATTTAAAAACATTTTCCCCCTTCGATTCGGCATGTGGTCTTTGCACTTCATTGTTTGCCCCTCTATAGGAAGTACTCTCGAACTTTTGCAGCCTGGGACCTCTTTGAGTGCCAGAACAACGATACACACCCCTTTATGGTGTTATTTAAATTTATTTTATGAATACATTTCAGCTCTTTGAGTACAAGGCACAATGGGAAAATGTGCATCGTTACCATATGTGCAGTTTGAATCCATTCGATATTATTCTAGCATTAGATTAGGAAATGAACAACGTTTTATCAGGAACATATTGTGACCAGTCTATTATGTCAGGAGAACATAACTATTATGTCAGATGTGTGCTGTTATAGGAAAATAATCAATGAGAGAAAGGTGTGATGTGACTTATGACAAAGTTACTCTTACCTGAAAGCAATTTCTATCTCAACAATATGTTTTTAATTCATTAAACACCAATATGTCATATGTCTATCGTTACATTTAACTTTACATCTCCATGAATTTGGTTCACGTTATCACTTACATCACTTATAGCAGCTGTAAACATTCCTTCCCTTACTTTCTCTTAAAGTGAACAAGATGCCGCTCGTCACGCTGCCAGGACATCACGAAGCACCTGAAGACCTTTCTATGCAAAACATATAAAAGAGAAAACAGAAACAGAAACGGCTTTATTTATTTATTTCGAGCGCTTACATTACGAGTGCCAGTGAATGAGTTGTTACTCTAGGAACGGTCACGACTTAGAAAGTAAGCATCAGTGTGAATTACAAAGTGATTAAAAAGTTTCATCTATTAACTGACGACACGTCACAACGTTTAACGGCTTATAGTGAGCTTTAATGTTGTGGAACGCCCGAGAGACGAGATAGTTCCTGTTCTCACTTGTGAAATAGCGGCGATAAACAGTCAATCCCTAACCCACATCACTTTTCTCTCTCTCTCTCTCTCTCTCTCTCTCTCTCTCTCTCTCTCTCTCTCTCTCTCTCTCTCTCTCTCTCTCTCTCTGTCTCTCTCTCTCTCGCAGATAAACACCCCAAACACAGCTTGTCATTTTACTGAGAAACCATAAAGCGTAAACTCCTCTGTCCTGAGGATTTTCCTGTGCTGATAAACTTCAAAAAACCCTGTGATTATTATATAGCACTTACAGCCAAGACTCCTTCTACACAATGCTATATCCATATCTCCTTATTAAAACAAACATCGCCACATCAACAATTCTATTTTAATTTTACTATTTTTTTAATTTCTTGAGTATTAGTCTTAGATTATGCGAAGCGTTCACTGTATACATCCCGGTGTGTGGCCTGTTACTATGGAAACAATAACGTATGACAAGGAGCGCATGCATTTTGACATATTTTCCATGTTACACAAAAATAACGCACACCTTCTGACCAATCACATTCGAGCATTCAACCACGCCGTGGTGTAAGGAAAATCTGAACGACACCTTCTGACCAATCAGATTTAAGAATTCAACAGCACTGTGCTGTGAAACTAAATAACTGTAATATGACACTCTTGCAAAAAAACAAAAAACAAAAGTGGTAGAATGTATCTTAGTGTTCTTCTGTTTGCGAGGTTCTATGTGGAAATCTGCAACTGAGCTAGAATCATTAAATATCCAAATATCCCTTCATGAAGTGTTAATAGTACGGTGGACCCTCGGCTCGCGAACGCATTGGATGGCGAACAAAACGACGAAATTCCTGAACAGATTTTGTACCGACCGACGAACAAATCCTTGACTGACGTACAGGCAGCCAACCCACGCTCTATGGCACAAACCTTAAGTTCCGGTCAAGCACTCGTGGTGTGAACGTGTTCAATGCATTTTTTCGTTGGGTTTCTCTGCATTTTTGCTCTATAAGCTTCATTATGCATCCCAAGAAAGTGGAAATGGTAGTGACAGTAAGAAGCCTAAGCGTATAACAGCTGAAATAAAGAAATAATCCCAAAACATGAGAACTGCCACCATATCCCTCCGCCAGCAACTACGTATCCACCTCAAAGGTAACATGCATTAAAATCGTCTATTTATTTCATTTAGTTTTATTTTTCTATAATTAAGGTTATTTTAATTTTATTCTCTGCTTTATTGCCACACATAATACACTTTAAAAACATGTTTTTGAGGGCTGAAACACATTAATCGTATTTACATGAATTTCAATGGGAAAAATCGATTCGGGTCGCGAACAAATCGTCTCGAGTCTCATCTCAAATTAAGTCCGTGAGTCGAGGATCCACTGTAGTTGATGTTAATCTGCAATGCAATCAAGTCCTAACTTTGGTAAGTAATTAAGAAAACATTTCTTTTTAAATCCTGGGTGTCTATAGACCCCACTTTGTGAAACACGGCTCTAAAGGAGTAGAACGTTGTTTGATTCTCTGCTGGGATACATGCAGTAGACACTTTTAGAGACAAACTTGATCATCCTTCTCTTTTATTCTTCTGTCCTGCCATCTTTTCTGACTCTCCTCCCATTTTCTCCATCTTGACATCTCTCTCGCTTCACATTCCCAGTCTCCTCGGTCTTATCTTTTCCTTTTTTTTTTTCTGTTGCCGCACTATTATCCTTGCACTCTGGTTCACTTTTAGAAAGTTATTTTTTCTTTCGTCTCTCCATACTACTCTCTGTATGTATACCGCACACGCATCACACCAAATTATACATCATTACATGTGTAATACGCTTTTGCCTTACGTCTTATCTACAGCACTGCACAAAGACTGGTTTTTAGTTACGCATTACTTATAATAACAACGTAGTAATTAATATTTTGTTTGCATTAATCTCTAACTCGGGTATATTAGCGTGTGTGTAAAATTGTTGAGCATGAAATTGTTTTCCTGAACTCAATAAGAGATGAGTTGTTGTAGCCATATTTATTTGGTGGAAGGCTGATGATGGATAGACTCTGGGAAGAGTCGAGGCCAGTAGGTAGGTGTGTGTGCGTGTGTGTGTGCGTGTGTGTGTGCGTGTGTGAGTGCGTGTGTGTGTGTGTGTGTGTGTGGTGGGGGTGGGAGATATATGGTTGGGTTGTGTTGCTTCCTGCTCCTATTAAATCAACACAAACCAGGGACACTGGCTGCCCATGTGCAATCAAAAAGTGTGTGCGTGTGCGTGTGCGTGTGCGTGTGCGTGTGTGCGTGTGTGTGTGTGTGTGTGTGTGTGTGTGTGTGTGTGTGTGTGTTTGTCCAGCTTGAGCCCTAAAAATCTCAGTAAACCCACAACACTCCAGGTGCTTTTTAAAATTGATCTTTGACCAGCTTTCCTTTGTCCCAATGTGTAAGTCAGCCATTATGAGACAAAGTGTGAACGTCAGATAAGCATAAATACAGGGTAAAAACTTCTACCCTTTGTTTTACAGCACCATGGTGTTTAGGAAATCTATGAGCAATGACAGCTCAGTGATTAAACACCAGAGCCAGAACAGGTACCTCACTGACCTCTATGCTTGTGTAAGTGTCCATGTAATTGGAAGCGCTCAAGTGTGTGCTGCTTATGTGTATATGAACAAATGAAAGAATATGTGTGTGTGTGTGTGTGTGTGTGCGCATGTGCGTTCTTCATTCGTTTCTTTTTCAGACTCATTCTTTAGTGTGTTCCACATGGCTCGATTTGTTTTGTAGTGATATTTTATAGGGATGCTTTATAGGGAAGTAACCCAATGCAAATACGTTATTTGAATCGAACAGATGCAAACAGGAGACGGATTATTCAAGTTCGAAAGGGCATCTGTTTGCAAATTTACACCCTATGCTGACAATGCTGCCACATCTACGTCTTGGGTATGTAATCGGATACGAATACATTATTTTTTTTTTAAAAATCTTCCTGGAAAAATCACAGAAGTGTAATGATTTATGAGGAGAAGCACTGCATTCTAGCTTTATGGTAGGTTCTGAAAACGTGTCCAGACGTGTTAAAGTGTTAGCATTGAGGAAAAACAAGTATAAATGTAGCATTTATGACATGTTGAGTTTGTCTTTCTAAGGCTACTTCAAATGGTATAGTTATATAACTACAAATCTCAATATACATTTATAAATATCAACAGATATAAATCGATATAATTAGTATGGAGGTGGTAAATATGAAATATGGGACATGTTCTAGCTTTGTGCAAGCAAGTGCCTTATATATTGCCGATGCAGTAAAAGCAGACCAGTGGTACAACCCAGAAGTGTTTTGAATAGCTTTCTATTTATATTTCTAAAAAAATGTTTTAAGGAACTGAGGAACCAAACCTTTTATTTCCATAATTTTTCAGGGGCTTTTTAAAATTCTGCATCAGAGCTATGAGCCTGCAGGGAATAGACTGAAATTTCTGGCATCCTACATTTGAGAAACTCTCATAAAGAAACTGATTAAGATTTTTTTTTTTTTACTTAAAATGGTGGAAACAGGTTTTCAAATATTTAATACCTGCCCTTCAGTCATTTTTTTTTAAATACAGAATTGCTCATTTTAAAGACGCAGTAATTGTGTAATGGCGTAATTGGCAGTAATTTTGAGATATCACGTTTGTAAGTACTAATACACTGTTAAAATTGGATTAAACCAGGCCCTGGGCCTGTAATCTACTGCGTCCTTGTATATTTACATTTATATATGCAGCATTTAGCAGATGCTCTCATGTAGAATGACACTGTAGAAAAAAAAAAAGTAGTCTAGCAAATAAAGGACTTAGCTAATATTAGCAGAGAAAATCAGCTGGTTAACTTGGCCAGCCAGGGAACTTGATGTTCCTGTGAATAAACTAGACAATATGAAACCTAGGCATATATATATATATATATATATATATATATATACAGTATTTCTGTGT
>JAQMCW010000010.1:6617787-6668192 GCA_030068335.1 Chrysichthys cranchii
ACTTCTCTTGCTATGGCTGATAGGGTCGTCCCTTTGGCCTTCATCTGGACAACCTGCTGCTGGAGGGTTTCAGTCACATTAGTATGGCTCAACATCTTGCAAAGTCATCGATAACTGGAAAGTTAGGCTGCCAGATAAAAAGGGTTTGACAGATAATTAAGGAAATTAACACCAGCTGTCAGATTAACACCAATAACTAGGAGGTATCTGAAAGTGTTCTCTAATTTTGATCAGTGTTCTCTTTCAAATATCTCATTTAAGTTTCTTATACTGTGATTTTGAATATATAATTTATAGACCTGAAAGAGGTTAGGAGAGATTTAGTGATTATTCATCAGGATCAGCCATGAAGGCATGCTGTGCATATCTAGAAGTCTAAAATGTATATGTCTGAGGCTCCCCTGGGAAATAAGGATTGTGAGATCAACTACTCAGATAGTCCAGATAAGTCACGGTGATAAAGTAGTCACAGGAAAGTTCTGTTCTTTATCAGACTATCTAGCTTTAAGATGGGTTTTAAAAAATTGCTTTTGGCTGTCTCATACATCTCCCAAGAAGCCTGTGGGTGGTCACTTTGAAGCCAACAAGTTTTAAACACAGTAAAAGATGTCAAAATATGCCTTTTAGAGCAACATCAGAAATGTCTTTAATTAGATGGTGATCTATGGTGTCCAAGCCCATTTTGCAAATTGTACCCCCCCAGTGACCAGTTCTTGCTAAGTTACACAGAGACCTTAGATGAAAATTCAGTTCAGGCTTTGTGACTGAAGGTCAGTGTTGAAATGTCTGTTGAAATCTGACTGGGTGATGGTGCTCATGCGTTTTAAATTACCCAATCATCATTAGAAATGCCCTTACAGATTTGTACTACAATGCAGTACACCAAATATCAGCTTTGTAGATGTACCATTCCTGAGGAGCAACTATTTAAATTTAACCCTGTCCCCTGTGAATGACCATGCCTCAAGCAGTTCAGACGTTCTCACAATCTTGTCCTGAGCATACCTTTTGAATTTCATGTGATTCCATTCAGTCAATCGCAAGTTTTTTCACAGCTGTTTGAGTGAATTAAGCCCAGCCCCACAAGAACTGATTAGCATTGCAACTAGAGATGGCTATTGTTTCCCATTCTGCTTATCACTTCAGGTTTTATTGATTACCCATTTGGAATTTCAAAATGATAAAAAAAAAAAAGAGGTCAAATGTTTCGATAAAAAACATCCCAGTTTATTTTGAAATCTTATTAGTGCTATGGGATGGCACAGTGGTGTTGTAGTTAGTATGGTCGCCTCACAGCAAAAAGGTCCTGGAATCGGTCCCTGGAGTTAACCAAAGTTTATATGTTTTCCCTGTGCTTGTGCGGGTTTCCTCTTGGTATTCTGGTTTCCTCCCACAGTCCAAAGACATGCACATTAGATGGCTTGGCTACCCTAAATTGCCTATAGGTGTGAATGTGGCATGTGTGCCGAGCCCTCGGTTCGGGGAGGGTTGAGCGACCTCAGCCTGTAAAATGTGCTCTGATACGGAAAAGTCAACTGTGCCCCGAGGGGACTGCTTGGCACCCAATGTGCCACTAATGACATGGGCGAAATAGTGATTGAGTGAGTGAGTGATTACTGCTATGGTGAGATAGCTACAGGGACTTTGATTTTGAAATCCCAATGATGCTGTGGCAAGAGAGTCACAGGGACTTTTATTTTGAAATCACCTTTAAAAAAAAAAGAAAGAAAGAAAGGGTTATCTCAGAACCTATAAGCACAACCGAAATTCAGTTTTTTGGTTTTTTTTTTTACAGGTACCCAGTACTTGGCATTTTGTCTCATTTGAAACCAAGTTTTGGTTCCCAAACCTAATTGTGACTGATTGTTTCCAAATCTCAAAATGTTTAAATATTTAGTTTAATATTAGTATAAGGAGTTAAAGGAACTAACTTTAATAAGATGGCTCGATTGAACCATTTTCCAAACCTCAATTTTTTCCCCTACACATCACAGTGATGAATTTTTAACAAACTGTGGCCCGTCAGAGTTCTCTGAGACACAGCAGGCGTATTATAGCCTCTCAGTGGGGGTTCTGCTGAGTTTAACTCTGCGCTTTACTCTATTGTCAACTTGTGGTGGTATGTTTAGCTCCATAGCTACAAAATAAAGGCATTTGGTGTGTGTGTGTGTGTGTGTGTGTGTGTGTGTGTGTGTGTGTGTGTGTGTGTGTTTGTGTGTGTGTGTCTCAGCAAAAAGTAATGACATGGCGCTTAACTTTCCCCATGGGTAAACCAAACCTTACTGTCTCCAAGTCCAAAACTTTCCTGTCTCTATGTGGCCTTGTTGTCCAAACTGTTTACCTGTAAGTGGAATGAAATAGCTCTTTTGTCTATTGTTCACCAGCAGTAGGTTTTACTATATGCTATATTTAAGGGTTTGGTATAAACAATGAAGAACCAGAAGTGCCCAATTCAAGTTTTTTGATTAGTCCATGCTTGTTAAATTAGCTGTTCTAGGATCAGTGTTATGGCATACATAACACTCAGTTATTATTATGTTTTTAACAGTTTTTGGAGTTCAGCATGACATCTCAGGCATCATGATCCTTTTTTTGAAACACAGTTTCATTTTGCTCCTGAATGAGTAACAGCATATATAGCAGAGAATTAGCAAATATGCAAAATGTAACATGTGGACATTGAAGACACTCTAATGATCGACTTAAATTGTATAATTTGGATAACATATATAAAATAAAGTATGAGAGAATTTTGTTCTTCACACGATCTTCTGGAAATTCAGTTGAGTCAACTTTTGGAATATTTCCAATATTTCATAGGGGTGAACGTGATCAGGTAAGAGGGTTGAGCGAATGTTGTGGGATAATAAAATGTACATTTTCTTTTTATAAAACTTTTAATAAGGGACTCGTGGAAAAGAATCCTTTAAGCTTGAGTTGTTAAAGGGATTCAGTCCTCAACATAAGAAGTATTTTTAACAATTATATTTCAAATTAAATTGCATAGGTATTTGAAAATGTCACATCCGTGGGATTAAAATGACACCACGATCATGAATTCACACTTATGCTGATGCTCCGTTATTTTGGCTCAGATTCTACGGCTGTTGTGTTTGAATCTGATAATGATGTTCAGGCAGAAAATAGTTTGTATTTAAATTTTCTATGCAGACTTCCTTCTCTCTTAGTGTACCATTCTGCATTTTCTTTCTTTTCTTTTTTTTGACCCATGTGAGAACCAGATGTGTGTGGGTTCGGTGTGTGTGTGTGGGGGGGGGTGTCAGTCGGTCAGACAGACCCCTGCTTACGTGGCATTGGGGATAATGTTTCACTGTGACGTAGCAATGGCCAATACTGTTTACACAAGCCTCAAAGGAGGGGGGCACCCAGGAGGAGGGGAGGTGATACTGATATGGAGAGAGGAAATACAACTGACAGAGAGAGAGAAGGGACAGAGAGAGAGAGAGAAAGATGAAGACAGACAAGGAGGAGTACTGGACGGATGGGGAATTGGGGAGGGGGTAGGCCTGGTTTTAGAGGACAGCAGGGCAAGAGGGTGTGCTTGCATGTGTGTTTTCATTGAGAGGAACAGTCGTAAATGGGTGCGTGTGGTTTTACTACGAATTTGCATTTAGCATGCAGTGCACTTTTTCGCAAAATTCCACTCCATTTGCCGCTTTGTTCGAGTATGTTCTCAAGCACGGGTGGGCAGAGTAAAAAAAGAAAAAAGGCCTGTGGATTAGAGCCTGTTAGAGTTGCTGAATTACAGCATTGAGATTCCAAAGGTCAGAGTATCTGAGGCATTATGTTCAAAGGAGTAGTTTTGTACAGTCCCCTGTAGCCTGTGAGGCGAATCACAATTGTAATGAAAACACAGAAGATCCAAACTTCTCTTCCTTTACAAAAGCTACAATTGAGTGCAAATCTTTGTGCCCCCCTAGGTTTCTGGGTGAAAAAAGTATGATTATTATACAGTCTACAAAAAAGAATTTCATACTAATTTAATATTACAGGTGAGTTCAAGGCAGCTCAAAGGTTTGACACGCTGTAGGTAATTTATCTAAATGAGCCTCACGACAGTGTCGAAAGACCTAAAACCGTGATGATATTTTTCTGAGTACTTTAAAAGATGAAAAGTTCAAACAGGCTCTTGAGAAGTTTGCTATAAATTAAGGGTCACTGAGATTGGGGAGAAAAAAAAACAGCTACCACAAAATGTAAACCAGAAATTGTTGACCTTTTACCAAGCAGGAAAAGGACATAAATAGATAAATGTTTAGACATACCATAACAGAGCAAACCATTACTTAGGAATGCAAGAAAATGTACAAAAACAAAAATGCAACCAATGAGTGGAAGAAAAACAAGTGAAAAAGCCTGAGACATCATCCAAAAATCCAAAACAAGCAGCGGGAGACCTGAAAAAGTCCCTAAAGATTCAAGTGGAATAACAGCCCAGATACTGTATATATCACATTCAGAAATGTCACTTCTGATTGTTTTATAAATACACTGTTGATCAAATACAATGTTCGGTCACCGCTTGTTCTTTGTTAATGAAAAACAATCTATAAAACACTCATAAAACTCAATTAAATATCTTGTTGGTTTTTTGATTTTAAAATTAGGCGCGCAAACTTTTGCTTTGAACTGTTCATATGCCTTGTTGATTGGCTTTTAAGGAAATCTTTGCGAACACTAGCCAACATCTGGATCAATGGAAATATAAAGAATCTAGTTTTTCTCTGATTTTTATCGATCTAGAAATACAAAGCGGACTGCACCGTTCGTCTGGATCAAATCTTACAAAGCACGTCCTTCCTTAGCACTTGAGCTAAAAGTAAATAACGTTCCCAAATTGTTGATTAGACAAACAAAGGAAAACAAGCGCAACATATCTGAAACTGCTTAGTGTAATTGATAGTGAAGGGGATGGTAGGAGGTCCTTCTCGACAGAGTAATTGTATTTGTAATGATTTCTTTGGAGATGTTTTCTTTGCTGATCTTTATTAAAAGCAGCTTTCTAGATCTGAGAAAATCTGAAGCACTCATCAGTAGCTTAACAGTCAACAAAAGGCTATTAAATGACGTGACAGGAAAGTAAGAGTTCCACATCCACGTCCACATCGGAAGAGGAAATGTTTAGGAGAGACTAGAAGTCAGTGTGCTCTTCACGTAATGCGGGGGGAAAAAAGTCCCAAAATCTTTCGGTACTGGCAAACAGATGTAGAACATCCTGGTGGATTTTTTGCATCCACAGCACATTTCAGGTCTGAAATGTTTTCAGCCATTCTTGATTTTGTTTTTTGTTGGTGTGTTGTGTGTCTTGAAATACTTTTCTGATTCTGATGACCACACAGGTGTAAAAAGTGGTCAGTTGAGTTAGTGAAGCCAACCTGTCAGCTTCAACTACTCAGACTGCTTTCTTCTGACCTCTCTCTCTCTTATTACCAAAGCATTTCAGCCCATAGAATCACTGATTACAGGATTTTTTTTTTCCTTTGTAAACTGTATAGATTGTTGAGTGTTAAAACCACAGGAAGTCAGCAGTTTCTGAAAAACTCAAACCAGCCCTTCTGCCACCATTATCCATTCCACTGTCAATGTTACTAAGACAATATTTTCCCCCAGTTCTGATGTTTGATGTAGACATTAATTGAAGCTCTTGACATGAAATTATGCATTGAGCTTCAGCCACCGGATTGATTGGGTGGATAATTCCATGAAATATTTTTGTTATCATTCTGGGTGCTCCAATAGCGTTCAACACCACTCCCTCATATTCCCATCAGCAACTCTAATACAGACTATGTTTTTCACAGTCATCTTGAAATGATGAAATGCTGAAAACACACAAGCCAGTGACTGAATGAAGCCATATGGGGCTATTTTCTTTTCTTTTTTTTTTCTTTTTTTTTATAGGCACACTGCTTACTGCCTTTGTTTATCTCCATTTCTATAAAGGAAGCATCTTGGACATAAAGTTTTAGGACAACTGTGAAACTTGTGAAGACAGCTAATCAGAAGTGCCTACGAAATGTTTCTCGAATGAACACGTCATATGGCCATTAAGGGTCAGCGCGAAAGAAAAACACCAGAGCTTGTTTGCCTCGGGTAAAAAAAAAATCTGAAAGGAATTAATGTGTACATTTATTTTGAGAGGAGTACTGGGATGTTGAGAGTTGAGGGCTACATATTTTTGAATGCTAATTTTCAGTTTTGTTCTATATCGGGCTTGTCGTCTATAAGCGAGTGCAAAATGAATATTCAGTCATCTCTCAGGTAAAATGTTGGGAATTAAGTTAAGTGATTGACAGCATTATCCTTAATGCAGTTTCCTTAATTTGTTTGACTTGGCCAGGATCACTGATCTGATGTGTCACTGTGTAAGTGATCCGAAGAATGGAAAGGTTGGAAGCAATGGGAAGGGGGGAACTGAAAGAAGTGGTGAGGGACAGAGGGAGTGAAACGAATATTTGGAGATAAAATATTACAGCCGGGCCTTGCTGTTCTCCATTCTGTTAAACACCGCAAATCTGGCTCGATGTGTGTTGGCCAACATGCAGCAGTGCTCAACTTAATGCGAACAAGTCCTTCTATAGTACTATTTTTAGTCAGTCTGGTAAGGGTGAGTATGTGTTTGTTTTGATTTTTAGGGGTGATGTTTTCATGATATGAGTGGGAAGGGTTTAATTAAACAAGAGCTTCAATTATTAGGTCACATTATTAGGTCCAGTAGCTTGCTAGTATGATTACGTGATCTAGCCCCATCCAGGGTGCATTCCCATCTGACTCCCAGCGTTCCCTTGTTAGGTGCAAAATCCACTGTGACCCTGGCCAGAGTAAAGCGGTTAGTGAAAATGAATACATTAATGAATTTATCAAGCAAAGACAGCTGTGATATTCTACAAGACAATGTTTCTTTGATAACAGTGGCCCTAACAGATCTAGTAGGAACTTACAGGAGTATGGTTCTTTCTATTCTAATGACCTCATGTCATAAAGGTACATTTTAGGTGTAGGAACAGTATTAATTAGCTGCATGAATCATTGTCAGTGGAGGGTTCTCACAAGGATGTATGTGGAGGGATCAGCTTCAGCGGGAAAGCTTCTGTAGAAATACAGAAGATAGTGATGGGTCAGCCATGAAGTGTTAAATGCATTTTAATTCAGCTCAGACTAAGCCAGGACCGATAGTTCTTGAACACTCGAAGCAGTGCTCAAATTGATAATGCTATTCGGATGGGGTGTGGTATTCAACTGCATTCACTGGAAAACATACACAGAGTTCAGGGAGATGGTGCAGGGTGGAGCTACAGCAGGGCACGGTTACTGTTTCTTGCTGCATCCCTGACACTTGCCATAAAAGAGAGAGCATGAATTGTGTTAGCATGTGTACGATCATTGAGTTAAATATTGCTTGCATGCTTATAGGAAATAGTACTCTTTTGCTACTGCTGCTCTTTGCTGCTGCCTGACTCTTTTAACTGACTTTCCTTTTCCTCTTCTGCTCTTCTCGGCCAAGTTTGGATGTATGGCCTCCAGGACAGTCCGACCAAGTCTGAGGCCTCAGGTAGCTATTTCTGTTTTTACTGAATGTCCACTGTGCAGTGTACATGCCGCCCCCCCCGCCCCCCCACCCCCAATTCTGGATAATTAACATACTTATAAAGCATGCATATCATTTTTTATGACGCATGTCTAACACCTTTCTGAGGATTCAGCAATTTAGTGAAGTAGCATGAGGTTAAGCAGCTATTATAGTACTCAGGTCTGAAAGGTACCGACACACCTAAAAAACACCTTCAATATTCTGTTCCACGATCCACCTCCAAAGTGAAGCTCTATCTAAAAATGGCTGCCTCAAGTCTGACCTTATTCGCAACCTTCACCAGAATGCAATTATCATGAGTTTGAGGAACGACGGCATGCAAATCAACATTTCTGCCAATATTGCGCTCATCCCTTGGAAATAAACAGCGTTCAGCAAGGCTGGAACCATCTGGAGAACATCTTCTCCAGGTTCCTTACACACAAATGGTCTGTTAGGGGCAAAACAGGAAAACCTTTTTTTTTTTTTTGCCTTGTTTTAGAAAATTTTTATTAAAGCTGAAGCAATATTATGATGTTAATAGAAAGGTTTTGCAGCAGTTTCCCTTTTCTCACCAAAAGCAAGTGTGTAGTCTTTGAAACAGTAGCTGAAAGTCTTGAAGAATTGGAGGTGCTTATGAGCTTTTGCCAGAACTTGCTTGCTCTGTGTACATTGGCTTCCTTTGGATTTGATGACTCCAAGAAAGGAAGTGAAATGTTTGACCCAGCACACAGAAATGTAATGTAGTGTCCAAACTCAGAAGGTCAATGTTTTTCTATGTCATTTAAACATGTCTGACTTCTTTATAGGAAACCTCTTTGCACTGTTCGGTTTAGTTAAAAGACACTGCATTAGTACGTAAAGTCATTCTAATTCGATTGTTCTGTTTCTGACACTTGATTAAAATGGGTTACAGGACAACCCTGTTTTGTCCGCTAACTGACATATATTTTATGTGGAATTATTTCATGATAAACCGAAATAAAGTGCTTGTGAAGATTGAAAACCACAGTGTACCTGCAGGCTTGTTCTGGGTCTCTGCTGATAAAATGACCCTGACGCATTTTGATTATAGAGCAAATCACCATCTGTTCAACGTGGAAGAGGTTCATGTAAACTAAATAGACCACAGATAAAAGTGTGTATGTGTACAATGCTGAATGCACGCTACATGATTTCCCTGTCATAGATTGAGGATCTGCAATATATAATTTCTAAAAAGCCCCCTTAGATTGCCAGCAAAGGTTTCACCAACTATTAGCAAGAATTTGCAACAACAATTCTCAACAAGAAGTAGCAACAACTGCAGTGAGAAACAGACAGTAAGAGTCCATGAAGAAATCAGATTCATCTGCTGTTACTGCGCAGCAGATCCCTGAATCCGTTTTTTATCACCTTTGTCTTAGAATGCAGTTGTAAAAGCAAGCAGTAATTCAGCTTCTAAAAGAAATTATTTGTAAAGTTATATCCAAATGGTTCTAAGAAACAACAACAAAACAAAACAAAACAAATATGACATGATTACAGATGAGACCTTCTCCCTTTATATTAGACCTCCAGTTCTCTTTGCAGAACAGACACTTGATAGACAGTTTCATCTGGGATCTCTCCACATGAAAGGCTATACAGTGTGTGAGCCTTGGCTATTATGTAGTGTTCAGGTAGAATAAGATGTGTTGCTTGGTATTTATGTTGGTATAGCTATTTGTCTACAGACTGGGCCTGGCACATTATGGTATCTCAGTGGAGTATGTAGGACATCTCCTGCATGCTTTCCATCCTGCCTGTCATTCTCCTTAGCCACTGCTTATTTATGGCTGATCTGGGATCACTTTCCATTGGAGCATGCAAGTTTGCATTCCATGTGCTGTTCACTCACCTCGACAAACACATGCAGAGATACAGAGAGAGGCAGAATGAGAGGGAGGGAGGTAAAGACGTGTATTGCCCAAAGCATTAACACCTACCTGGAAACTGCCATAAACTGTATAAATGTTGTAGGAAAATGTGTGTTCAAACTTGACAGATTTTTAGGGTGTTTTACATTTTCTGAAGTTAGTTTATAGTTTAAGTAGTTATGACTTAGTCGAACTGTTACTGTGATTTTCCAATTTATTGTTGGACAAAATCCATACACAAAATCTGACTTGAAACTCTTTGCATCTTACACTAATATGCTAGCTGAGGTAGCAACAATAGCGAATCGTATTTCACAAAGTGAGCAGGGATGAAAGAAAGAACCAAAATAAGTATGGAGTGAAGGAAGAATGGATAGAGAGAAGGAGAAAAGAGCAGTTGAGCTTGAGCTGAAGTGCTTTCCTCTTGTGTTTCACATAAACAGACTCTCTCTCTCTCTCTCTGTGTCTCTCTCTCTCTCTCTCTCTCTCTCTCTCTCTCTCTCTCTCTCTTTCTAATTCTTGCTTGCTCTTTCCTTCTCTCTGAGTCCACTCATATGTTTCTATTTAAGGCTTGGAGAGTAGACTGCTCCGATTGGCGTTTTTCACCCCCCTCCAACTGTTGCCTAACCCCTTCAATGGGAGGAGACAGAGGCCTTGCTTGCACTCGTCTGTTTATTTTCCACCAGAAAACCTCCTCCAACCCTCCACTCCAGACTCACATCCCTGACCGTTAGCAGCTCTCCCTTTCTTCCCCATTTCTTATTTTTCTCCCTTTTTCTGTTTCTTCTTTTCTTTTTTCCACTTGCTTGAATTTGCGCTATGGAGCCCCGACGCCAACGCAAGCCTCCGCAACAGTCTCCTCCTTGAAGGAGCCCCCCCATTTTCTTTTCTTTTTCATATTTTTTCTCTTCCAATGCTCCGGCCTCGGCTTGGGGGGAAGCTCAATCTATATGGCCAGTCACTGCAGAGCATGTGCCGAGAGCAGGGGCTTCCGATGTGCTAGGCTGCAGGGGGGTGTGGGCGTAGGCGTGGATGGCAGCGTACAGGGGCCGCAGGGGCATGAGGGGCAGTGGGGCAGCAGGCAGGTGGTTCACAGCGTGTTTCTTCCCCTCGGTGCCAGGCCTGGACAGCAGTGAACCCATGGTGCTGGAGCAGTACGTGGCTGTGGCCAACTACGAGCGGCAGGAAAACTCTGAGATCAGCCTGCGTGCCGGCGAGACGGTGGACGTAATCGAGAAGAGTGAGAGCGGTGAGTCAATCCCACATACTTACTTGGTGTATATATCCCCTCTATATATATGTATATATGGATGCATGCCTGCTAATGTGTTCATCACTTGCTGCAAATATCTGCACCTACTTATGTGGCCATGCATGCATTATTAATGTACAAATAAAATGGGTTTCAATGAATTTACTTGGAAAGCTGCTTCCTGAAATAGATATAAACACTTAAACTGACATAGCTACTTATGCTAGTACCAATTCTTTCTTCTCTTCCTTCAGTCTTTGTCCTCAAGAATCCCTCTTTCTCTCCTCCTCCTTTGCTCTGGTCTCTTCCCCCAGCACCCCCACCACCACCACTAGCCCCAACTCCCCTGAATCTGCAGTCTGCAGTCTTGCTCTTGGCTCCACCTGGAGGTGTTGTTTTGGCTGGATGGTTGGTTGGTCAATCAACTGCTTTCATTTCTCCCCCCCGAAGCTCTGGGCTAGAGGCCAGACTGTTGTCTTTCCCATTAGGAATGTCTTCTAGCCAGGCATGATAACTACCAGCCCTCCCCTCCCTTGCTCTGGACTCCAGAGGTGGGCCAAGGTTGCACTTTTCCAGCAATGCAGAACTTGAGATGGACAAGCAAGACAGTCAGAGAGTGCACAAGAGAGAAAGAGAGAACGAGAGATTTTGCCTAATCAGCTTTCTTCGAGTTGGATAAGCTGCAGATGGCAAACAACCTCAGGCAGCCACTTTTATTGTTCTTTTTCCCATTTCGTCATGTGACCTGTGTTTTTTGTTGGTTTTTTTTTTTTTTTGGTCCAGGTTTGCAGAATGTGTGCCTGCAATCAGCAAAACTCTGCATATATTTTCCATCCAGTGTTCTGTACCTTGGCCCCTTGTCGAGCTTGTCAAACACTTTAGCCAAACATTACATACTGATATTTTATCAGTTCTTTGCATACTCGTAAAACTTACAGTGCTAGTGCAAATGTTCCTAAGAGCTATCCTCCTACAGTAGGGTGTGTTTTTACCATTAGCCCCATTTGAATGGATTTTTCTGTATTTCTCGTTCACTCTGAGTACAGTAAGTATATTGTTTTCTGCAGAGGAACCAAACCATGGGAAAGCCTAAGTCCTTTATTCTCATTTCAGGTCATGTTATACAAGTCTGATCTAATCAGGATATTTTTAAAAGTCTCTCTGAGGAGCTTTATTTACAGAGTCAAATTTCGAAGATCAAATTTCACAAAGCTAAAGTTTTCTGTTGAGATTTGAAGCCATTGCAGCATTTAGGAACTTTGAGTTTTAAAGACTTGTGTTAAAGTCTTTAAGCTCATTTTATAACTGCACTAGTTGCCAAAGACTATTCAGTAAACACCCAGTAGCTGTTTTCCCCCAATCGATTCATAAGCGTAATTAGTGATTATGCCAAAAATAATAACCAGAATACATTTGGTGGTGATAAAACTGGCATCCCTTCCCCACATCCGAATTGAAAAGAAATCTTGTTTTGACAAGTAGCATTTTTTGTGTTAAGATCCAAAAAGGCAGATGAAAAAATATATAAATTAAGCAGAATATATTACGTTTTTTGGTTCCTTTTGTTTACTTTATTGTGTTCAGGGGAGCCGTGCTGTCCTCTACTGGATCTGAGCTATAGTCAAATCTGGAGCACTGATGACATCATCTTCAAGTTGTGCCAAGCCAAACAATTATGGGTGCTTGTTTAAAATCGCAGACTCCCATAACTCCTTTATACATTTATCGTCACCTCGTGGCTTTTGCTGTTACGTTTCCCTCTGGCATGTTGCTCTCTGAAATGTAGTGCTGTCATTGAACTTTTCAGTAGCTATTTTACTACCTACTCCCCTGTCATAGCTTTTCTTTTTCTTTGCTTTTCCAAGCGAAGGACATATTTATGTAGTGAACATGGCTGCACTTTCTGCACAAGTTATAGCAACAAATGGATGAACTGGATCACTGTTTTATGATTTCCACGGTCATGCAGATCTTAGACAAGGTCATTGAAGGCTTTTGTAAAGGATAAACCTTGAAGAACCTCACATCAGTGTTCTGGCTTTTGCATCCAGTACTCAGGATGTTGTTGTCCCTCAGTTCTCACCCCTTGGCTTCATCTGCTCCAGTTAGACTCCAGCTGTTTCCATGGAAAGCTGAAGCCAGTAGAGCTGGACCTCAGTAAACTGTCAACATGTTGGAGCGGATGTGTCTGGCAGAGCTTATGTATGTCCATCTGGTGTTACAACCTACATTATTATCTAGTAAAACACTAAAGCAAGGTTTTTTTGTGTGAGAGAGAAAGAGTACGTTTTCCAATTCCAGGATTTGAAGTGCCCACCAGAAGTAGCAAAATTGGTACCTGAGTCTAGCTCTCTGTCCTCCTGCAACTTTCCTCGGAAAAAAATATGCGCTTTTGCAACAGCAGTCTCAACATATCCTTCGATATCTGGATTAGACCATCTCAAGCTCATGTCAGATTCAAAGAACTGTTTTTTACACTGACAGGAAATAGGTATTTGCCAGTAGTACCCTGCACTGGATTATATTATATCAGGCTGATAGGCATCTGAAATTGCCATTGCAGGAAATGTTTGGCGGAGGCTAGGCAGTTCTGGCTCTCCTCCGTGTCATTAAGAGGAAAGGATGGAAAATCCCTCGCTTCCTGGCTTTCATAAAAGCTTCTAATGACTCCTGCAGCAGCCACAGGGCTACTATGCCACATACCTCAAACCAGCACTAGGACAAAGCATCTCGTTTAAAATTTCAGAGCTGAGGTTAGCTAATATTCAAGCATACTGGAGTATGTCCATAAGACTCCACAGGACAGAGTGGCTATATTCTATTCAATAGTTTTAGTTAAATAAATAAGCCCAAAGGATTCTTTAGGAGAATCAGAGAGGGTTCCAAGTAGAACCCATTTAGAAATCTAAAAATTCATACCCATCCAACAAAGCCTTGAGGAACCCTTATTTTTCTGTGAGTATATGAATACGACCAACATCCTGAGTTCCACACCCCTTCCCCTCCCTATTGTCTCTTGGGTCTAGTCATCTCAGACACTCACCCCCACTAACCCCAACATGTCCTCTAGAGTGATCTTTTCCTAATCCTGGATAGATTGCATTTGTCTTGGCTTCCTTCCCAGTGGAGATCCGGTTGACTGAATGCTGCAAGGACCAGACTAAATCTTGGCCAGAGCAGGTGGAGCCATGGTTTACATGCCAAACTGTGGTGATGTAGTGCTGGCTTATTGAACAGCAATAGCACATTGGCATATAAATGATACTTCTTGTGTTGGAAATTCATTCACACCAGACAGGCATTGAATTTCCAAAAGTGTTGATTTCATTGAGAGTATGACTCAAGTCTCAATCAATTGGTGGGGTTTCCTGAATTCAAATTGAACATATTTGCTTTCTGAAAATACAGCATGCTTCCATTATTTAAACGGTTCCAACCAACCTCATCTTGTGCTCCTTTTATAGACTACTGGGTTTTGCTTTAGGGGAACCCTACGGTGTTTAATGTTTAGTCAATATAGCCCCAGACCTTGCTTCTCTCTCTTTGATATCATTTGAACCATAACCACAGCTGTAACCCAACCCTCTAGCTTTGAATCTATGAAGCACACTGAAGTAGCAGTTTTTTTTTCGCTGATCCAGGATTGGCATCCTGATTTGAACCATTGCACGACTAATATTAAAACTAGGCCCAGTTTAGTGTGAAACATGGACTTATACTAACATGCTTTGAAGTTTTGCCCAGAAGCCCAGCATGACACCCTCAGATTTCTTTAAATCATAGACCTCCTGTACACAAGGATTCAACATAAAATGTGGCATTCCGACATTTGTGTGGAAAAAAAGATGCATAAAGATCGCATAACCCCCCAGAAACTCATTGGGTTTGTTCTGATGGAAATATTTTGTTTCACTACTGATCATAAGCTCTTGTTGTATTAGATCTTTAAGAATTTATAAGATACAGATCACCGTTGTGTGATTCACATCATTAGACGTGTGATTCACTTAAAACACGAGCCATAGGAATTAACCGTTGAACCCTTTTGTTCGTTGGTAATGTTGACTCTCTCAAGAGGACTGTACATTGGAACTGAATAAACTGTCAGCAACACACCAATGTAGGACAAAATCTGGAAGATGTTGAGGATGCACTTTCTAAAGACTTGAAAGGCTTGGCTTGAAATGTGAAGAGACAAGATTTGTCAGTGAATGTTGATGAAAAGACCCTCCCTCTGCGAGGGTTTGTAGCCAGATCAGAACAACCTGTTACAATCAATCAGCCCACTTAGTTTAAAACACATCTTTTAGGCCCTATTTTCTTAATGGATTTCAATGTAGGAGTGCTGATTTGGGCTCTGATCCTGTCTTTAATCCGCCAGTCATAGTCATAGCCAGAATAGCATTCCTACTTTAAAATCCTGTCTGAGTTTCAGAACTGATTAACTGTAGATCAGAACTAGACTTGAAAAATGGGTTAAGCTTTCTTCGACTGTGCTAAAGGCGATTATAATATGTTCATGCAGAAGACAGTATATTGCTAGTTATGGTGTTCAGACAAAAAGGAAAAATACAGTGATGTTGCACAGGAGCAGATGATGTCAGTGTTTGTAAGTGGATATCCAGCAATGATATCTAATGATTTGAACTGGTCAGTTGGCCCAGCAGTCCATGACACAGCATGTGTTTTCCTTTTAGCTGTTTCAAGAGCACTTAATTTGCTACTATCTGTTTACATGTCCAAGTATCTAACTGTGTGTATATATAGTATAATAATCAATATTTTGCAGATTATACATAGAGAAAACAGTGTTGCTCATTTGTTTTTAAACTTAAAAAAATTTATGTACGAACCTCTACCCTTATCTCCAAAAAAAGGTCAAGGTTTCTATAGGTATATTCCACATTTATTGGTATACTTAATTACAGTACCTCTAGCATTAGCTAATAAACTAAGATATACTTTATCAACCCCTAATGTAGTTATATTTAATACTTTCTATAATGTCAGTGTAAACTGGTTAAACTACTAATAATCAAACCAAAGTTTTCTGCAATGTGAGAGAATTTGCCTCTTTCCCACAGCTAAATACCATTTGCTTTTTCTGTGAAACGGCTAATGCAGAGTAAATAATAAAGTTTATAGTAAAATAGGAGGCAAACTTAATGGAAACAGCATGTTTGGCACGAACCCTTTCCACATTTCACTGGTTTCACTTCAGTTTTTAAATAGCTACAGTTTTTTCCAATCATGCTCCTCCCTGCTCACATCTCTATTTGTTTGTATGCTAACTAAGCCAACGTGTCTTCCTTAAATCATATGTAGCGTTTAACAAGAGTCTAATCTAATCCAGTGAAAATCTGGTCAAGAATGTGTTCAGATGACCTATGAACTTTCCTGTGTAGTGTCTGCTGTGTACGTATGCTTCACATTGCTGCATCTTTCCAATAGACACCAGAAGGAAAGTGAAAGGAACTTTTTTTTCCTTCATTTCTCTTCTTTTTTTCCATTGTTGTAGCTGGGGGAATGTGTAAGGAAGGATTGCTTTGAAGTACAGGCCAGACATCTGCTTACTTTCTCCACCGAACTTCATTCTACTCTCTCTCTCTCTCTCTCTCTCTCCTCTTGTACCAGTCTCCTCTTTTTGTGTTTTGGCTGGCCTTATCCATCTTCTTAGAAGAGGGTGAAACAAATATGGTTAGTTCTTTAGCTATTATCTTCCAAAAGTGCCACTTTTTCTCCAAGACATTCCTCTTTCCTGAGTCCAGAAGAGTCATGCCACATGTCACATTGTTTGAATGAAAACAATTCAAATTTTCCTGTATTTGATGATTTGTTCACATTTGCTCCAGCTAAATATGGGGGCACGTTAAATGTTCTTAGCTATGTTAGCTTGAGAAGTTGGCTAACTTAAAAAAAAATGCTATATTTTAAACCTCTGTCATTTTAAGTAAGCCTTTGGTTTGTAAAATCTATATTTCTATCTGTACATGCGTACTTTGTGTATTAAAACATTAATACGTTTAGTAGTACTCTTAGATGCAGTTGAAAAATCATAAATAATGACATTTTAAGCATTAACATGAATGCCAGAAATGAACAGTTTATGTTACTGTGCAAATGCTAATTTACCAGTTTGCTACTTGCAGTTCCACCCCAGCATGCTAGATGGTGATACTTGTAACACTGACGTCTCTTCTCTGGAACCTCAAACAGGGTCCACATGAGAGGTAATCCGCACAAAGCTATTGCTTCTAACCTAGCGACAGTTTGGCTGCCCCTTTAGCGAATTTCCTTCAAGTGCCTTCCGAAAATCTTCCGTCTTCTTGTAACAGGTTTTAACATGCAAAAGATCCTGGTGATTAAACCAGTACGCCAATGATACTACCTCAGAAAAAATGGATTGTATAAAATGGACAGTGCAAGTTCTCAGCACATGTGAAGTATTAAAGAATCTGACTCAGAAACGGGAAATGAGCACATGCATTTGGAGTTGTTGGGGTTTTTTTTTTCTAAACGTATACTCTTTCATGTGTGTGAGCGCGTCTTTTCCGATGACCTTCAATATGCTTCCAATTAGGCGAACATCCCAATGTAACATGCTGACACGTAGCTTTTAAACAGCTGTTGCCCAAGTCTGCAGCGACATGAGTTCCACATTTTTCAAGCTCAAAGTGAAACACTGGATCCGCTGGCAATTTAGAAAAGAACAACACAAAAAAAAAAACACCACCTTGTCACCTGGACAAGACTGAGAGCTAAGTTTGTCCAGTGTTGTTCACTCTGTTTGTGGAACAACTGAAGCACGATGAAATTTAGACAACATTTGACCAAAACTGTGCTTGCTTAGCACTTCATACCATCCTCAAAATCCCAAAATTGACCCTAAGAACGTGAGGGGATTTGTTGGGGGTAAAATCAGAAATGTTTTGCCAACCTGCAGACTAAACACTGGCTAAGAAAGTGTTCTGCTTTGTCTGTGTTATGTCTGCATTTTGTGTGCGTTATGTCTACGTTATATCCTTCTGCAATGGTATAGGACTTGCTGACTGATGGATTTACTGAAGTGTCTTTGAGGAAATGATTGAACCAGAGTGACTAGCACATGTGTAGCATATATGCAGTCCTCTGTTTTATACATTTCAAATAATCACACAATGCCATGAGCCAAGTTTTTTTTTTTTTTTTTTTTTTTTTTTACATTGTGTGTGTGTGTGGGTGTGTGTGTGTGTGTGAGATATACAGCCATATGGCAGCCACGTGCAGCCTGTCAGAAGCATATATCATGGAGCCATACTGTCACGTCAAGATTTATTAACCTGTTTTCCACACCAAGTTAAGTTCCATTTTCACAAAGCAGCGTTTGGAACTTTTCATAACTTCCCGAGAAGAACAGAGTTGACAACTGAGTCGGCGTATTTTTGAAACCTGGCAAATCTTTTTTTTCTCTCTAGAAAATCCCCCCCCCCCCTTTTTTTCCCAGAAATACTTTCAAAATGATCCATGTGTGAGAATTATTTTGGTCTTATTAGCCAATGCTGTATTGGTTACCTCTTTATACTGATCTTATGAGCAGCGCCACATGATTTTAGCTTTAGAAGTGGAATATCAGAAACATTCCTTCTGGCAGCTCATTTACGTCATTTCAGGTCCAGATTCCACATGTGTATTGATTCATCTCCACAGCATGTACGAAATTGGTTAGTGTAATTCAAGGCAACCCCTCAGCTACCGTTACCTTGACTTTTTTACATTAGCACGTGGCAAATTTGCTTTGCCGGTGATGACCATGAGCCAGAGCGATCCTGACAAGCCTGAGGATCAGACATCTGGTTCATCTAAATTTGCTGTCTGGCTGCGTTTGCTCAGAGTATGATGCTAATACCACACTGGAGATGGGCCTGCCTAATCAGTTTTGAAGTTGTTCGGTCTGCAAGGTCTGTAGTAGTACAGCTGAGAGTAAAGCCCAGTTACAAACCTTTAAGTCAAAATGGAAAAGATTTACACTAATCAAGCTTTACACGAACACATTTTTTTTCCGGTTAAGATATTTCCCTGCCCAACTTTTGCCTTATTTCCTATGTAAACCATTTGGATCCTCCCAGTAATATTTGACACCCCCAACCAACCGCCCTTTCTTCTTGACTTACCTTTTTAGACATCAGGGCTTTATATCTAGTCTAAAGGATCACAGCGACAATTTCCCAATATTTTTCTGTTGGCGATTTTGTCTTTTGTTCAGATATTTGTCCTGTTTCAGGAAAAGCAACAATATATTTTAATATTTTTGTACATATACACGTTACGTTCCAGCACCCACCCACCCTCGCAAAGTAGCGATGTTATATTAATTTTATTATTTATATATATTTTAAGGCTTTACAAAGCCTTCCCATTTTTTTTATTAACCTTTCACACAGTTATAAACACTTCCTATGCTCTTAAACACTTTCTACACTCTTAAACCTACGTAATTCTAACAACATATAAAATGCTACATGCGTACTTTTCTGCCGGTGAGGTCACTTCCTGTTTACAACCTGTTTACTAGCTCAAGCAGAAGTGGCGTACACCGCCACTGTGTATTCTTCCGCTGAGGAAATACAGTGCATACTGCTTTATTTCGATTTAAATGTTCTTTTAATGTTTGAATGAACATTTTTAAAATTAAATTTTATTTTCCAGGGTCCCGCGGAAGCCAAAAAATTCCTTGAATCAAAATTTGAAAATCTGCGATGCACTGAACCCGCGATAGGTGAACCGCGATATTGCGGGGGTTCACTATGATTATAAAGAAGAGTGCTTTTATACTTGTAAAGTTAACTGTAAGCTGATGCAGACTGAACTCCACAGCAAATCTTGAAATATCATTCATATCTCATTGGTCCCGTTCCTGCTCCTTGGTTAAGCCTAACTGAATAGTGCTTTGTGTCCGAGACACAGCAAACTGTGGCTGCTGTTCTGCATTTTGATTTCAATTGACTCTCTGTGCTGGTCGTGAAAGGTTCCCACTGGGGCAGACAGGTAGACAGTATCTCATTCACAGTAAGGGACTGTCTGCACACACACACACACACACACACACAAACAGGGTGGGCACGGGAGTCAATCAGGCGCTTGTACTCCGTGGCTCGAATGAAGTTGATTTCTAAATGAACGCTGTGCTGGCTTGTTGGCTCAATCTTAATGTAACAGATATACAGCTTGGTGGTCCCTGAGAGCACAAGCCCCTTATTAACACAAGCACAGTAAACACCGGTATCATAAATCTCTGTGAGGTTAATTCAGGTAGCTTGATTTATGACCACATACTTGCAAGTTGGTTCCATGCTGTTGATGTTTTATAACTCCACTTCAGCTCGCGGCAGATTTCTTTATAACGTTAAACCCTAGCTTATATTACCCAGAGAAGCCCAGAAATGTTTTGAGCTCAACATTTTCTCTATAATCCACACAGTGCACATGAAACACTGAAGTCATAATTACAACCCAAGCTTTTGCCCCGCTATAAAAAGAATAGTGCTGTTGGCACTAGCCATAGTTTCCATGTTGCTGGCCTTTCCTGTTCAGCATGCGTATGTGGGCGCATTGATCAAGGTCATTTGAATTTTCCATGCATGTCTGATTTCAAAACTGGACTTGACTTCAGGCGTGTGGGCCGGGTCGGTACATATAACGGCCTGACAGCTGACGTAGCAAAAATTTCAGCGCTGATTGAGGAGCACAGTTCATGAGTGGAATAAGGTTTGGATGTAGTATGGCAGAAAAATGTTGAACACCCAGACATGTGTTAGTTTGAATTTTATATAAAATGTTTACATCTTTTTGCATACAAGAATTGAATTTCAATCTTTTTGCGTACTATGTAAGTGAATTTCTCTTTTTCCATGTTTTCCCCCCCAACAGATCGCTTTCAGATCTTGCCAATTTTCTTGCTAATCTCGCTTGGATCTTGCTAATTTGTTGTTAAGACCATTAAAAGCTTTTAATTTTAATTTTTTAAATTTTAAATTTTCATTTTTATTTTTTTTTGGCCAGGAGTGCATGTGTTCTGCAGCTACATCATGAAGTTGGATGTTCCTTAACTAACGTAGTCATCCATTTGCAATACCCCATTAGTATGAGGCACAATTGTATGGAGGGATTTTTCCTTGATTTTTTTTCCCCCTGGCTTTTGGAGGGATTTTCCCAACACACCAAACAGCTTTCCACTGTCATATGACGGATACCAGCTGGGGAGGGTGAAGGCTATCATGTGCTTCATCCAAGACACATGAAGCCCGCCAACCACTTTTTTTTAAACTGCCCCTCATGCAGTGAGACGGGGTGGTGTTGCGATCTCCGGACAATAGGGCAGTCAATTTTCTGTTGTGGCACTCAGGAACCCATGAAGCTCAATTTTAACCCAATGACTTATTTATTTACACAGGAAATGCCTTTATAACACTCTTATGAAACCTTATGTATACCTTCAGCAGCTCATTTATCTTTTACTCATTAAAAGAACACCGACTTGCGAGATAAGGATGAAAAATTTTGCAGTCAGCACATGATTATTGAGAATTTATTATTCTATCATGGTTTATGCAATAATTGTGAATGTGAATATGAGCATGAAGGCATGAGACTTTTCAAAAAAGGTATTACTACAGAAAAGGACCTGTTCAACATTTCTCTCTCAAAGTGGATATTAGGTCAGTTTTCCAACTATATCCTTATGGCATCAGTTTTGCTTCTTGTTATTCAGTGAATTAAGGAATAGCTGCGGAGTGAGTGTCTTGAATGGGTATATCAATAAATGCTCCTGTTCCAGCAGAGATTTTTGATCTACTGTTAAAATGTGCTTTTTAGACGAAATTTGGCTGCAGTCAAAAAAATTACAGATGCACAAATGGTCATACACACAAAGTCAGTACTAATATAAATAAATCATTTCAATTTCACACACAAACCTTGTACAGATTTGGAAAAACAAAAACCGTAACTTTGCGCTTACACAAAAGCTTTGTGGGGGAAAAAAAACCTGACCAGTTTTTACACAGGAAATGCCTTTATTTCTCTAGAGTCTCCGGTTTATAAACACACCTCACAAATCCTAACTGAATCCGCAGAGACAGTGAGTTTGAGAGCATGTCTGTGTGTACAGTGTGAATTCATAACCTCAAATGTTCCACATGGTGGCTGCTGGCGTTGTTTCTGGATGACCACATCTTTCAAAAGAACAAAGAAGTGTCTGCACAATGAAGTTCTTCAAGTTAGCAATAATGACAAATGCCTGTAAGGTTCATGGTTTTATGACAAAATGTTATACATGTCTGCTTTTAGAAACCAGTCTGTGGTGTGGACTGTGTCACACAACTTAAAGGAAAACTCTGACGTTTTCAAGCGAGTCTCAACCCATGACACCTGTAAAGCATGCACTGTTTTGACAGACCATAGTTTCGACTAGTTTCCCAATAATTGTCAACTTGTTTAGCTATTATGGACATATAATGGATTCGAGGGGCAGTTGTTGACTCCATGTTCACGTTGGGCATGTTTTTTCTACTAAAAAAGTACAACTTTATTTACAAATAAAGCTAAAGAACTAATCAAAGTGTTCATGAAAGCATTTTCCTCAAAATATTTCGACTGTCAAACATCTGCTCTTAGGTTTCTATTATAAATAATACAAGTTGATAACGTTTCTCTTTTTTTTCTGAGGACAAGGGAAAAGTGTCAAAGGTCTTGTCTATGCTAATGACCCATGCACAGCAGAGACAATGGATAGAGGTGAGGCTGAAAAACGCTGGAGTATTCCTTTAATTCACAGGGTATTAATAGATTAAATAAATGTGCAGATGTGAACACACGCCCTGCAGCTTTGCAGAAGGGTTACTGCTGATGTGGAATATAATCTGTGTAATGTGTACCTTAGGACTGACATTATGAGCTCTTCTGTTCCATGTAGTAAGTGTGGAAAATCTTTCAACCCAGAGCCTTTTTAATTATAATTTGTGGATCAGATTTTTTATTGTCTCTGGCAGCGAGGAAAGAGCTTATGTATATGTTTTCTTTCCATGTGTGTATTATATATATGTGTGTGTGTATGTGTGTGTGTGTGTGTGTGTGTGTGTGTAGGCTGGTGGTTCGTCAGTACTGCAGAAGAACAAGGCTGGGTTCCTGCCACATATTTGGATGCTCAGACCGGTACTAGAGACGATCTGGACCTGGGAACATCTAGATCAGGAGAGGGTAAGACACACACACACACATGCTTTCACATGAAGCACAGGTACACTCTTTCATTCTTTTACTGAGATGCATATACAAAATAAGAACAAGATAATATAATGCCACTAATAAAGACACACCAGTCCTCAAGTGTTCCTACGGTTATGTCTTGTAGCCTCCACGTCTTACATCTTTCACTACAGACAGGTTCATCTCTCTGTCTATATTTCTTCATTCCCGCCGGATGAAAACCAGCCGCCTTTAGCACTCATCGAGTCCAGCATTCCCCAGACGCATAACGGAGGTTGTTCAAACCCACCCTTGGCATTCACCAGGCCCTGTGGGAGTCTCTCACACACAAACATACTCACACATGCACTCATCTCTTATCTTGGCTCGCCCTTGTCAGTGATAGAAAAGGATTTTTGGCTAGCACATGAATTCCACTCCATGAAATCGAGTGGAGAAATTCTTTGCTGGAGCATCCTCGAGCCAAATGTCCAGTCACTCCCTCATGGGATGGAGGATTTCATCATGGTAACACAGTTTTGTTTTGTTTTTTTACCCAGCACTTGCCCTGTTTCAATCCAAATTGAGACTAAATCTGATTTGTGTACTTACTGAGTGTAGTCATTGAGTGCCACTAATCTTTCTTATAGACTAGAAGTAGAATGGAGGAGGCAAATACGCCACATACATTTTGTCTGTGGGTGGGTCATGCAGCTGTGCCATTTAACACACACACACACACACACACACACACACACACACAGTGCAGGTGCAGCTGCCGTGACTGCTGCATCTTACTTAGCAGTAAGTCATAGAAACACACAGACTAAAATTACTGCAGCATGCTGGGAATGATCCGGCCCTAAAAGGTCTTTCAACACAGGCACACACTTCACATACAGTGTCTCACATTCACACACTTTCCATTTTCCTACAGTTGAAGCTAAAAGCAGTTGGAGCAGATACCCATACACACATTTCATTCGACCACAGAATTTGCCATTGTGTGGTTCCTGTTGAGAATCTGTTCCGCCCATTAAAGTACATTTTCCCTGCCGCTGTCCAATTCGATTTAGTACAGAGAAGAAGGTCTAAAATGAGTCTAACAGTTATATCATTATTTATGGGGGTTCAGATTTAATTCCTTTTTTTTTTTTCGTTCTGGGAAGAGACAAAGTAGCTTAAAGTATTAATAAGTTACTCCATTTTTGCCTCAAAACCACCATTGGAAAATAGCTTGGCTTAATGGCAGAGGAGCACATTTCCGTAAAACACATTAACGGTCCAGAAAGACAACAACACTACTTAAAAACACAATGGCGCATAAAAAACGCAACAGCAAAAAACAAAAACACCACAATAGCTGTGAAAAGCCCAAACAAAACGCAACAGCAAATTTGAAAACATTACAGTAATGCAAAAAAAAAACAACACCACCACCACAACAAAAGCAAAAACTCCACAGCGTATGTGAAGACACAACAGCAAGAGCAGAAACACATCAACATTAATGTAAAAAAATGGAAATTGCTTATTGAATGTGCTCATCACTGACTGGCTACAGTGCACATCCCTCTGACAGGATGTTTAGCGTAAGAAGAAATACAAGGCTGAATAAATCTACTGACTGTTTTTTATGCTTTTTTTTTTAAAATCAAGAGCATCAAGAGTTATTTTAGATATCCTGTCAACTTTTCATTGCATTAATACGAGTATATGAATGCAAAAAACCTGCCTAAAGGTAAGAATAAGAGATTTTATTGTTTATATGCATTAAATTGTTTTCGCAAGGCTAATTAGGTAACAGACTGAAACAAGTGCAGTCCGTGTGTTTTTGAATTTGCTGTTGTGTTTGTGTTTTTTTTATTTTTTTTTTATTTTGTTGTTGCACTTTGTGTTTGGCTGTTGCATTCTTGGTTTGTTAAATTGTTTTGTATTCACAGGCCACAGTACTATTCTTAACTAGCGTGCTGCAACAAATTAGTGGTTATTTGTTGGACAGGACTGCAATCCGCAATGGTCCTGCAGTTCACAGCTTTTTTTAGACAGTTGGTTAAAATGTCATCTCTGATGGTACACGGTCATCTGGTTATATCCCAACTAGTTGAAACTGGGCTCAGTGTCTTCACTGTACTTTGAATGTGCTTTTGTGTTGAACTCTACCTGTCCAAGGCAGACGTTCCTCACTGTATGCCGTCATAGTACAGTGAGTTTCTCTAAATGTCGTAACACATGTTAACTCCTTAACCTGCCATCCCTCCCTTCATTAGAGCTTTATCCACCAGTCGCTAACCAAACAAAAACCCACATTGTTAACAGACTTACCATTACTGTTCTTTTCCTCCCTGTAATATTGTCTTCATGTTACTAATGCCAGTTTTCTTCTTCAGTTGTTCATGTTCAGTTTGTCGTTTTGTCTTCCTTTTCTGTTTCTCTCCCCTGCTTCCCTCCTTTCCTCATCCACCCGTGTCAGTTACTAAGCGGCGCAAGGCCCATCTGAAGCGACTGGACCGGAGGTGGACACTAGGGGGCATAGTCAACCGCCAACAGAGTCGAGGTGAACGCATACACATACACGCATGGAAACACAGGATATCCACATCCATACAAGGTGGGCTCGTGGGCTCGTCCAGGAACAAAAAGGAACCTTGTCCGACTTCACATTCAGGAAAACCCCTCTGTAGCATCATAACAGCTAACTGAGAACATTATCAGCATGTTGAGTAAAGCATGTAACGGCTTCTGAGAAGGCTGTGCTTTAACCCTTTCGGTGCTGAAAAAAAAAAGTTTTTACTTTGCCCCTAGTGCTGAATATTTTGTTCAGAAATTCGGGCCGTCACTTTGACTTTGCAGCAGTAGAAACTGTTCAGGCGGTGTTATCTTTACATGACGAGTGGAAGCTTGATGAGTTTTTCCCCTTGTAGACGGCCCTGCAATTTCAGTTTCAAGATTGCTAGAAGCCCTTGCAGTTTCGGTTTCACTCTCGCTATCCATCTCCGCATCGTGAAAATCATTGTCAGACAGGTCAGATACATCATCCAGCACTAATTTCAGAACCTCCTCCTTGCTAAACTTTCCTTTCCACGGCATTTTTACTGCATATCGTACTATAGCTCGCCAACAACGTGCTCCAGATGGTACTCTGACACACAACAGTAACAGTATATTACTAAAAATTACCACGAGTGTCACCGCCTAGCGAGTACAACTGAACTATTTAATTTTGCCGACTTTTGTCGACATGAATGCGTGGCGGAGCACCAAACCCCTACTCCTGCACCGAAAGGGTTAACGTCGAAAACGTAATGCTACTGAACTGTTCTAAAAACCATTTGCTGTAATATCGCCTTGCTTTGCTGAATAGACAAATACTGGCATTATGGAAACGTTTACATCCTGGAACTAAAAATGTTACAGCAACTTTGAAGACACATTCATTAACATCATGAAAACGTGAGAGATCAAACTCTTGTATGGTGTGTTGAAATAAAATGTCATTTTGTGCTTTCAGTGTAAAGAATGGAAGGCAAACGCTTGATACACTCAGCGTTCAAGTGGTTAAAATCATCTGAATGCTGTTGCTAGGCAACTGGGAAATATAGAAGTCAGACGTACACAAGTTTATGATTGAGGTTAATGATTCAGCTAGCCAGCACATAGAAGTTCAATTCAGTTATGGACAGTATATGTTCAAGGGAGAATGACACTGGGAAAAAGACAAACCCATTGGGAATGCACGAGCACTGGTATATGAAGAAACATTAACATAGGGTTCCAATCCACTCTGTGAACAAGCTTCAAATTTGAAAGTCACGAATTCCCACTAGCAGGCTGTTTATCTTCTTCTTTGACTCTTCTTGTAAACACTGTGAACATGTCCCCTTTTGAATGCCACAGCTGCAAAAGTTTGTTAGCACACTAGTCATGTGATAGTAGTTTTCTTCCAAATGGATTCCAAACTAGTGACAGCTGTTTTTCAAACGCTGAGTACAACTAGACAGAAACATCTAGCTAGGTGATTTCAGCTAACAAGCAAGTAAGGGTTTTTTAAGGCAGTGGCTAGCAAGCTAGTTTGTGTTTTATTTGCTAGGGACAGTGGTAGCTCAGTGGTTAAGACATTGGCTTGCTGAAGGTCATGAGTTCAAATCCAAGCACCACAAAGCTGCCTCTGCTGGGCCCTTGAGTGAGGCCCTTAACCTCAACTGCTCAGTTGTACAAATGAGACAGATGTAAGTCGCTCTGGATAAGGGCATCTGCCAAATTACTGTAATGTAATGCTTGGCAAAATACAGACACAAAGTGATTGTTAGCCAGCTATGAGACAGACTATTCACTAACGTTTATTAATTGTTTTTTTGGTTTGTTTGTTTTTTTTTTGTAATGTCTGGTGAAACAAATTCTGGGATTGGCCACATCAGTCAAGAAATATGTAATGCTTCTTTCAAATTTGGCCAAAGTGGAAAGGGACCCCAAAGTGGCAGCTTTTATCTGAGCATCGCACAACTGCTCCCCAAAAATGTTGCATTTCTATGTAGGTTGCTTGCAGTTAAAACACTGTATTTTTAAGTTAATGTTAACACAGGCGGGGTGTCATTTTTAGTGTTGTTTACCTTGGCAATGCTTGTCTATTTGGTTTTTTTGTTTGTTTGTTTTTTGGCTGAGGGAGCAGTGTGTATTAGTTTGGCTGTTGAGTTCAAATATGAAAAATCTTTCTCCAGAATCGATGACTCCCTCTTTAACACTTTTTATTTACCAGATAATTCCATATGTGTTATTTCATCGTTTAGTTTAGTGTTCAGCATCCTCCTACAAAGTGGAAAAGGCAGCCTTCGTTCCTCGTTCATCTGTGTTAATATTCTTCTAGTTGATGATTTAGGTTGGTGCTTTAAAAAACTAATTAAAATGTGAGCCTGGTGTGCTACTGAGGCTTTTAATACTTTATAGATTTTGCTTGGGAGGCTGTAATGAAGCAGACTTTTTCACTCCTAGATGGAACAAAGATTATTATTTGATGAACTGTTCTCTGTAATTTATTCTTTTTGCATAGATAGCAGCAGCTAGGGTGTGAAGACAGATTTTTAAATAGCAAAAATGCCATTGCGCTAACACTTTTTGTTTTAGTTATGTGTTTGGCTTAGTAAAACTGCCAAGAGGGATTACTGCAGCAGATGCTCTATCTAGCTGGCATTGTTTCTTTGTTTAAGTTATTTCGAGCTGAGATTTTTGGAAGTGTGTAAATTCTACCAGTTTATAAAATATGCCACATGGCAATGTTTGGCTAGTGGCTAATACCAAAAAGTTGAAGAAAACTTCTGGAGTCTGTGTTTGCTTTTCAAATTGAAACCAAGTATGAACTCCATTGTAGGTCATATCCAGATATGGTCAAAGTTGATTTTCATATGTGGAGTACATATTTTTTTAAAAAAAACTATAGAAAAAAAACCTGAATTGTACAGCTTTGCACAACTTTGTACTGTTTGTCTAAAGACCTATGCTAAAATATTTTCTTGTTTAGACAACCCTGAACAGTTTACAAAGATATTGTTGTCTCCTGCTGACTCATGTAAACTTGGACTAGGAACACCAGACTAACTAAACTGACTAAATGGAAAAGTTCATATGATTTTCCTTTTGGCTTCACTAGAATCTCTTGTTTCGGCTGAATGTAGGATGTATGGAAATAGAGCAGAATTTGACTTGGCAAACCAGTGCAAAAACAATCAATGCACCTTCATACAATATCCAACCTATAGAAACATGCATATAGCATGTGGTTGTGTAAAACAGGGCACTTTACTGAGCAAATTGTTTTAACAGGTGACAACTAGTTGTTACAATTGGAAGCAACTAATTCAACTTTGCTGTTGTTGAAAAATGTTTGTGGATGTATGCGTCGGCCTGAAGCTTCTTGGGCTATGTAATGTGTGCATTGAATCTATTTTGTGTGGGCAGTCTTGAGTATTGCTCCAAGATCTCTCTCTCTCCCTCCCTGTCTCTCTCTCACTCTCACTTTTGGAAAGTCACAGTGGAAAGCGTGAAACTAAAAAGGACTATGTGTGCATGCAGGCATACATCACTGTCTTGCTGTATTACTTTACTTTTTGCTGTAATCTCCTGTGCTATGAAGTCAGCTGGGTCATGCACAAAATCTGAATACAAATAAATTAACTGTCCACCAAATGACAACATGACAAATAATTTTTAAAAGAGTTGAATTTGTGCTTTCTAGTCAAGTTGATTTATAAAGGTGAGCAATTGGAAGGTGAGCATTGTACCCAGTGAGCAATGAGCAATGAACGTAAACCCATACTTTTACTGTGGCAATTTTTTGTTCAGGGAGGCCAGAAAGTGAGAGAAGAAAGTCTCAGTGCTGTATTTCTATTTTTCCTGCCAGCACACCACATCATGACTGCATACAGAGCTAATGCGTTCTGGACCAACTTGGCTTTTTCCACCATCTAGAACAGTCACACCACTGCTATACCACTACTGGTTGGAAAAATCCAACATTTTTGCTCCCGACTCCCACCCCTTAACACATTTTCTTATAGCTGTGGTATGGTGAAGAGAGGAGTAAAAGTCCAAATGCCAGATTTAATCATAAAGATTCTCATTTGATGAATTGTTTTCTGCATTTTTTTTTTTAGTATAGATAGCAGCAGGGAAGGGCATATCCAGATGTGGTCACTAGAGGGTCAATACTTTCCAATTTAATTGATTTATTATTATAGTATTATTCATTTATATACAAAATACTACACTATTCAGCAATCACAGGTTTATGGAAAAAGAATGATCCTTTCTTCTTGTGTAGAATATGGTAAAATATGGAACACCATATAGTGTAATATAGTGATATATACAGTACCATAGAATTGAATAGTGACCAGTATTATCCATATGTTGATTAAAATCAAGTTCATTCAGTCTTGTAGTTTATATCATACACAGCTGTAAGCTTATCCCAAGTTGTTAGTAGAGGCCTTTTTTTTCCCAGCCTCATGCAGAGACATGAGACCTGAAGCAATAACTTTCTTGACTGACAGTGTTTTTTCTCTCTGTCTTTCTTTCCATCAGAGGAGAAGTACATCACTGTGCAGCCCTACACCAGTCAGGGTAAGGACGAGATCGGGTTTGAGAAAGGAGTAACCGTGGAGGTCATCCAGAAGAACCTGGAGGGATGGTGGTATATCAGGTAAACATGGTCCTGTTGTATTCTCGGGGCAATATTGAGCTGTCTTTTTTTTTTTTGAAGTCAGCAATATGTAACTTTTGTGAGCTTAAATTTTAAGAAAGTTAGCCGTGAGTCTTTTTTTTGTTTGTTTGTTGTTTTTTTTTGCAGTTTAGCTGAAGTCAATAGTGGGAGCTTTTCTCACTCGTCTTTTCAGGGCAGAGTTCTAGCACTAGCTTCTTTAAAGAGGAGTTATGTGCTTTATGACAGGAATTTTTCTGTGCTTCCTCTCTCTCTCTCTCTCTCTCTCTCTCTCTCTCTCTCTCTCTCTCTCTTCCTTTGCCTTGTATATCATTTTCCCCCTGGAGGGAGTCTCTCAGCTAAAAATATGAGAATGAGAATCATATGGCATTTTGCATTAGTGGCCTGATTATCAGTTTTTCCCCTCTAATAGCAGACTGGGGACTGACCTTGTTTACAGTCATGAAGACTGAAGGGAAAACTCACTAAATAAAAAAACACTACAAGTAATAATAGTAAAAAAAAAAAAGAAAAGAAAATCTGTCCACATAAAAAGAAGAAACAAAGCTGGGTATCACTTGACTGTCTTTAGAAGTCTTCAACAGACAACTTGAAGTGAACTAAAGGTTTTTGTTTCCCTTTCTGCTTTAAGAACGTTCTTCCCTCATTTCAGCAGAGTGAGAGGAATTAAATAACTCATCACGGATTATATTTCTAACCTACACCTATCATTTGCTCTTGATATATCACAGGTACTTGGGCAAGGAGGGCTGGGCCCCGGCTTCGTACCTGAAGAAGCTGAAGGACGACTTGTCCCCGAGGAAGAAAACCCTGACTGGCCCTGTGGAGATCATCGGTAACATCATGGAGATCAGCAATCTGCTCAATAAGAAATCTGTCAGTGAGAAAGATGTGCAGACAGATGGAGAGGCCACCACACCAGATCGTCACATCTCCAAGAGCGAGATCAGTCTTCCCATGCCATGTGCCCCTGATGTAGACCAAGCTTCAATGACAGCCAGCACTGCTCCAAAGGCAAGCTTGCAGTCAGCATGTAGTGCCACCCTACAAGACACTAAGCCAAAGGCAGAGCCGGGCTCGCCTGCTATAGCACGAGTGGCGCCACACAGAGTGGAGATCGGTAAGAATATATATATATATATATATATATATATATAAGTTTAATATGTCATCCTTTTCCACAACATGATTGGTTTGGTCGCTTTTAGTATGATATAAGAACAGTAAATGGCACACATGTTTGCTGTAAATCATCCATTTAAAAGTATGCATGTGTTTTCTTTTAAATAGGCTTCGAAGCTATAGGTAAGCCAGATTTTCTGTGAGTGCAAGACTACTAAAAACAATAACAGTGTGTTTCATTTAAAAAAAAAAAAAAAAAAACACTCTACCTAAATTTTTGTCACTGAGGATGTCACTAAATCTACTTTGTACTGAATACCTGTTTTATCTGTCAGTCTAAGGTTTGGTTTTGATTGATTACGAAAAGATGGGGCAATGTTTACCAATTACATCTTTGTTAAGTCTATTACCTCTTTGTTTTGTCTATAAGCTGGTAAAGAGTTTTTCCTTTCAATTTGCAGGATCTCCAAACCTTAGACAGAAACCTCCCCCTCGACGAGATACAAATCTGGTCAGTTATAAAATCTAAAAACATTAGTAATACTTAAAGGTGTAGTCATCGATCCTAATATAATACACTTTTTGTAAAAGTCAATGACTATCTCCTTTATAAATGGAGACTACAGAAAAGTGGCTCGAGCCGAGCTACACAGCACTATTTCAGCAACAGGGGGGGCGTATTCCAGCCAATCACAGGCCAGAGGGAAGGGGAGGGGGGAGATTGGAGTGTCATTGTCAGTGTCATTCCCTTGCCAATGTGTGTCCATAAACCTGCGGGACAGAGATTCGAGAAGCATCGAGCAGGGGTGTGTATTTGTTTGGCTATTGAGTTTTATATATCAACAGCGTTTCTCCAGAATCGATGACTCCCCCTTTAATTTATGGAATACCAAGTAAAATTGAACACTATAACCATGCTTTATGGCATCTTCAGGGATTTCAGCTGCCAAAGCCTCCAGAGCCCCCTACCGTGGAAACAGAGTACTACACCATTGCAGAGTTTCAGTCCTGCATCTCAGATGGCATCAGCTTCCGTGGAGGACAAAAGGCTGATGTAAGACCTGTTAAACATGAAGTGTAGGGTTATAAATACGATTGGTTCTTAGTGTGAGTTATGAACGTAAAATGTGAAAGCTTTGGAGACGTGGACCTTTTTCTGTAGACCCTCAGTAGACCTAGGTTTAGGGTTAGTATCCAATTCTGAACCTAATTTAAATAAGCAATAGGGTTTTTTTCAGGAATGGCTTCAATTATGGCAAAGGAATAGATGAAGCTTAATGATAAATAATGTGTAATGTGATCTGCAGGTAATAGAGAAGAACTCTGGTGGCTGGTGGTATGTCCAGATTGGGGACATGGAGGGTTGGGCACCTTGTTCCTACATTGACAAGCGCAAGAAGCCTAACCTAAGCAGGAGAACTAGCACACTCACTCGGCCTAAAGTGCCACCCCCAGCACCACCTGTTAAAAAGCAGGACTCAGAGGACACATCTTGCCCCAATGCTTCCGCCTCCAAAGCTCCAGAATCCCCAAGTAGGCCTGTATATGAGGAGCCGGAGTATGACATTCCAGCTATCGGATGTGATCTGGAAGTAGACACAAGCGCTATAAAAAAGGAGCCTCGTCCTGTGCTTATAAAAAGCAGTAAAGCTGCTGCTGAAAGAATCGCTCAGGCTACAGGTAAAGCCTCACCTCTTTTTACTGTGAAGACTTCCCCCTTAAGGAATGAACACTCAGTTGAAGAAGTCACCAGAGAAGAGGCAATTTATGAGAATGATGGTTTTAGATATTCCTCTGATGATTTTATCTCTGCCAGAGAATCTATTGCTGTGGGTTCAGAATCCCCAAGGAGTCGTACTTTGGGCCGCAAACCCATGGGGTCCTCATCTGGGGGAGGGGGAAAATCTTTCAGGGACTCCCCAGATCTGCGCACTCAGTCACTAACCCGTGGTGAAAAGACCAGCCCAAGATTGTCTTCAGATGAGTCTGGCCGAAATCCCAAAAGGGAGCCGGTTTTGCGCAAGGATGTGGAACTCCGGATCGGTCAGAGCCCCTCAACTCGTCCCAAGCCAGTGGTCCGGCCCAAACCTCTGTTGACCAAGTCTGAAACACAGAGCCCAGAAAGGATGGACATCAGTAGCTTGAGGCGGCAGTTGCGGCCAGCAGGAATTCGCCACGGGATAGTGCGTGCACGTTGTGGAGAAGATTCTGAGACCGCATCAGTGGTGTCATCAGAGGATTCTGTGACCTCTCGTAGCACTTCAGACCTCTCCAGCACCTACTCTAAAGGCAGCAGAGGGGACTCTGATTATGAGGGCACCTTGTACCGTACTACAGATGCGTATGAGCGGGCACAAGAATCTGAAATCAGTGTTCCTGCTGGGGTGGAAGTGGAGGTGCTGGAAAGGCAGGATAGTGGCTGGTGGTATGTCCGCTGTGGTATAGATGAGGGCTGGGTACCTACATTCTACCTAGAACCTATTAGGCAACCTTCAGATGCAGGCATCTCAGAGTCTCATGATGGATCCCTGGCTGAGCTGAGCAACACCAGCAAGTCGAATAGCTTAGAAAAAAATGAGCAACGTGTCCAGGCCCTCAATAACATAAATCAGCAGAATCTACGCCGGGCAACAAATCCTAGCCCCCCGATTCCCAACAAGCCACCTGGTGGCTTTGGTAAGCCATCCCCCCAGCTCAACGGTTCAGGTGTACGAATGCGAAACGGTGTTCGTCAGGCAGCTGTGAGACCACAGTCCGTTTTTGTGTCCCCTCCACAGCCTGTGAAGGACACCAATTTATACACAGGGTCCTTAAGGCGCAATGAATCACTAGGTGCCAGCGATCACATGAGGTCTAGTGGTGGTGTGCGCCGAAACTCCTCCTTCACCGCTGTGCGGCCACAGCCTGTTACCGATGTAAGGGTGAGGTCTGGAACCACCACAGTTGGACCAGCAGAATGCTCTAGCCCCTTGATTGCCCAGAGAAATGGAATTCCCATCTCTACAGTGAAGCCCAAGCCCATAGAGAAGACGCATCTCATTCATAACAACCTGCGCGAAGTCTACGTCTCGATTGCAGATTATCGTGGAGATGAGGAGACTATGGGCTTTCCTGAAGGCACCAATCTGGAGGTTCTAGAAAAGAACCCTAATGGATGGTGGTACTGCCAGGTTCTAGACGGCCTACAAGGAAGGAAAGGCTGGGTGCCATCCAACTACCTGGAAAGAAAGAAATAGCACCTATTCACCTCCCCAAAGAATGTTACTTAAATTTAAATGTACATTTGCTATCAAACTCTGTGAGGAGGACTTTTTTGTATCAATATGAGACACTTTAGTGCTGGTTTACTTCAAAGTACATAAGACTCTAAAGATGATCAGTTATGTGTAAGTGGAGTATGCAAGTCAGAAAATGCCATTGGGCAAAACTGGGCTATCCCAGTGTCTTAAGCATCATTGGAGGATAATGTCTCCAGTTTGAAAGAAGAAGAACAGGAATGGTTTTGATAGAACGGTAGATCCAGGCAAATCTTGAGAGAAATTTTATGCCAAATGGGTGCCTTTGTCCATCATTGACTGAATGTTAAACGGAATAATTTAAACACCAGTGTATCAGTATAAGTACCAAACTTCAACTTGGTGCCATAGGCTTAAGAGCGCAGAAATCAACCAAAACTATTTTTGCTACAAAATTACAGAAAAAGAGAAATGGAGCGATTTCAGAACGGGAGTAACACGCAAAATAAGTGAGCACTCAAAAACAAGAATGTAAGACATCAGATACGCAAATAACAAATGGTCTGTGCCGTTGAGTGCATTTAACGATTACATTTGATTTTCGGATTTTGAAACTTGTGTTCAGTTTTTTTTTTTTTTTTAAATTGCTTTATTGTTTCTTGTGCATTTTCATGACTTCCTTAGAGATGTATTTCTGCTTTCTTGTGACATCCCTGCAAATATATCAGCCTGGAAAAAGAAGTCCCTCACTGAGACACTTGTCATGTGATCTTTCGTTTGTTCTGAGGGGTCTCCGATAAGCGTTTTATAATAGATTTGATGTTTTCAGCTCTCCATTTTCCCTTTACCCCTTTCCTTGCCTATAAAGCCCAGCCAGCGTGAATAAAGATCACTGATTCATTAAAGAATAAGATGTGGTGCAATTATGTGCGAATCGGATTGACAGGAAATTGGAAAAGTTGGATTTTATTACCCACCTCATATTTGGGTACCAAGCCCAGACAAGATTTAGTTTACGAAATTGCACAAAACAGGTTCTATTGCTGCTCTAAGTCGACTATATTTACTGTTTAAAAATTTCATACTGGAATATATGGCTTAGTATCTGCCAGTCTATCCCAGGGAAATAGTTACCTAGAAATGAGCCCAAAATGTGATCAAACAAAAGCAAAATGCCAACAGGTTTGCTAGTTTCTTTTGTTTTAGTTTAGTATTTATTTTGTGGTTACAAAGAACTTTGGTGCAGTCAGTGAACCCAAACGAGGTTTTAGAACTGAGCAAAAATAGATATTTAATTACTATATCTGGAAGCACTTGATTTTTTTTCTCTTTCCCACAAAAAGCACATTGATATGCAAGGTTAATTTCAACATGTAACGATATTGCTGGGCAGTATTGGATTCAAAGTTGAAGTTACACAGCAAGCAGTTCAGCTTCATTTTAGATTCAGAAAAATTGAACAATTAAAACGCCAACTATTAGGTGAATACAGCTTGGGTATTCATTCTTTCCAAAATGATTTAGTTGGTTTGTTTGCTCAAAATAAAATTCTTAGTTCCCCTCTTTGATGTACCCTAATTTAAAAAAAAAAAGTATATGGTTGTGATCCATGTCAAAAGGCTGATGTTCAAGACTGCTGAAATATTTTTCTAACGAACAGTGCTGTGTGAACTCTTAGTCGGGTCAAGCACTAATATTTTTGTGTAGTTTTTTTTTCCTTTTTTTTCTGCTGGACAGTATTATAGTATTACACAAAGTTAAGTACCTGCTAGATTGCAGTTATATTCTATGAAGCAGTAGTTAGGATTTTGTTTGTTTGTTTGTTTGTTTGTTTGTTTGTCTTTCTTTTGTTCTTGTTGTGTGATCGCACTAGGACAATAATGATGAATGAAGTGGCTCATTTGTTGTGAGATGGTGCATTCGTTTGGTCAATCCAAAATGCATCTATTTAAAGATGCAGTGTACTTCATCAGCACGTTATTTATTGAACAAAAATGTTCTTTTTTTTTTGTATTTATGGTTATTTAATTTTTTTTTTTTAAAAAAAAGGAAAATATTCATCATTACCTCTTCTCGTTTTGCTTTTTGCCACTGCATAAAGAATCCTCAGTGGGGCCCTCTAGTGAAACAGATTGGCTACTGCTATATTCTGGTTATATTTTTGTACACTGCCATTGATCTAAGGCCAACTGACATTTTCCCCCCACTGTTTTCTAAACCCAAACGCAGCTAAACATTTATTCATTTAGAATTTATTTCATCAGGTCAGGTTTTTTTTCCCTAGACATTTTTTTTCTCTAGTTTTTTTCTTTTTCTTTTTCAAAAGCTGATTGCTGCACCTTTAGCAACTATGGACACTTCCTCTCTCATTATTGAACTTTCTATAATGCCAGATATTATATTTTTTCATCCCTCTTTATTATTTCTTTAATATAAAAGTTACAACTGGGAAAATAAAAGTGTTATGTCTTGGACCAAGTATAAATGATAGTGGATCAAATTTACTAAATCAGGCAGTCCTCAGATCAGAGTCGTTCAGAATGCAGATGATTTATTTTGGTCGCTATCAGAACATTAGTTATGTATCATATGCTGCAAAGGTTTCCTAAATTGGAACGTAAAAAGAGCGTAAATTATTTTAATATTGTTTCCCCGTCCCCCCACCCCCCACCCCCACCCTGACGAAGGCATTATAGAAACGTGTCGACTCACTCCAACACTTCGAATGGACATTGCTTCTGTCAAGTCGTTTCCATTTACATTTTGTGCTTCGTTTCGTTTGCATCAACAACTTACAAGGGAAATATTACTTCACGCTCGGCCTTTTTTTTTTTTTGTATTATGTAATTGTGTATCATCTATCCTTTAAGTTCTGTCTTCCTTTTTTTATATATCTATTTTTATTGCGGTTTGTTATTTCCTTTATCCCGCCCCTGTGCGTGTTTTTTTTTTTTGTGTGACACAAATGTAATGAGAAAATGTGCAATAGAATAATCGGCATCTCACCAAAAACAAGGAGGTTTTTTGATACTGGATCAAGACCCTTACTTTTTAACGTCAGCTTTTCGCATCGAGTCAAATGAACATCGACTGTCATCTTCGTTCCACATTTTCCGATTGGATATACTGAATGTCCCAATACACAGGCCAGATGGACATTGGTGCCTGACTTCATACCAGAACTCTCCAACCCAAACCTTTGTGTTGCCGCCATTTGTGTTGTTGTTGTATTGCCACAAGACCACATCTAATGATAATGCAGTTTTTTTTTTTAGTTGTTTTTTTGGTTGTTTGTTTTGCCAGTGGGACAAAATTTGAAGCGGGGGACTTTGGAGTCTTCCTCCTTCACACTGCCAGTGTTTTTATGATTCTGTCCATCCCACTGGCTTGTGCCCTTATCTCGAATTTCAAAGCAGGACCTTGTGACCACCCATAACTTCCATCTGGTGTTTCTCTCTGTACCTCCACAACCAATCAGAACAGGGATCTGCTTAACCCCTTATCTAACATTAAGACGTCCGAAAGCATTGTGTAGTCGAACATGATTATCTTCCTTCAGTTTACTAAGTCCCTGTGCGACTCTTGTTTGAGTGTAGCGTTGTTTGAACGTAACAAGGCCACTTCAGTACAAGAGCGTGCACTCTTGGTAGTAAAGATAGGAAATTGGACTTTTTCTTGTTGTTGGGACAAATTTTGTACCTTTAGTTTGTATCTTTTATCTGGGAAGCTGCAAATGGTGCATCATTAAAACTAACTAAAGTCCACGTATGCGCCTTAAATCATGTTTCCAAGGGAAAGATGAATACCAAAGGTAGAAAATATACGCTCTTGATGGTTAGCATCCCATCCCCAAGGAAACGTACAGTGTTCCTGTTATTTCTAAGAGTACGGTGTGACTGGGTCAGAGATACCGAAAAATCCAACAGCCCCTTTTTAAAACAATTTTTTTTTTACCCTTGGTTGAAGTGGAGAATGTCAGAGGCCTTTTGATCTACCGGTTGCTCTCATTCTCACAAGAGAAGTTACTCTTGACAGCCCGAGCCTTTGCTGTTTGAAAAGTCGGCCGAGTGAAACGGAACCGATGCAGCACTGCGATCTTCTTCGTTCTTTATTTAATTCTTGGGGGGAAAAAAGGAAGAAAGGATAGGAACCCTTCAAGGTTCTATGCAGCGCTCTAGAAGAAAGGATAGAATTCCGTGTAAAACGTAATAGTATCTATCCGAAGAACCTCTGAGGAACCTTTCCCCCCCCCTAAGAGTGTACGCAACATTACATTTTACAATGCTCCTCTGAGGGGTTCCTTGTCTCATTCACCCATTAGCTACGTTTACAGGACTGAATGTTGTGGTTTTTTTGTGCTCTGCATTCGTGTTTTGAGATCCTCCTTGTCTCCGATCAGCCATTATTCGTCCCATCTGAAGATAAATCAGCGCTTGAGAGCTCATTTTCAGCCTGTGTTTCAAGCATGGGATAAATCCTGAATGGCAGGGTTTGTAAGAGTGTGCACGCATGAACGTGTGATGATGGTTTGCATGTTGGTAGGATTTCTAAGAAGGTGGAAAGAGAAAGTTGATCGACGGATGGTATTAGTTAGTTAAGGAAGTGGTTCGGGCTCAGTCAGGTGATACGAGATCAAGTCAGACAGCTGCGATGTACCTGTTCGAACGCGTTCGCTCAAGTCGTAGCACTGAAGACATGAAATCTGTCAGGGGAAAAAACTCCAGGAAACAGATGACCGGGCCTCAGAGATAGTTACCGGTCAGTCCGAGGCCCGTTTAGCTCTGTGAATCATTTATAGCTGAGCCGGGAACTGTTGACAGCTCGTCTGAGGTTTTAGGAAAAGCCCTAGCTGGTGAAGCTTTGCCTCGGGCCTGCATTTCTAAAAACACACGGCTTATTGCTAGTGCTTTGGTAGATGATAGTGTCTGGCGTCAAGGCCTTTTGGTATTCTGCACGGATCGTCTGTGGGCGGCCTTCATTACAAAGCAGACGCTCAGAGCACTGCGGGCACCGAGCGCTGCTGTGAAATCACATTAGCCAAGCAGCCAGTTAATTACAGCTCTTTGGGGGTTGCATCCTGAATCCCGGTGACAGCTAACTGTAGGAAATCGAGAAGTGCATATGGATTAATGATGTGTCAGCGAGGGGAAATGTCTTCCCATCTGACACGTGACTCATTCTGGGCTGTTAGAACGCGATCACCGACTCGACCTGACTTGGGAGACCTTTCGGCGACGAGCCGAAAGAGAAAGCTAGCTGTATGTGTGGTCTGGGGAGACGTATGAAGTGTTTCTGAGGAATTTCTGTAGGTGTTCGTATCATGTCTGGGGGTTTATCCAGCGCTGTTGATGCGATAGAGGTGGATCCAGAGTGGCAGGGTGCTGTGTTTTTCATGCCGTCTTCTTGATGAGAAGCAGCGAGGAACAGCGAACACGCTGGGTCTGTCTAATGTCTCGCCGCTTGCTATCTCAGTCGCTGTTTGACTCCTCGCTCTGATTATCATTTCTCTTGTATTAATTAACAGTCAAGGAAAAAAACGTCGCGCTGAGGCAGACGACAACTCGCTCCAAAGCCGTCGACCGCTGAGTGTTGCATCGAGCCTCACTCTGCCGACAGTAAACATGCCATCAGAAACCAGGTTTAATAGCAGGGGGGCTTTTAATAAACCTGCCCTCGGGATCAGGTCTCTGTCAGTCATATTAGACTTCTTCCCCTACGCTAGTTTAATTGGAGCTTTAGTACCTTTTTTGTTTTGTTTTTTTGAAAGCAGGTGGTCTACAGCTTTACTGTTTGTTTTCAGCAATGTTTCATTGTTTTATCTATTTTGTATTTCGTTCATGTTTACATTGTATCCTGCATTGCCCTAAAAGAAAAAAAAAAACAATAAAATATATCATTCTTCTTCTTTCATCTCATTGTCAGAGAGTCTTTTCACTAAATGTAGACTCAGGGCAAAGTGATGCACGTGTCTTCGTTTAGAGCACATGACAAGGCAGAGATGAAATCTAGATCTGTGTGTTCTCACATTATGCTGTAGGATGAAAAATTGCAGGAACTCACACACAATACCTTTCAGTAATAAAGCAGATGAAGGATTCAGTGATTCGGTTAGCTCAGTCATTTAAAACAGCAATGATTTAAAAAAAACGTAGCTGCATTATTATTATTATTAATAATAATAATAATAATAATAATAATAATGATGATGATGATAATAATTCAATTTAATTTTTATAGTGCTTTTAACAGTGGACATTGTCACAAAGCAGCTATATAAGGTCCAAATAAAAGGTTATTAATCTATAAACATATCTAGAAGTATACACACACACAAACACACACACACATATCCTCATATACCCCTAATAAGCGAGCCTGTGGTGATGATGGTGAGGAAAAACTCCCTGAGACGACAAGAGGAAGAAACATTGAGAGGAACCAGACTCAAAAGGAACCCATCCTTATTTGGGTGATTATTATTATTATTATTATTATTATTATTATTATTATTATTATTATTAGTGACCCAAGGGTAGTGTAACTATATTTCCTTACACTAGATGGCAGCCTTACACAAGCCAAAGCACCATGGACACATGGACACAGCAGGGGATGAGCGAACCAGGATGAGCTAAGAGTTTATTCCAAGTCTGTGTGCAGCTTTGTCCAGCAGCGCACAATGTCCCTGTAAACACAGTGATTAGACACAATGTCCCTGTAAGCACACATAAACAATTAGAACGATAGGTCCGAAAGTCCATATTCAAGCCACAAAAAAGACATATCTGTATGAGAGAATGCCATGATGCTGGCTTTGGCCTTGATCAGCCCCTCACTGTGCTCGTATATGTACACGCAGCTCTTCCATTACTCTTCTGAGGTTTTAGGGCGACAAGACTGGTTGAGTTAATGAGCCTTTTATGGACACACGTGTCTCCTGGGTGACATTGTGTTGGAAGATGTGTGTAATGCAAGCACTATTTAGATGAGTGGACAACATACCACCATTTACTCCCACTCTTGTGCATTTTTCAAGCCTTTCTGAGGCGTCATCATCTTGCAGAAAGTAAAGCCAGAGTCTGTGCAGTAGATACAGATGGGAGGACAGTAGGCCCGCCTGTCACCCGCCCATGTTACGGTAGGTGGGCATGCATGCTCTTACCAAAGTTTCAGCTTAAGATGAAGCATAGGCAGCTTGAAGTGACAAGTGCAGCTTTCTTTTATTATTATTATTATTTGTTAAATAAATACTGTATAGAAGAAGCTAAACTGCAGTTTGAAGAGCTTGCAGATGTTAGCATTGTCAGAAAAAGATATTTGAATTTTAAGTCATAAATGATTGAGCCACTATTTGCTAGCTAGCTGATACTATCCATCATTTAAATTAAATGAACATACAGCAAAAAGAAGGAGCTCATGTAAGGTACCTATTGAAAATATATACCGAAAAAAGCATTCAGCATTTACACTCAACTCAAAATATGTTTTGGGCGAAGAAAAAAAAAAAAAAAACCTCACTGCTCTAAGTAAGTTAGCCGTCTGAATGGAGAGGTGCTCCTTTACGCTGTTTGCTCTGATGGTGAAGCTCATTTGAAAAAGGAGAGACGGACTTACCTTAACAAGTTACTCCTAGTGTTCGCAAAGGTCCTACAGTGAATAGGAAATCATTATAAAGTTGAGTTTGTGTTCGCGGCCTTGGTTTTTATCATATATGTATTTGTACAAATTGTACTTGGGACTACTATTCAAGTTAAAAAAAAAAAGGGTTGTAATCACCATTATCACGAAATGATATCATTTTATTAGTTTAGTTTATTATTGATTACTGTACATTGTAGTATTTTTTTTCCCTTTTATGCAGAAAGAAGTTAATTAATGACACTTAATTAATTAATTGATTGATTGATTGATGAATTATATCATATTGTATTATTGTTGAAGTGATTTTAACTTGAAAGCAGTTCTTTACCTGTGCCTAAGACTTTTGCACAGTACTGTGTATATTACCGTACAACATATACACTGATCTGCCGTAATATTAAAAACTCCTGGCAAGTGAAGTGAATGACATTGACTGTTGCTTTAATTGCATTAAAGTCTTGGGATCAGGAAAAATGCGCAGGTGTAAGGATCTGAGCAACTCAGACAAGGGCCAAATTGTGACGGATAGCTGACTGGATCAGAGCATCTCCAGAACAGTAGGTCTTGTGGGGCGTTCCCAGAATGCACTGGTTAGTACCTACCAAAAGTGATCCAAGGAAGGACAACCAGTGAACTGGCGACATGATCACGGCCGCCCAAGACTCATTAATGCGCATGGGGATTGAGGGCTAACTCGTCGAGTCTGATCCCACAGAAGAGCTACTGTAGCACAAATTGCTGACAAAGTTAATGCTCACTATGATGGAGGGGTGTCCGAACACACAGAGCATCTCAGCATGCATCCTGTTACACTGTTCAGGAATGGTTTGAGGAACATGACAAAGAGTTCAAGGTGTTAGCTTGGCACTCAAATTCTCCAGATCTCCGTCTGATTGAGTGCATGTGGGATGTGCTGTACAAGTCCCACCCATGGCGACCCCACCTTGAAACTTACAGGACTTCAAGGATCTGCTACTAACATCCTGGTGCCAGATCCAGCAGCACACCATCAGAGCTCCTGTGGTGTCCATGCCTCGACGGGTCACAGCTGCAATTGGTCTTAAGGTGTATATACAGGGTGGGGCATTTATATGGATACACCTTAATAAAGATTATATATAATAATAATATTAATAAAGGTTTTATTAAGGTGATATTTTATTAAGGTGATATTTTATTAAGGCTCATTTTATTAAGGTGTATCCATATAAATGGCCCACCCTGTAGAAAGATGTATGGCTTTGCATACACACAACAGTGGATGATCACTTGATTTGTGGGACTTATGCCTAATTGATTCAGTTTTCAACCGATATAGGATGTTTTGAGCCGTTTGAGCTGTTTTGGCACCACAAGGGAGGAGTACACAATGTTAGGCAGGTGGTTTTAATGTTATGGATGATCAGTATAAATATACACTACTGCGGGGAAAAAATTGGCCCAAAATTGAAAATGGTAAAACATTAAGGTTTTAACGGCCTCCACAGCAAATGATTGGCTAAAAAAATAAAGCAAAAAGAAGTATGCAATGGCTTTTCCCTCTGTTTTCCTTGTTGTTGAAGGCTTACGGGTGAACCTGCTGACAGCTTTTTACAGAAAGAAGAGTCAGAGCTTTTCCACTCAGTGGCTTCAACCAAGACATAGGATAGGTGCGGTTAAATAATTTACTGTAGGAGCCACCAGAGGGTCATAATGGCTTCAGTTTCAAATCGCTGTTGAACCGTCTACCCTTGGTCACTGGTGTAAATGTCGTTCGGCTAAAACAAAGCATTACAACCCGATATGTCACTTACCAATCCCCACCAGCATCAAGTGTGCTGGAAGACCCATCATGTCATCAGTGTTTGTGTAAAGCTTTTTAAAATCAATCGAGGTGCGTGTCACAGAATTACTACGAACATTACTCCTGTGTGTTTAGATTATAATCACCTATAAGCTCTCCTCCTATCATTTTCCAAACAGTCATAATGAGCCCTAAACACACAGAAGAGAAGAGAACAGAAGAGGAACGGGAACGGTGTGTAGCTGAAACACATTTGGAAAGTTTATTGACACAATCGTTCTATGACTCACACTATACAAAGCTTACAAATCAGTCACCGTCTGCAGCACTAGAGGAAAAATAAACACTCTGGACAACATTTGCACGACAGAAAATAGATTCACACACTGAATAACTAATCTAATGGGCGAGCTGCTGTTGAAGGATTCAGTTCATTAGGAAACTGATTCATCTGGCTTTGAACTCGAGGTGAACTGCGAGACAGCGACTCCGTGCTGTATGCGGGAAATGAAACACGGACGGACCAAATAAAACATTTGGATAAAGCTTTTAAAGGTGCGGAAGGTTTCCAAACCTGGAATCATAAATATTTCGATGCTTCCTTAGAAAAAGAAATATTATGCATAATATTGCCTTTCTTTACTTTAGGTTTTGTTAACATTTATATTTTACATTCTTTTTTTTTTTTTTCGGGCCCATAAATGAACTCCGCCTACAGCGGCTGCTGAGTGTTGCGTCTTTTTCTTCACGCGCAACTCGCCACGCACACCTAGTGGTGGCCAGAAGGTGGAGTTAACGTTTATCGCGATGGGAATTTGCATCGCAGCCGGCAGAGGGCGTTAAAACCACGCACTGCACCTTTGATGCCTAATGACCCGATTAGAGATCATCTGTTTATGGAAAAGAAATGAAACTAGAATAAGGTGCACGATGGAAATGTCACGTCGCAAGTACTGAAACATTATATTCCTGCAAAGCAGAGCTATTCAAGACGTTCAAAGGGTGATTATCTGTACCATATACTTCAACACATCCTACACTACATGAAGAAAGTCATTATTACAGGTTTGACGACAATCAGAGTGGGGTGTCCACTTACAAAGGGAATTCTCCCAGTGCATGGTGGTACTGTATGATGGTGGACTTGACGCTAAAATTCAACACAGCAGGGCAAAATCGCAGCGAGTCTGACTTTAGGACAGGACGAGCACGCTTCTTCTATGCGTTTGGTCAGGACATCAACATAAAGTGGTCATAGGTCATATCTCTAACCCTAGAGACAAAGATGTTTAGAAATGTACAATCACAAGCTTTATAAAGTGACTTCAAAACACGAGGGAGGCCCGCATTAGCATTCATCGCGTTATCCTAATCAGGGTTGGATGTGAGGTGGGAATACACCCTGGATGGGACACTACCGGGCGATACAGGGCACCGAGCAGACTCACATCCTCACCTAGGGGCAAATTCAGCATAGCCAATCAACCTAGCGTGTTTAAGGACAGCGGGAGGGAAGCAGGGACCCTGAATAAAACTTACGTGAACAAAGAGGGAGAAAAGGTCAAACTCCACGCAGACAGAAACCCGAGCTCAGGATCAAAGCACGTACTTCGGAGCTGTGAGGCAGCAATTATAAATTAGAAGTGTTTATTCACAAAATAGGTTTTCCCAACTCTTAACATCTCGGCAGAAGTAAAGACTGTACGTTGCCACCGTCGTGTGCTTGTTCTGTACCCACAAGAAACGTACAGTATTTATTGATTGTGCACTGCAAAGCCACAGTATAGCTCACAGACGCAAGCTAAGCATCTTCACCCAGAAAGCGGCGTCTAATAAAATAATCCTGATTTTTAGTCCCATCATAGCAGAGAAACACGCCGGACAATAGGCGAGAGCTAGAATCGAAAAGTGTAGAACCGACCTCAAGCAAATCACACAGCTCCGAGTTTTGTGGAAAGGAAAACTACTGCATGTGTGGGCTTTTCATTCAAAAAGAAGAAGAAGAAGAAGTCGAAGAAGAAGAAGAAGAAGAAGAAGAAGAAGAACTGGGCTTTCTATTGTCTTGTAATTGTAATTATTACAAATCATATGCTGGTTTCTAACTAGCCCCGACAACATAAAAAACAACGCCCAGCTTTTCCATATCTACACAAAGTCAAAATGAGATTTTTCTTGTGACAGCAGCGTCGAGACGGAGCGAAGTCCAGATGCACGTCTTTGTAACGGTGCCTGAAGATGAACTGTCTGTTGCTATAGCAGCATAGATTTTAGCCCTGGCTGCCACGATTGATTTCCGCAAAGAAAAAAACCCCCCAAAAACCTCATCGATAATGTCCCTGATACAATATGTGGCTGTGGTCCATCCATCTGTTCGTGTTGATGTGCTAAACTAGGAGCGTCTTCCTGACATTCAGTGCAGGCAAACTCTATTCTAATGTTTACCCCCAAAGAGGGCGTATCATGACATCATCAGTCCATCTCCAGCTTGAAATGTATGGCTAAAAGCACTCTTAAGGCAAAACGACTTGCTGAAATCCTTCCTTTTGTCCTCTGTACGTCAGCTCCGCTTCACGCCTCTTCATTCAAAAACATTTCATCCTCAACACTTCTATGTATCGTGTAATTACAAGCGACAAAATAAGCGTGTACTGGCTCCAAAAGTCTTCAGTGTACTGTTTCTCCTCTGCCCTCAAGTAGATTATTATCTTGCAACGTGTCGTATTTGGCTTTGAATAAAGCGGATACTCTGTGAATTATGGATTGCCTGGGCAAACAAAATAGCCTTGTCCGACAAATGATCCTTTCATTGTTTAACATCTCAAGGCGGTGTTGCTTGCCGTGTCCCGAGATTCCCGTCTCCATGGCAATATCATGTGCCGAGTGCTTCAAGGAGCTGCTTTCAACACTTGAATGAATGGCAAAACTGTCAACAGAGCCGTGTTCAGCCGTCCTCATTTGAAACGATTAAAAATTACAATGGAAATCCGCAGCGTTTCACAGCTCAGTTCGAAATCGATGTCTGGATTAAAAGCGCGGATTGACGAGTCATGTTATAGACTTATGCTATGTTATATACCTACGCTATTCAGCCATCTGGCTGCTGGCATTCAGCCTTTCACATGATTCACCTGGTGATGTACACAAACCTGCTCAATACAGCTAGGCCAACATCCTTTTAACACATTTTTGCCACATTTTCAAATGAATAAAATTCAACTATTGAAGTTTCATTCTAATGAATAATTAGCGTTTCTTGCCTCCAGTCACAGCTACCATGGAACCGTTGCAAACTGATGTAGACGTGGACCCTGTATTTTAAAAAAAAAAAACACCAAGAATTTCCAATTTCTATTATCCTATAAAAGGCAAAACTGCATTGTGTTTGCGTTATCTGTGGTGGCGTGGAAAACCCTTCAAAAAATTTTGAGATTTTCTATCCGTATCTGTCCATCGAGCCAGTTTTACAATTTTACCAAGGTGTTTCCCTTCTTCATTTTCATCTTCATCTGATGAACTTTCAAAAGTATTGTTTGTTATGTCCACTGATGATGTTACCAACACTACTCTAGTGGCTGTTTCAGACCAGGAAGATGAACTTCATCCAACGAGTGGAGTTAAAAAACACACAATGAAACGTCCCTGTGTGGTCATAGGAAATATAAACACTCTTAGACCGCTGCATGACCAGTCGAACTAGTGGACTGGATCTAACTGTTGTATAAATATAAGAAGATCTGCCTCAAACTCCACCAGCAACTTGCTGAACTGGCCTGAAGAGGGAGCTAATACGACTACTGGCTGTTAAGCACGCATGGACTAGAAAAAGTGAAAATCAGATTGCTAAATTAATCTAAAAATGTAACATGAGGCACAAATCAGCTGGTTTGTGTGTGTTTATTTTGATTCTGTCTAAAATGAGGATCATACTCATACACTTTATGATCATGATTTTTGTAGATTATATTTCAAATAAAGTGGGCACGGTATTGAAAGTGTGGTTTTGTGATTTCTCAGGAGGCATGATGTGTAAAACAAGGGCAGAGGGTGCGGTTTGAAATGCTTTGTAAAAAGTGATTAAATTAGATCCTGATTACAAACCATATGTAAACTTACTGTATTTACCTACAGCAAGAGATTGAAAACAGTTCGGGATCAAGATAGAAAATAAACGGGATTTTGGTGAAATATATGAATGGATTCTTAAAGTTGAACCTGGTCAACTTTGATCGTAAAACCTGGCCTGAACTCACAGCCACAGCGACACCTGACAGGGTTTCCCAAAACCACCACAACTGTAGCAAACATCCACAGTTAATATCAGCTGCGCCTCATTTTTCACTTACCAAAAAAAAAAAAAAGCTTTGACTTTCTTACAGTGCTGTTATGACGTGTAGATAACAGCACACTATCAAATTACGCTAGTAAAGCCTTATAAAAGTGCTGTTATGGCTAAACACAGCTCGTACATAAATGTAGCTAGCTCTACTTAGAAGCTGCAATTTCGCCTGATATTTCACACCATATTCCCCTTATGCTTAGCTTCAGAATGCCTTAAAAATACTCGATTTCCTCAGAATTGATCCCAGTTCAGGTCCTATCTAAACACCTGATAAAGTAACCTATGACTAACACGAGTTCAAACGATATTTGACTAACCAGGCACATCCGTAATGCACCAGCAGCACCAGCTTATCACGTGGAATATCTGCTCTTGTTTGTTTCAGCAGGGAAACTGAGGCTTCACATTACACTGCTTAACACAGCATTGTACTGTCATCAGTGCTTGAAGGTCCTTTCATTAATTCGATACACCGACGCTGACTTCAGAGCACGCAGCATTAGCAAGCTAACCGGAATAGTGGCTGAAGCGTTAGCTTTGGGAGTGTGAGAGCACGAGGTTTGGGCCGTACTGTACACGGGTTTTTGTTTTATCTCTCGCTTAATCTCAGCCGTACACAGACAGAAATTGTGACACTGAAACGTTTAATACGAATCTGACGGAAAAGTCTTGAGTTTTTCAGGGCAGCCAAGAGGATGAATCGACTTCGTATCAATCGACTATGTTAAATATGGTTACCGCTTCCGCACACGGTCGAGACTCTTCGGGTCTCTTATGGCTCAAATAGAGTTGAAAGAGTTAAGATGGAGATAACTGGACGTCTCCTGGTACTTCCTGATTTGCTTGAGGCTATTTACAGTTTTGCGTCTCCTTTATTCTCCTATGTGGAGAGCTTTAGTCAGAATCCTCCTTTCCTGAGCAGCGTCACGACTGGTTACTGTAGCAACAAAGCCTTGTGCATGAAACTGTAAGAGACCTTTTTATGGATGGATGCCTGAGCCTTTAAGGTTCAAATTCATCACCATGGGAACCATGAAAGGCCAGTATGTCCCTGAACCGGAAACCTCTTTCCCTTATGTGAGGGTCTCATTATGTGTCTTTGTTTTGGCCCTCATGGGCCACCGTATTTTGGAATATGGCTCCTATGTGCTCCGGTAGGTCTTTATAATGTCTTTAATAGCCCTCCTGCAGATTGGGCAGCAGGCATTGGCCATCTTTTTGAGGCGCAGGCCACAGCTGTAGCACAGGCACATGTGACCGCACGCATAGATGACCGTGTCCACCGCATTCTCGTAGCAGATGGAGCACTCGTCCAGCCACGAGCTGGTGGATGATGGGAAGGTGGGAGACTTGGAGAGGTGGACAGGTGAGCTTGGGCTTGTCCCTATAAAGATGAAAGGTGGAAAAAATATTTCTTAGAACTTAAAAACTCACATTATCGATTGAACATCGTGTGACTACAAAATGCCTACTTCTGACAAGTCAGATGGTGCTGATTAATCTTCTATAACAGCCACTCAAACAGTACTTCAGCTTATAATTTATAACACTGGTTTATTTGAATGCATTTGTTCTAATACAATATTGCTTCTATAGAAACAACTTATTCACTGGGACTTAAACATATATACAAAAAAACAAAACAAGCTAAAAGTGTACTGTTATTTAAGACAAGCAAATGTATTACTCTTGCTTGAAGTCTTCAGAACAGAGTTTTTTGTCTTCTTAACATTAAGAAATTGAAAAAGAATGGATTGTGGCTCTCGAGGTGACTCTTTATAGCCACTATAATGTGATATAGCAGGGGCTAGCTTGCTTTGCTGATATTCCACAGCATTAAGTGTGACTTTTATTGGATAAAGAAAGTGTGACGTATCACTGAATAATAGAGAATTTTGATCACTGGCAAAATATTGTGGTATAAAAGAAATACAACACTTTAGGATGCTGTGCTGTTATAAAATAATTACCTACGGGATGGTAACACTAACTCTTCGTGTCAAAACACAATATATCACTCTGTCATGGATAATTTTCCTACATAAAACAGCACAGATCACATTCTTGCCTGTGACGGAGGTGCAGAACGCTCCAGAGCAGCCTGCATT
>JAQMCW010000010.1:6813870-6825712 GCA_030068335.1 Chrysichthys cranchii
TGATAATACACATGGAATTCCCGATGACGCTTTTATGAACCAATGGAAAGCGAGTTTCCAAACCCCATTAGATGTAACCAAAAATGGTGAGTTGCTAGGCGGTCATTTTTTGTCCGATTTTATCAAACCATGCCTCATTTTGAAGGTCTTTAGATGGACAATGTGGAAGTAGCAATAACTCACTTTTGAAAATTTCTTCATTCTGACTCATTTTGCCAGCACGGGTGAAATATTAGTATATTTTCACAGATTTTGTAGTTAGCTGTGTAGTGCTAAGGCTAAGAAGAGTAGCGACACCGCGATATAGCAGCCGAGTGTGCGGGAAGGGCAAAGGTACCTTGAGCTGACGAGGTAGCAGGCCACGCTTGAGGTAGTAGATCCGGGTGAAGAGCGCAAACCCTGGGATGGTAGTCCGTAGGAGTGGAGGGAGTCAAGCGGGAGGCAAAGGTGTGGAGAGAACGCAGGGAATCCGTGGGCACGCCCAGTAATATCTGCGGAGCAGGGAAGGCCGAGAGCGAGTGAGAGAAAATACACGAGACACGAAACTACGGAAAACAAAAGGAGTCCAAAACAATCCTGGGGAAAACACTGGGAGCAAACGGGACGACACGGAACCACGGAAAGAAAAGGACTGAGAAAAACAACGTGAAAATAAAACAGGGACGTAAGGGTGCGGAGGGTAGAAACAACTGAGTATTACAAAGTATGCGTAGGGGAGCCAGTAGCATGAAAGTGGAAGACAATTCATCAACCAGCGTTGAGTCTACTGAGCACTCAGTATTTATGTCCGGTGACCCGGTTGTGGTAAACCGACCTGGGGTTAACTTCCGGAGCTTCGGTGATCGGTGCAACAGCGCCGCGGACCGTGACAGAATCCCCCCTCGAAGGGCCGGCTCCTGACGGCCCAGCTGTGTCAGGTCGTGAGTCATAAAACTCCTGGATAAGGGACGGATCCAGGATGTCGCGGTGTGGAACTCAGGAGCGTTCCTCAGGTCCGTAACCTGCCCAGTCCACCAGGAACTCTAATCCATGGCCACGTTGACGAACATCCAGCAGTTTATTGACTGTGTAGGTGGTTGAGCCGTCTACGTCCCGAGGAGGCGGAGGTCCAGGGGTCTGAAGCGGTGAGGAATAGGTCTTACGGATTATGGAGACGTGGAAATCCGGGCTGCAGCGGAGAGAGCGGGGAATGGACAATTGATAGGAAACCGGGTTGATGCGCCGTACCACCTTGAATGGTCCCACAAACCGGTCGCCCAACTTCGGATGTTCGTTGGCGCCGGGGAGCCCCTTGGAGGACACGTAGACCAGATCCCCGGGGTGGAAGACAATGGGGTGGCGCTGACGGCGGTCGGCCCTTCGTTTGACGGCCTCGCAGGAGCGTGTTGCGGGCTTGGGTCCACACCTGACGCAAGTGATGGACGACGGTATTTACTGAGCGTACAGGGCCTGAGGGGGAGTTGTCCGGGAACCAGGAGGTTGATACCCCTGTGGTGACCTCGAATGGGGACATCCCTGTGGCAGAGCTGTGGAGCTGGTTGTGGGTTAATTCTGTGAGGAAGAGGTGAGTGGCCCATGTAGTTGGGCGACGGGAGCAGTAACATCTGAGGTATTTAAGAAGTTCCTGGTTGATCCGTTCGGTTTGGCCATTGGTCTGGGGATGATAGCCTGACGTGAGGCTTATGCCCACTCCAAGTTGCCTCCAGAATTCTCGCCAGAATCGGGCGATGAACTGTGGGCCACGGTCGGAGAGGATATCTGTGGGAGGACCATAATATCTAGCTACCTTTCTGAGGATCAGATCTGCGGTTTGCTGGGTGGTGGGATAGGCCACGAGAGCGGCGAATTGGGCAGCTTTAGAGAAGCGGTCCACTATTACCATGATGATGGTCTTATCATTTGACTTAGGGAGGCCGGAGATGAAGTCTAGGGACAGGTGGGACCATGGACATCTCGGGATGGGGAGGGGTTGTAGGAGCCCTTGTGGACGACGGTTCTCAGGTTTCTGGGCGGTGCAAACAGGACATGCACGGACATAGGAGGTGACATCCTCTTGGATGTTGGGCCACCAAAATTTCCTCTGTATTAGTTCAAGGGTGCGGCGTTGACCCGGGTGCCCCACCAGGCGTTGGTCATGCCCCCATTGTAGGACTTGCGAGCGGAGGTTCCCGGGGACACAGGTCACATCCGGAGGAGTGTTCTCCGGAGGAGGTTCGGTCTGAAGGGCCTGCTGAATCTCGGTTAAGAGTCTCCACCGAACTTGGCCCACAATTCGGTGAGGCTGGAGGACAGTCGCTGGTTCCGTCTGGTCTTCTTCTTCCACCTAGTGGAGACGGGACAGTGCGTCAGGTTTCCTGTTCTTGGACCCTGGGCGGTACGATAGGGTATAGATAAATCGAGTGAAGAACAAGGCCCATCGTGCTTGGCGTGGGTTTAGTCGTCGTGCCTCCTTTAGGTATTCTAGATTCTTGTGATCAGTCCATATCTTAAAGGGTTGGTTGGTGCCCTCCAGCCAGTGCCACCATTCTTCTAGCGCCATCTTGATGGCAAGCAGTTCGCAATCTCCAACGTCGTAGCGTTGTTCCGTGGGTGAGAGCTTATGCGAAAAGAAGGTGCAGGGGTGTAGCAGGTGGTCGGAGTCCGAACGTTGGGACAGCACTGCCCCTACTCCGTTGTTAGAGGCATCTACCTCTACGACGAAGGGGGCGGTTGGGTCGGGATGTCTAAGGAGGGGTGCCATGGTAAAACGGCTCTTTAAGTTCTCAAACGCCTTCTGGGCGGCAGAGTTCCATTGGAGCATGGTGTGTTTACCCCGTAGTAGCGACGTCAGGGGGGCCACTAGGGTGCTGTAACCTTTGACGAACCGCTGGAAGAAATTGGCAAACCCGAGGAAACACTGGAGGTGCTTGATGGTCTTGGGTACTTCCCATGAAGTGATGGCGCTGACTCTGGAGGGATCCATTGAAACTCTCTGAGGTGAGATCACAAAACCAAGAAATACTGTCCGATCTACATGAAACTCGCTTTTCTCTAACTTGACATACAAATGGTTCTTGAGCAGCCAGAACCTGGCTGACCTGTTTGCGATGGGTGGCGAGATCTGGGGGAAAAAATCAATATGTCATCCAGATAGACGAATAAACAGCGCCCGAGGAAGTCGCAGAGTACGTCGTTTACCAATGCCTGGAACGCTGCAGGGCTATTACGTAGCCAGAACGGCATTACGCGATACTCATAGTGCCCGCTGGGCGTTATGAACCCCGTCTTTCCATCGTCACATTCGCGGATGCGCACCAGGTGATAGGCGTTGCGAAGATCGAGTTTCGTGAATATCTTTGCCCTGGCTAAGAGTTCGAAGGCCGAATCCATGAGTGGCAATGGGTAACAGTTCTTGATAGTGATCTGGTTTAACTTTCCATAGTCAATGCAGGGGCGTAATGAGCTATCCTTCTTGCCCACAAAGAAGAAAGGAGCCGCTGCGGGGGACGAAGAGGGTTGGATCAGACCCTGGTCAAGGGCTTCGGTGATATATTTTTCCATGGCTCGGATCTTGGGATTTGACAAGGAATAGAGTTTCCCTCGCGGAGGAGTGGTTCCCGGCAACAGGTTGATGGCAAAATCATAGGGGCGATGTGGTGGTAGTGTTGCCTCCACGGGTCTTACTGAACACCTCGGCCAGATGGTGGTATTCCTGGGGTACGGTGGTTAAGTCGGGGGTGCTTTCCGTGGAGTTGCATCTGACCTGGGTTACTGTGTCCGGTGAACCTCCGTTGGTGGTTTGTACATGTTGTACACGTTTGTCACATTGCCCTCCCCATTCAGTGAAGACTCCCTCTGCCCAATTGATGCGTGGTTGGTGGGCGACTAGCCATGGGTAACCTAGGACAAGGGGCTCCGCGGGAGTGTCTATTAGGAAGAACGAGTTTGTCTCTTGGTGTGTGCTCTGGACAGTTAAGTTCAAAGGGTCCATGTCCTGGTCGAGGATGCCATGACCTAAGGGGCAGCCATACAGGGTGGTTACCGTGTGAGGGGTGGCGCAAGGATGATGGGAAATTTGGAGAGCCTGGACTAGAGTGCGATCGATAAGGTTAAGAGCCCAAGTCCACGAGGGCGGTGATCTGGTGGGGCTCTGGGAGCCAAAGAGTGACCAGCACCTCGCAACGGTCTAAGGGCCCCTTAACTCGCGTGCAGTTAATCCGGGCAGGGTCAGAGACTGAGGGTGTGCGGGTTCTCCCTGGAGTTTCACGGGGTGGATGTATTGGGCAGGTACAGATCAGGTGTCCGGGTTGACCGCAGTAAAGGCAGCACCCTTCGCGGAACCTTCACACCCGTTCGCCGGCGGAGAGGCGGGAGTGGCCGATCTGCATGGGTTCCGGGTCCTCCACTTGAGATCTGGTGGTGCTGCGGAGAGGTGAGGACTGGCGTCCAGTGTTCCGCGGTGTCTCGCTGCAACGCCCACATTTGCGGTTTCGCTCCCTCTGACGGTCCTCAATGTCTCGGGCTAGCGTATCAGCCTGTCCAAGTTAGAGTCCCAAGAGCGGTGGATAAGTTCGTCTTTGATGACGTCTCGGAGACCGTGGTAAAAGGTGGGTGCCAAGAAGGTCAGTCCATCGACTCTGGGTAGCGAGCATGCAGAAATCAATGGAGTAGTCTAGTACAGAACGATCTCCTTGTTTTATTGTTAGTAGGCGCTGAGCGGCCCTGTCCTAGAAGTGACCCTCGCTGAAAACTCACTTGATGGCGGTGAGAAATTCCTCGGAGGTGTCTGGGTCTGGGTCTCTCTGATCTAGTAGAGCTGTAGCCCAGTCCAGAGCTCGCCCGCCGAGTCGAGTGATTATGTATGCTACCTTGGCTTCTTCATCGGGGAACTGGGTGGCTTGAAGACGTAGCACAAGCGAGCATTGGGTGGTAAAGCCCTGTGTGCTCTCGGGCTCACCCGTAAAAATCGGCGGTGGAGCTAACGCTGTCACGCAGGTCTGTGGGATGCTGCCTCTTGATATAGAGGCCGGGGTAGACTGGGGACGTGTGGATGTATTACCGGCCGAATCTTTGATCTGCTGAATTTCTTTGGCGAGAAGGGCATTTTGGTTCTGTAGCTCAGTGAGTAAGTTTTGTTGCTTTTGCACTGTGTTTATCATCTGTGCCATAGTTTTTTGCATCTCCTGCACGGCTGCCATGGCTTCTCGTGGCCGGTTCATGCTGTAGCACTAAGACTAAGAAGAGTAGCGAAACTGCGATATAGCAGCCGAGCATGCGGGAAGGGCAAAGGAACCTTGAGCTGACGAGGTAGCAGGCCGCGCTTGAGGTAGTAGATCCGAGTGAAGAGTGCGAACCCCGGGATGGTAGTCCGTAGGAGTGGAGGGAGTCAAGCGGGAGGCAAAGGTGTGGAGAGAACGCAGGGAATCCGTGGGCACGCCCAGTAATATCTGCGGAGCAGGGAAGGCCGAGAGCGAGTGAGAGAAAATACACGAGACACGAAACTACGGAAAACAAAAGGAGTCCAAAACAATCCTGGGGAAAACACTGGGAGCAAACGGGACGACACGGAACCACGGAAAGAAAAGGACTGAGAAAAACAACGTGAAAATAAAACGGGGACGTAAGAGCGCGGAGGGTAGAAACAACTGAGTATTACAAAGTATGTGTAGGGGAACCAGTAGCATGAAAGCGGAAGACAATTCATGAACCAGCGTTGAGTCTACTGAGCAACTCAGTATTTATGTGCGGTGACCCGGTTGTGGTAAACCGACTTGGGGTTAACTTCCGGTGCTTCAGTGATCGGTGCAACAGCGCCGCGGACCGTTACAAGCTGACATCCTTTGTAAAAACAATAGTGTACTCTAATAAGATAATAGTCTTTATACCCACATTTATATCTCTATATAATTAATCTACATATCAGCATACTTTGGAAAAGTGTGGGTATGCTAATTTGGTATTTTTAACATATTTTATAAAACTACATTTTTACTGAATCTTTGTTTTATGACTGAACTGTACTTTGTCAGAGTATGTTGAAGGAATAAGATAAAGTTTTATGTTCTTATAAAAAGTTTTTCTGGACCTAGTACTGTTTTGAACTTGGTAAACGCCTGCTAAATTTGGATTATACATAGCTAAAACTTAAAATTTAAGTATCATAAAGTGTTCTGCATTCATTAGATTCTGTTCTATTTCTTTGATTACTATTTATTATTTGTAGTAGTTTATTTGCAGCATCTGAATATTTGCAGTAATAAAAACAGTACTAGGTAGTTAGGTAGCTAGCAAACTTAACTCCTAGGCTAAATATTTTACTATACAGTATTATTTATTTTCAGTACTAATATGCTTGAGTGCTCTGTATGCTTTGTGTATATACAGTTGAAGTTTAAAGTTATTATATATATTATCTTATTCAAATAGGATCATTAAATTACAACCCAAATTCCAGAAAAGTTCTTTAAATTTGAATAAAATGAAAACTAAAAGACTTTCAAAATCACATGAGCCAATGTTTTATTCACAACAGAACCTAGATAACATAAATGTTCAAACTGAGAAATTTTACAATTTTATACACAAAATGAGCACATTTCAAATTTGATGCTTGCTACAGGTCTCAAAATAGTTGGGACAGGGGCATGTTTACCATGGTGTAGCATCTCCTCTTCTTTTCAAAACAGTTTGACGACATCTGGGCATTGAGGTTAAGAGTTTCTGGAGTTTTGGTGTTGGGATTTGGTCCCATTCTTGTCTGATATAGGTTTCTAGCTGCTGAAGAGTTAGTGGTCGTCTTTGATGTGTTTTCATTTAATAATGCGCCAGATTTTCTCTATAGTTGAAAGATCTGGAATGCAGGGGGGCCAATTCAACTCCCAGACAATTATAATGGCTGCAGTATGTGGTTTTTCATTGTCCTGCTGAAATACACAAGGTCCTCCCTGAAATAGACGTCGTCTGGAGGGGCGCATATGTTGCTCTAAAACCTTTTATATACCTTTCAGCATTCATAGTTCCTTCCAAAAGATGCAAGCTGCCCAGTCCGTATGCACTTATGCCCCCCATACCATCAGAGATGCTGGCTTCTGAACTGAACGCTCATAACACGCTGGAAGGTCTCCCTCCTCTTTAGCCCAGAGGACACAGTGTCCATTTTTACCAACAAGAATGTCAAATTTGGACTCATGACCATAGAACACTTTCCCACTTTGAAACAGTCTATTTCAAATGAGTCTTAGCCCACAGGATATGGCGGCGCTTCTGGAGCATGCTCAAATATGGCTTTCTTTTGGCATGATAGAGATTTAGTTGGCATCTGCAGATGGCATGGCGGATTGTGTTTCCCGACGGTGGTTTCTGGAAGTATTCCTGGACCCATTTATTAACGTCATTGATACAATCATGCCAATGAGTGATGCAGTGGCGTCTGAGCCCCCGAAGACCACGGGCATCCAATAAAGGTCTTCGGCCTTGTCCCTTATGCACAGAGATATCTCCAGTTTCTCTGAATCTTTTGATGATGTTATGCACTGTAGATGATGAGATTTGCAAAATCTTTGCAATTTGACATTCAGGAACATTGTTTTTAAAGTATTCTACAATCTTTATACGCACTCTTTCACAGATTGGAGAGCCTATGCCCATCGTTACTTCTGAGAGACTCTGCCTCTCTTAGATATCCCTTTTATAGCTAATCATGTTGCAGACCTGATATCAATTAACTTAATTGTTGCTAGACGTTCTCCCAGCTAAAACTTTCTTGCTTTTTCAGCCATTTGTTGCCCCTGTCCCAACTTTTTTAGGACCTGTATCAGGCATCAAATTTGAAATGTGTTCATTTAGTGGATAAAGGTGTACAATTTCCCAGTTTGAATAAAATATTGGCTCGTGTAATTTGAAATTCTTTTAGTTTTCATTTTATTCAACTTTAAAAAATGTCCCAACTTTTCTGGAATTCGGGTTGTACAATAGTACCAGAATGTATCACATATATATTACAGTATTCATTTAAGAGTAATGTATGCGTCCCCCCTTTTTACGAGATCAAAAGTATTTAGATAAATTAACGTAATAATTAATAATTATTTAAAGTAAACTCATCTAAATTTACTTGGCTGCAAATCCATTTCAGTTGAGAAATTGTGGAGTTCACGCTTTCAAGAATTCACAAAAAATATTCACAATTCAGAATTCACAAAATTATATTTGATAAAAATTTGCTTCCAGAAGTGTAGCTTCTAGCTGCTTCACTTTCACAGCCCCCACATCCTCTGACCATTTTCTGCATTAGCCATTATTTGTGTTATCATGTCTCAAGATATTAAATTCCTTAATTACTGCGACATTCTCTCACACACATATACTATGATTCATAAATGATCTGTCTTCACTGCTAACATTAGCCAGTTAGCTATCATAATTGAGGGGATGAATCATAATCTGAGAGGATGTTTTAATGAACAAATATTTATCATTTCCACTGCTAATGTTAGTCAGCTAGCTAACAGGAGTCTAACAGGATAGCAGTCTTCGCTGCTATCTAGTTGGCTAATGTTCCATGTACTGCAAAACTAGAAAAATTGCATAAGAAAATTCATATAAATGCTATAAAAATATCAAATGTGATTGTATTTGGCTTAAATTTAAAAGGATGAAGTTGTAGATTCCATAAAAACTTAATACAAATACTGCGAAAATCTAAAATGTGATTGTATTTTGCTCAAATCTAGAAAGATGAAGTTGTCAGAAAATGTATGAACCTTAACCCCAGACATGTTTCTAACTTTAACATTCATATCTGTTGTGTACCTAGTTTCAAATATGCAAGTGTGTGACCAAGGTATTATATACAGTCCCTTCTCCATTGGGTTTGAGTCCACAGTGCTGACCTGGGATCATTTTTTTTTTTTTATTACGCTGTTTGCCATTATATGAACAGAAGCCAGCCAGTTCTGAATCAGCACTCTTGCTCTTAATGCATGCGGATCCAGATTTGTTTCCTGTGCATACAGAGCACAAACTTAAAGCTGCATTCTGCAAGGCTTAATAATTCTCAGGGGTTTGCCTGAGGGTTTTTGCCCTTCTCACTGTTTTGAATACTATTATATGCATATAAATAGCTGAACCTCGATTAGCTAACTCATATACAGGGATTCCTTAATGCAGATTCCTTCTCCATCTGGTTTTGGAGTATAGTCTTAAAGTTTTATTCAGCATGTTTTAATGATCCTTTTCTTCTTCCTGAGCACTGCATAATCTTGCATCTGTTAACCGCTAACAATGAGCTGCTGTTTTCTGCATAAAGCAATTTAATGTGTGTTTCTGATCTCATGTAGCACCAATTAGCATTAGGTCCAGATGTATAACAGCTAAGGTGTGTGTGTGAGTAAGGTGCTATTTTGAATATTAGGGTCAATGAATGTTACAGAATGAGGCACACACAAAAGCTGGGACTGATGGAGAGACTGTGAACATGCTCGCTTGCTCTTGGATCTTTTAAACCTGACAGAGCTTGATGATAAATCACTGGAGCAAGCTTTTTCACACTTCTACTCTCAGCATGGTGTGCCTTCCCTACTGCGGCATAGCTTGTAAAAGAACCGCTGACCTGGTTGGCTTTTCAGACGCTCCAAGAAGTAGGGAGGAATCTGATCCGAGACCGGTGCCCTAGAGTTTTGTGAACACAATGAGTCATTTAGATGTTTCACACTGACAGTGCTTTGCTGTTCTGCATGGGTTGCCAGGTTCAAGTCATTTGAAATTTGGTGAGCCTGCCCAATAGACTGAAAAGCAGTTTACTGTTTGTGTTCACAGCTCAGTGCAGATTTTTTTAACCTAACCTTGCAGTGTCCTGCTATTTAGATTCACAATGGGTATTCATGGAACAGCAAAGTGGCAACCTTGGCTTTTGTTTATCAAATACACTAAAGCCAGAGTATTCAGCTGTAATTTCTTAAGATCCAGCTAAATTAAATTCCTTGTTAAAAAGGTAATGATAAGTGAAATATCATGGCTGAAGTATGACAACAGTTACATTTAATGCTTAACAATTTTTGATTAGGTTATGGTGATAAAAAAAAACCAAACATTGCTACAGTGACAACTGTGTCATTGTGTCTGAATAGTAGAGACAAGCGTTTCAAACTTGGAGTGAAGAATAAATGTATACTTCTCTACCCATGCATTTTAAACATTAGGTTTTTGTCATCAACCTTTATTAACAAGACATGTCCTCTCTTCAATAATCAAACCAAAGATGGTAAAATGAAAAATCTTTTAAATTAAAATTCTGTGCAACCCTTAACTCCTACCCCCCTTTTCCGCAGCAAATATGTAAATTCATATGATTAGTGGCAAAAGGGGATCTGCTACAGAAGTTGTACTATTTCATGATTGGGTTTTTTAAAAATAAGTTTATCAGTTCATCAGTTCTTTTTTTTTAGCACTCCATTTGATCGGCTTAAATACGTTGCCGGATCCGCATCTGAAATGCAGACCGCAAGCTGACTACTCCTACATAAAATTAAGTACTAGACTGATTCAGAAACCGATTTAATGAAGCAAGGCAACTTAAATGCAATAAGATTAAATTGAAAGATTCCCAACTCCTGGAAATGCCAGTAACATGAATAATTGATATACACATTATAAAACTGTTGAGTACTGACTGTACTGATCCCATTATTGGGCTTCCATTGCTCCAGAATACACATTACTGAGAAGCCATCAACTAGATAAAAACAAACAAACAAAAACTTTTTCTGAAGCAAGTTTGATACACCCATACTTGGTACATATTTGATACTAGGCTGTAAATTACTAATTTACCACTGGAAGACTAAACTTACGTTCGCACTAGCAAGCGGCAGTCCAGGGTGACCACCCATTTTCCGTTATATGTGCATGAACTTGAGCCATGATTTCAGTGACACTGACAAGTGACAGAGGGCCAAGCTACATTTGTATTTAGATTTTCTAATTATACAATATCAAAAGCAACAAATCAAAACAACTGGCTATCTACTTGCGATTAGTCCTCATTTATTGTTTAATGCCCAAAAATGGAAGAGAAACTCATACTTAGGGTTTTATCTCATCCTGCCATTTACAGCTTCACATGAAACATGTGTAGAGAAAAGATTGCAAAGAAAAATTAAGCTAGGAAGGGGTTAGCAAAGATGCTTGGTGCCTCAAGTGAGTGTACAGTTAACCTGCTTTGCTAATCTGCCAAGGCGGCTAGAACAAATCCACGCTGATTAGAGCAGTCTTTATTTAGTGTTTAACGAAAGCTTCTCATTAAATAAAATAAAATAAATAAACAAATAAAAAAAAGTTGCAGGGCAAAAGTAACGAGTAGTATCCATAACAGACAACTTGCAGGTGACAAACTTCTTGTTGCTTTCTAAAGTGAACATTGAATACGTATACATACCATGGACCAGATTTACTAAGCAGGACCAATTAGCGTGAAGCTACAAAACAAACAAAAAAAGAACCGTTGGGAGTGGCCAGTTCTGCTGGTGATCTACTAACAATGTGTAATTTAATGAACACAGACACAGTCAGTTCATGTTCATTTCCAACACAATTTACAGAGAGCATCACAAATTAGTGTAGGGTCACAAACAGGTACAGAATAAGATGGTAATCTATACTGTACAGTTGTGCTTGAAAGTTTGTGAACCCTTTAGAATTGTCTAATTTTCTGCTTAAATATGACCTGAAACATCATCACATTTTCACACAATGGCAAGAACCCAGTTAAATAAACGAGACAAAAAATCCACTTGGTCATTTATTAATTGGAGAAAATGATCCAATATTACATATCTGTCAGTGGCAAAAGTATGTGAACCTTTCA
>JAQMCW010000010.1:6825812-6836449 GCA_030068335.1 Chrysichthys cranchii
GTTATTTCAGTGACCATTGTGGGTTTTTCTTTCTTTAACAGAAGGGTACCAACAATTTTGTCCACGTCTGTACCTACTACTACTTTTTTCATGGTGCTGTTAACTAGCTGGTTTATTTTATGGTTAGCTGCTATACTGAATTTATTTTAAATAAGAAATAATTGGATGTGAGCCTGAGCCTTTTATTATTTTATCACTAATTTGTAGCTAGAAAATCAGGGTTGATCAGTCAGGTATACAGAGCAATGAAGTGCAATCAATGTTAAACTAATTAATTAATTAATTAGTTGCAGCACGAGTTAGCTTTTTTAATAGCAAAACTTACATGAGTTTTTCATTTAAAGAAATAAAATGAAAGTTGCCAGTTTATTTCAGTCTGGCTCATATCAGGTTTAATACCACATGACTTTTGTGTAAGCAACGTGCTTTGAATTCAGCCAGTAAATTACTTTGCTTTACTTTCTACCCTCCATCTTGATTATCTTCACTTACTTCGGGAGCTGCAATCTAACTAGTTGGGTTGTAAACAAAGACGTCATGACATAATACAGAATGGTTTTTAACCTGTTGAAAGATTTATTAAACCATCTGCATTTTTTTCCGTCTTGTAGCTGTGTCCTATAAGATCGGTTTATAATTAAGGAAAGCACCTCCTATAACCACAGACTAAAGAAGAACATGATAGCTACAGTTATTTTAAAGTATTAATCAAACATACTTTAGACGTTATTGATTGAAGTTATTGAATTTAACCCAGTTAATTTCCTCGTGGTTGGGAATTTACTTGAACTTTCTTTGAAAATTTTCGTGTCTCTTTTCTGGATGTTTTCTCATACCCTGTGTTATGGTAATCCACAGCTCATCATGCGTGATGTGTCATCACCTTTATTCTACTGTATTCACTTAGCTGATTAAAATTGGTGGGATATATTTAAAAGCGTGATGTATAAAACATTAGCTACATGTCCTCACTCTTTGATGTCCATCCATGTGCGTGATGTGCATGTCCTCATACACACACATGTAGGAGTGATTTTAAATGCATGTCTATCTTTAATGAGAAGCTTGTTGCGTTTGAAAAATTGGCCCACTGGGCGTGAAGATGATTGAATTAATGTTGTTCAGTATGGGTTTTTTTTATACTGTATGCGCTTTTAATTAATAAATATATAAATAAAAATGCCTGTGAATAACAAGCATTATGCTGCCAATCTTACCCCAGTGTTTGTGTGCCAGCCTTAAAATGACACACGGTATTTTTCCTCCATGTCCACCCCCTGCCGATCTCTTCTCTTTTATCATTACACTTACATAATTCCATGCTCCTTGAAATGGGAATGGCAAAAATTGTTGCAATTTTTGTTGTCACCTTTGGTTGTGTTTGTTTATACTGTAGAAGTTGGAGGGGACAACACAATTGTTATTTAACCCCTATCAAAATGAAATGGGAGCTAAAAGAGGGGGTACATACTGTATACAGTATGTATACCAATCTTATTTTTTCCATCACTTTCCCAGCTTAATCGTCTCTCTCTATCCCTTCCCCAGTTTCTCTTCCACTACTAGTTGTGCTAGGTGAACCATACAAAACACACCATATGTTACTCCCAGTCCCTGGCTCATTAGGTGCCAAGCTACTTACTCTGGGGCTGCCTCACATTCTGCAGGCAGCCAGATGGATCCCTAGCAATCGCTCATTTTTACTCATATCAGCTTTAGCAATGAATATGCATCAGCTAAACTTTACCTGAAGGTTTGCTCTGGATGGCAGGGAAGCTCCACCATGAAACACATTAAACATATTCCCACTGGAATATTTGTGAGGTTTATAGTGATTCTGGTCCTCATTTATTGGTTGGTCCAGTATCTTTGTTATTCGGGTGAGAAGTTAGCGGTTGTTCTGTGATGCCACCACATGGGCCATTGCTCGCATAGTTACAATGGTGTATAATAAGAGAATTTCACCAATTTCCCGTAAAGTTCATTGACACACTCATGTTCAGGAGAAATCCAAGGCAGAAGTTGTGGAGACTGCATTGGGTTCACAGTTCCCGAAAGCAATGCAGCCATATGCCCCAGCTGCAATGAGTTACGTAGAGAATAGTCTTGGTTAGTTATCGATCTACAAGATGAGCGCAATGGCACTGATGGCGTAGCATAAAAATGATTACTTTGGAATCTTATCTGTTTGAGCAGAGTATAAAGAAAACTGGACAGACTAAAGGATTGTTTAATGAACTAAAGGACACTGCTGCGACACTATCTTTAGGTATCTTTAGCTAGTTTCGATTGTCACCACTATTAGCTGGTAGTCGAATGGCGTAGTTGGTCATGTAGGAAACTGTTAAATAGAAAATAAACCAACTAAACAGTTCATTTAAAGGGGAACTCAAGCTAGTTTTATCATTCGAATTCATGCTGCTTTTGAGAACTTAAAAATACGGACATGTAAAAAAAACCCTATACATCATTGTTGTTTCATGTGACCTCTGTGGGATTTGGGAAGACTACAGCTTCCCAAGTGTTCCCACATCTACACTAGCTTAAGCAGTGCAGGTTTGGTGTGTTTCTGCACTTTCACAGTGTACCCACCAGACACAAAAATAACGGTCAGTAGTCAGAATACATTATAACACTTAACACACAATCAACAAAGAATAATGGCAGCGCATAGGCTTTTTATTGTTTTGTTTTGAGAGCACTGTTAAGGTCAATGCCTCTCTTAAGGGACAGAGTTCAGGACAGCACTCTCCAAATTACTTTCACTGACAGGTGTTCATCATCATGAGATGGCTCTGATGCAGTGAACATGCATTCATCAGACTCCATGATGCCAGTAATGTCATCAATTGTGTTCCTGTTGTATTCATTGTGGACTGCTGCATCTATGTCTGCACCAGATGTGATCATTTTCAGCTTTTACTGTGTATGTGTAGGGCCCTGTTTTGGAAACTATTTCACCAAGCTGCCATTTCGGCTTTGACTCTCGAAAATCTCTTGCCAACCTTGGCCCAATACAAAGGTTCTGACATTACACTGAGTTCCAGGTTTGACGGAGTCTTTCTGCAGGACATCTGGCCACACGTCAGGCTTTACCACATCCAGGAGTGAGCTCAGTTGTCTTTGCATGAACAATTCAGCTGGAGCTTGACCTGTTGTAGAATGAGCAGTGTTCCAGTAAGCATGTAGGAACTTGGCCATTTTCTCTTACATTAACATTGTTACATTTAACAGTTTTTATGGACTGCTTAAATGGCTGGGTAAACTGCTCTGCTAGCATTTTTCCGCATGAAAGATGTCCTAAGATGTTAACTTGCCTCCATTATCACTGACCAGGAAACCAGACCGAACAGGAGTTGGTCCCTTTTTTTTTTTGCTCTGTTAAGTTTGTCCTTGCAAACAGGATATGGAGGAGTTCAGCTGTTTTTGTAGATGTTGATGATGCATGAGCAACAAGAAGGTCTAGAAGAGGTACTGCATTGTCTTCCCAAACAGCGCTTGGACATTCACAGAGCATGACTTTGTTGAATCCTCTATCTGATGATCAGCATCTGGCCATCATGTGTAGCTTATCCCAAAACATTTCATCTTTACAACATCCAAGTGTTTCTCAAAAAGTGCTTCTAGTACTCTAGAGCTCAGCTTGTGTGGTACTACAACCCTGGTGCCTCAGATGATACACCCTTGACAGACAGACCTCTGGTTAATTCGGTTTTTAGCAGGCCACCCCTTCACTGTTAGCACCATATAATTGGGTCTTGAATAGTCTCTTGTTTAATTTGTGCACTGGTGATAGGTAGGTTCTCCATATGGGTCAGGTGGAACACCTTGGACTCTCGGCCAGGTCCGCACAGGTGAATTTGTCCTGCAGCTCACAAGGTAGCCAAGAGAAAGACCATTTCTGTGCCCTGTTGTTCTTTTGAACTCCATCATGTAGTCATGTGCACTTAAGAGCAATGCCCATCTCTGTAAGCGTGCTGCCAGTCATATGGATGCCATATGGCAAAGAGTCCCAAGCCAAGCAAAGAGGTAAATCTGGTAACTCAGTACCTTCTCAGATGTTATCAGTTCTTTTGCTGTCTTGAAAGCCTGTTCAAATCTTTTGGTCCACTTCCAAGTTCTTTTCACTTGTAGCACCCAGTTTAATGGATAAATTTGGCAGACGTTTGTGTTAATAGTTGACCAGGCCAAGGAACAAGTGAATCTGGTTAACATTGCAGGGCTTTGGTGCTTTCAGGACAGTGTCATTCTTATCCTGGGATTGTGAAGGCCCTCTTTATCTATTCTGTGCCAATTGTACTCTATGAAGTCTTTAACAAGCTCACATTTGCCTTTATTTGCTCTTAGTGCACACCTCACTAGTCTAGTTAGAAGAGCTTCAGGTTTACCTAGATGGAAGCTGTCTTCATGGTTCGTCATGATTATGCTGACCAAATAGCCCTGGGTCCCTGGCAAGACCTATAGCACCTGATCTATTCTACGGCAAAAGACCTATATGGGTATTGATTATCAGATCCGTTTTTAATAAGTCAGCTGTTTCTATCTCTAAATATGCTTGGGCCAATTCATATTTTTGAAGAATGCTGTCCACCAGCCAGTGATGTAAAAATGTCCAATGGATGTTGGTCTGCATAAAGAACTAGACTGAGAGGGACCTTGAAGTCACCACATACAGAAGGGCCCAAAAAATGTATACACACTTCAGCAGTGGTTCTATCTATGCCCATTTTTGGAATCCAAATTGAGTTATGGCATCAATGTGGGAGCAGTGTGTTGAGTGTGGAGAGACATGTAGAGAGGTGCATACAGTAATACGGTTTTTATGCAGATATTTTTCATGTCGAAGTGTGTATTTTTTGGGTCCCTCTGTAGTGTTATTGTACCATTTCCCTTGATCACTGGCACAATTGATGTTGACCTGTGTGACCACTCAAATTTATGGAGAATACATTGATGTTCAAGCCATTTGAGTTCAGCCTCCACTTTTGGACACAAAGCATAATGTACAGGAGAGCTTTTTGAAATTGTGATGATGCATTCCCCTCTCACTTATGTGTGCTTTTATGTGTTTGAGAGTTACAATGACCTCCTGATACATTGCTGCCTGGAACACACCCTCACATGGCAGTATGTACAAATCCAGTATTTGCTTTTTTCATATTTCACTTTCACTTTTTCCCCACTGATGCAATCGTCTGTCTTGTGTATGTTTTGAGTAGCTCTGCGGTATGTTTCGGTTTGATGTTTGTGAATTTTTCTTTGCACTCTTTAATGGTATAATTGACAGTGCTCACCTAGAATCAACTTACATTTTTAATTTCTGCAGAAACCCAAACCATTCTGCATGAGCAGAGTTAGAGCAAGTGTTGTTTCAGATTCTCCCTGTCATGTCATTAGATTCCACTGAGTCAGTTTGATAAATTTAATTAAGTCTTTTATCCTTTTTCCAAATTCACTCCTTTTTCTCATTTTGTTTCATTTAACACATTTTCTGAACATGTCCCTTTTGGTTGCACAGCTTACAGTCTTTATTTCGGAACTTACAGTCGGTGTGATAGTGCAAGCTTTTTCCACATCTAAAGCATGCCGTTGCTTTCCCTGGACATTTTGTTGCGAATTTGTTCACTCACTTGTGGCTCTCTTTTCATGCAGTTTCCACTTTGATGCACATCCAATTTTTGCATACAAATCTGTTATGACCTTTATTATATGCTGTAAATATATAGTTTAAAATAATTCTACATCCTTTTTGTTTTTTTTTTTGTTTTTTTTTTTCAATTAGGCATGATGAATTCATGACACAAAGTCATTCAAGCTGCAGAACCTCTCACATTTGGTTGATGAGTCTCAGCCTTGCTTCAGTGGATAATTTTATACGGATACTGAAAATTGTACCTTCTAAGAACTGTCTAATGGGTACACATCCATTTAATGTGAACTTGTTAGCCTTTATTCTTCCACAGTTGTATGTTGTAATTGTTTATTGGGTTGGATTCCCTTTTAAATCTTAAAAGGTTCCTTTTAAGGTTTCTTCCTCATGTAGTCTAAGAGAGTTGTTCATGAATGCTGCTTGGCCTATTGTTAAAAGTGCTATACAAAAAAAATGTGTGCAGTACTTACTTAGGTGTCCAAACATTATAAACACCGGTCTAATGTACCATCTCAAACAGTCTGGCTCTTTTTACTCTCAATGCCACATATCTCTGCCTTTATTTAATATAATGTGTAATCAGATATAGTTATCAGCTCCATCTTTTGCAGGCTATTTTTATATCTTGAATACTATACTTAATTGCTTTGCTTCTTATCAATAAAATGGTTCACATTTCCTGAAAAAGCTCCACCTCATTTCCTCAGTGGCTTAGCCAGTCTTCCACTATGTTAATGTTCCCTTATCAGTAAGCATTTTTTTTTCTTTTGGTTTCTTATATTACCTCTTCACAGGCAATAAAAATGTCATGTATTTTGAATGTAAAATCACCCCCTTCATCTGTGAAGATTTTTTATTACATATTATATACCTTAATCTTGGACTCAACAGCATATGGTTACTTATATACGACATTGCTCAAAGCCAGATCTCAATGCTGGAATCTGCTTGCAGGGAATGTGCAGTAACCGAGACCTGTGGATACCGATGCGTGTTTGGTTTTAATTGGTTATTGATTGATGTTGAGATGCATACAACAGTTGAGCATCAATCTACTTCAGCTTATTCAAAACATAACTTCATAAAACTAAAAACCTTCCTTGTACCCAACAAATATACCAAAGGATTTACTCCATTAAGGGACTGGGTGCCCTTATTGACTCAGCATAAAGTTCAAATATCTGTGACTGACTTTGAAATCTAAATGGGTGACAAGTGAGTTTAAAGTGAACGGTGTAGTTCTTCTAAGTGTCATTCCCCAAGGCAGTAATATGTAAGTGCTGTTTTTTTTTCTTTGTGGCCTTTTCTAAATTATAGTCATAATCCATATCAGGTCTCGAAAAGAGGAAGTCAAGAGCATTGCCGAATATCAATGATAATAAACAGAATACATACAGTATGTATATCTAAGACCACATGCTGTTCACTTTCTAGTGCTCTAATTTAAGAGGCCCTCAATTTTGAAAGCATAGTGGAAAATCTCGGAAGTTTTATTAAATTCAGTTGACCCTGACTGAAAACTGACCACGACATGGTTGATGATGCCAAAGTTCCAGAAACTGTTGTTCTTCTGGGATGTACAACAGTCTCTTGATTTTACACAGAAAACCATCCAGTGAGCAACAGCTTTGCAGGTAGAAATTGCGAGATGGCAAATTTATTTAAGCTACCAGGATCTCAAAATAATCCCTCTTTACAACCATGTTAATTAGAAAAGCATCTCAGAACATACAATACACTGAAGCTTAAGTGGGATGGGCTACAAGAACTCGAACAGGAATCTGGGGCTACAGAGGGCACAGGCTCATGGGAAACTGGACAGATGAAGATTGGAAAGATCTATGAAGATGGAAGTTTCTTGACTTCTGTTAAATAGCTTTCCAAAAGTGTTTTGTAAAATCTTTTGTAAAAGCGACTTGTACTGACGATAACAGTCTCCGGTCAGCATGTGCCCACCCCAAACTGCCCACCCAAACACACAGGATTTTCACTAAAAGCCTCCAAACGCTGATGTCTTCAGAGCAAATGCTTGATGTTAATTAAGAGTAGCAGCGAGTTTTACAGTATTTTGCTCAGGCTTGATTGCTCTGATTTCAATTGCTTTTATATGCACTTAATTGTAAGTTGTTTTGAGTAAGGGAGTTTGATAAATGGCATAATGGAATGGTTGTTTGCCTCTAATTGATGTTTCTGCAATATGCTAAAACATATTTCCCCCCCTCTACTTTTCTTGCTGCATCCGTTGAAAGAGGTCAGAGCAACAACATAAAAAAACAAACAAACAAACAAACAAACAAATAAATAAATAAAACAAAACAAACACACACACACACACACACAAACAAAATTCAATTTCTATGCCACTTTATTGATTCGATGTATTGTGTATTTGTGAGAGAGCAGATCCGTGCGTACTTACGTTTTGCACTTTGTAAAGGTGTTGATTGAAGTTTAAAGCAGCCATATGAACCCTGCCATTCTCAATGAATCAATCCGAACCACACGTCTTCCTTAGTCGCTCTTTCTCCTTCACTCCCTCTCTGCATTTCCAGGCGTACACTTAGTGAAAGGAACGAAATGACAGATCGAAGAGTGGATAGAAAATGAAAGCTGAAATACCAGAAATACGAATGGAATACACTCCCAAACTCCCCAGCCCTCGCCTACCCTGATTTATTTATAATATCAAAAGGAATAATGACACTGACAAGGAAAGATGGATGACTTCTTTTCAGTTAGGAGGCAGTGATGTATTTAGTAGGTTTTTGCCTCTGATGCAGCAGCGTTGATGGCTGAAAAATAAGCACTTTGCCAGCATTGCAATTAAAATGCATAAATTATCTTCGTAGCCAACAAAGCAAGAGCGAGACAAAAAGCTAGTACTCTTGTGAGCCAGTCACATTTTTCCAGACTTGTGTGGAGAAAAGTGTGCTGTATCTTTTATTACAGGGTACACAAGAGTTGTACTTTCACGTGGTTTTGTAGGCTCGGAGCCAATTCGTGTGCGATAGGTAAATCACACATATGTACACAGGTAGATCTATTTGCTCAGGTATGTTTATTTATTTGTTTTGATCTTTTTTCCGTATATTTTTAACAGTTTTTTCAGTGCAATGTTTTATCCTAGACTATTTATAATAGAAATGTATATATTAGTGAAGCTATTTGATGAGTTGAAGGCTACTTTTAAGTGGTATAAGTACTTTTCATTTCTCAGAATATTCATAAACTTTACCAAAATTTCCAGTATTCATAAAATAATTTCGTCTGTCACTGGGTCATGAGAGAAAAATCTCCCCTTTTGAAAACCATATGAAAACCATAAGCAGAACTATGAATATGCATTTTGTGTCCGACTATACTGTAATGTTCCCAGGAGTCACATTCAGACAAGCCACATTTAAATTAAAGCATAGGCTATTTAAATGCTGACATTCTGTACTAGTGTAGGAGTTCAGCAATAAAAATATAAAAAAAAATAGATACAAGAAAACATCCCATGACTCCGACTCAGTGGAACAACAGAAGCCAAGATAACTACACAAGAATATGCCAGATCATGTATTAAATATGATTATATACAAGTCCTAAATGATATATATGGAATAAAAAATGGAGGGTGGTCAGGACTTAAGTTTGCAAAAATGTCTCAGAACGTGAAGTCAGTTTGGGGTCAAAGAGAATTCTTGCTTCAAGTTATGTTCCAAGTGCCCTTAAAAAAGTTTTTTTTTTTTTTCTGAAGATTTTCATGTGTTTCTACTAATTTACATCCAAATAGTAACAAAAATATCTACCTTCAAGAAATATGACTGTTAATATTTCTGAAATTTCAATTTGTAGTCAAAGTCCCAAATGGGGATCATGGCTCATGCCATCTATTTTTTATGCCATTCAATATATGATCCCCAAATGGGGACCACAGAAGCTAATGGGTTAATATAAGAATAGCAAAAAATACAACATAGCAGAGTGCAAAATAAAAATCTTTGTGTGTGTGTGTGTGTGCATATTATATCAGTTGCATAAGGATACATCTTTGTATCAAAGCAACCTTGAGTCTCTGTTTCATCATCAACCCTCCTCAGTGTCCTTTCCCCTTCTAACTACACCAGTGAAGGTTACACCACAATGAACAAAGAAATCCTCGCTGTAGGCCATAGCGTTCCTCCTGAAATCAATCCATGTTTAATATCAAGCACTTCTGCCTCGGAGCAGAAGGTGTACAGTAGATTAAGTCCTGGCTGTAAGTTTATATTAGTGCGCTTGATCAAATACATTATCAATCCTGTAGTTAGCTCATACACAGTGATTTGAATGGTGGACACCATATCATCTATGGTTAAAGAGGACTAAACATTTTTAGTGGAAAATAATCAACTTTGTGATGGTAACAGTAACTCCAGTTTGTCTCTGACTACATTACACAAGCCTGTTCTTGTTTTTTTTTTTTATTTAGAGCTCAAATATAGAGGGTGTGTGGGTTTATTCTAATACACTGAAATAACGTTCATTTTTCTGCAAACACAACGGTTACAAAAGTATCTGCAACTCTACAATTAAGATCTAGTAAATCCTCCCCTGGAGAAAATAACAATAGAAAAGTTTGTGTTCCTGTTAAGATTTTGTTGTATGCTGATGGTGTTCAGGATCAAATATTACAACTTTGGTCTCATTTGACAAGAACTCACTTTCAACAACTCTACAGTTTCTATTTTTCAGTCCCTAGGTTTCACCATTAAATATCCAAAAAAACAGACAATTTATATGATTATGTTACTCCGAATTAACTGATAGGAGCGGCACGGTGGTGTGGTGGTTAGCACTGTTGCCTCACAGCAAGAAGGTCCTGGGTTCGATCCCCAGGGTCAACCGGGGTGCCTTTCTGTGTGGAGTTTGCATGTTGTCCACGTGGTTTCCTCCGGGTACTCCAGTTTCCTCCCACAGTCCAAAGACATGCACAGAGGGGATTAGGCTAATTGGCTACTCT
>JAQMCW010000010.1:7257027-7267834 GCA_030068335.1 Chrysichthys cranchii
TGTGTGTGTGTGTGTGTGTGTGTGTGTGTGTGTGTGTGTGTGTGTGTGTGTGTGTGTGTGTGTGTGTGTGCGTGTTTGGTGTGTGTTTACTTGATACATTTCTTACTATAAAAAGATACCGTGAGAAACTGTGCTGTAGAAGAAATGTCTCAGGGATAACATACACTATATATGCAGTATATAGGAATTGCAGTAATCCTTTGAAAATCCCAGTTCTTTCAAGTCAAAGGCATGCATTTCTGAGTCTTTGTGTTTTGTCTTCTTCAATCACACGTCTGCACTCAGTGCATCTTTGAATGTGTACTGTATTTAAGCAGAAGGGAACCTAATCCCCTCCGCCTGCATTATTGAGATAAATGCAAGAAATCCAAACTTTTCACAAGCAAAATTGTTTGTACTAAACCTTTAAGGTTCAGACTGAGATTTATCTTCTGCAAAGGTAGAAACTCAGAAGGGCACCTTCAAGCACTGGCAGATGGTTCTGTTAAAAAGGCTTGATATCCACCCACACCTTTATGAGCTTCTGTCAAGCTGAAGTGCTTAAAACGGTGCTTGTGAAATAGAGCGAGACCCTGAGTTGCCTGCTGACTTCCAATTCATGCATCAGTGCTTGAGGTTGTCCTTAAAATGTCCCACATCACATTTTCCCCAATTTGTCCCAATGTACGAGCGGATGTGCTAAAAAAAAAAAAAAAAAACCTACAACAACAACAACAACAACAACAAAAAAATTGCTCACTTTTTTTTTTTTTACACAACCCAGGAGCCATGATCATTGCTTGTTCCTAAACCCCTTCTTGTTTTTGTTGCCACTCAATACTATTGTTACTTGTTGACAGTTATTTGATTTAAATATTTCTTGCATTTGAATTCTTGATGTGGCTCTGATTGAAAATGACACAGTGGACTTTTCACCTTAAATCACCACCCCAAAGATGCCACCCTAATTAAACATTAATGCCCCAATTTATTGTACTGTAATGGAATATTTTGCCAATGGCTACTGCCCATAAAAAATCACGAATATCTTCCACCTCCAAAATGGGCTCAGCTGCTGCAGAATGCACCCTGTGCTCATTTTTAAATAACATATAATTACATTTTGCATATATATTAGTGTCTTTAGACATTATTGGTCACATGTACTGAACTTGAATAATTTATATTTTTGTTACCATTCCGGTAGCCAAGTCTGCACTCGACCATGTATCTGCATGTGTGTCTGAGGTGAAATGTCATCTTGAATTAGTTTTGGGTCTCAGTTAGCAGTGATAGACTGCTTATGATTTGCCGAAGAACAAATTAAAATGTTGTAAAAGATAGACCCCAGGTTACACGTGGGTGGACAAGGGATCATTGCATTGCTACAACACTAACTAGCTCATTAGAAAAAGTGAAAATGTCAAAAGGTGAAACATGCCCAAAAGTTGTTTTTTTTTCCCTTTTCTTTTTGACATTTCCTGCTGAAAAAAGCATCAACCGAAAACTGTGTTTAGACTCAGAGCACTAAGAGAGAAAAGATATTAATTGGGATTAGGCCACAGGCAATTGCTTTGAGACTACATGGGAACCACAGCCACAAACCATTAAAATGCGCCAATGAATTGTTTAGCGATTTGTCTGTTACTCATCAGTCTGGGTGAAATTCCTTATTTTAGTGCATCAGAATATCAAATCTCGCTGGAACACTGGGGCATGAAAGATTGCTTGAGCAAGACTTCACAGACTGTTAAAGAGTTAAACGATGCTATCCTGTCCGTGGGGAGGCATGCATGAATTCTGGGAGTTCAAAACAGGACAGCACTTGCCAAAGTGTGCGCATGAGTTATTGTGTTTCATCACTGAATACATTATGTTATATTACTCTGTATATGCTCCTTAGTTCTTCTCCAAGCTCATCAAAATCTCAGCCTAAATCATATTTACATAAATAGCAAAGACTCAGAGTACTGCAGTCGCTCGGATTATTGGTATATCCGTGAATACATATGAAAGATACATCACTATGATTAATTATCTGCGAGGTTTTTTATTGCAGTAGTTAAGCCTGCCTTGTAAACAGATGCCTTCTTGTGCTGCTTTGATTGCCATAGGGGCTGTCGAGCTGAAGAGTAAATTATCTCTGGTGTAGGAGTAATAAAATCTAGTACCACTGAAGAGATGAACTACATAAAAGACTACACTGACAGTCTATATAGTAATGCGTAACAGCTAGCTGTGTTAGCATTGCTAGCTGTGAGCAAGATTTGTTACTTTTGGTCACATTGCCTAGTCTTGTAATGGAAATCAGTTTTTTTTCTCAGTGTATATCATTTTAGTTATAGCATTAACATCTAAATGGAAATATGATTTGGGTGAGTGGGGTTTGGGTAAGGTGAAAGGGGTTTTTATTGGCTTTTCTGACCAACAGGACAATAGGAAATCATAGTTTAAAAGGACACTCAGATATTAATGCTCAGGTTGATTTGTCTACATTTGATTTTCTTTCCCAGTTTCTAACCAGTTGTTCATTGTTGGAGGTTAGGAATTAATTAAAGAAAAGTTGTGTAGATGGGGGAGATTTATTGGATGGGGTATGGGGATGCCACTGGACAACTGCCATAATCTTCATCTCCATTATTTTCACTGAGGTTTAAGCATGAGCAATGATGACCGAAAGCTTCTATAAGAGATATTTGGCATTGGAAGTACAGTTGGCTTAGCTATTTGTTTTATACCACATGGAAACATAAAAGAAGGATAATTCACAGAAACCCATTAGCGTGGCACAATTTTACATTAATGTAGTTCTTGCCCAACACTCCAGAACTTTGTCCTGGACTTATTTTGATAGCTCCTTGGCATTTATGATGTTTTATATTTAGATATGTTCTTTAACAAACATTGGGGTTTTCCAAGAACATGTGAGTATATGCTACATCCAGCTAAAGCTTGTTACCTGGAATTATCAACCGCTGGTCTGGCAAGAGCAAAGAAAACTTTAATCTGCTTTCATCTGGAATTTCTACTCAGAAAGTAGGGAAGGTGTCCTCAACCTTCAGGAAGTTCATCACATGAGGCTGTGGCATAGTACCATTTACTTTAGGTTAATCAACATAGCCACATTAGTTGATCAATTTATAATGCTTACCATGAACATTTTTATGTTCAGTCAAATGCAGCATTATTTCGAGGTCACATGATACTTGAATTGAACTCCCTTCAGAAAACTGTGTGATTCTAATGGCAACTGCTTGCACCATAATACGGTCATTGTTTCACAGTAAAGGATGTGAATTCATTTTCATTTTATTCGTCTTCTGCCACTTAATCCTGTTCAGGGTCGTGAGGGGAAGCTGGCGCCAATCCCAGCTGACATCGGGCGAGAAGCGGGACACACCCTGGGCGGGTCGCCAATCCACCGCAGGGCAACACACAGAGACAGACAACCATTCACACTCACATTCACACCTACGGCCAATTTAGAGTCGCCAATTAGCCTAATCCCCACTGTGTATGTCTTTGGACTGTGGGAGGAAACCCACGCAGACGCAGGGAGAACATGCAAACTCCAAACAATAAGGCACCATGCCAAACCCAGGGCTCAAACCCAGGACCTTCTCGCTGTGAGGCGACAGTGCTAACCACTCAGCACCCGTGCCGCCCGTGGATGTGAATACTTATGCAAATGTAACTTTAACTTCTTAATATTTATAAATAAACATGCAAAAAAAAAAATTCTTTTTATGCTGCATTTCAATGTCGTTCAGCTGCTTTGCATAAATTCATGACATAATTCCAGTTATAAGCCTATTTTAGTTCTAGGCAGTAACACTACAAAATGTAAAAGTTCAAAAAGGGTGAGGGGGTGAATACTTATACAAAGCACCGTATTAAGTTAATAAATGCAATTTATTATGATACAGACAGGAGAGTGCCATTGTGGTGTATGAATGCACATCACTTCCTTTTGAGTTCATTAAGCCATAATATACCTTCAGTGACCTTTCCAATCCCGACTGCTCAGTTATTCAGTCCTGCATTTAATTAATTAGCCTTTGCCAGCCTGTGGCGTGCTAGCACAGCCTGATGTATTTCTGCAAAAGGATCACAGGGGCTAACTGTCAGGGCTCATGCCTCATTTACTAAGGTTATGTAAATCTCAGCAGGAATGCCTTATTGTACCCATCAAGTTCTATTATCTGGTCAGTTTAACCAGAATGTGCCGTCTGGTTATTTTGCTCTCTTTTCTTTGTTGAAAATGTCTTCTTTTAATTGTTTTGCTTTCTTTCGTGACTTCTTCTAATAGCGCCAAACTTAATGATGCTAGAATCTTTCATCCATGTTGTATTTTTTGCGCACCAGCTATACTATATGTGATAGGTTTTATTTTCTTTGATTAGCAAAGGTGGGCATGGTGGTGCATTGGGTAGCAATCGATATGTCATGCTTAGATCAAAGCAAGATGGTGCTGGGTTCGACCCAGCTGTTTGGCTGAGGCCTTTCTGTGTGAAGTTTGAATGTTCTCCACTTGCCTGTGGGTTTCCTCTGGGTGCTCTGGTTTCCTCCCACAGTCCAAAGAAAAGCAGATCAGGTCAACTGGCTACCCTAAATTGCTCAAAGGTGTGTGTGGGAATGGGTTAGATTGGTGACCTGTTCAGGGTGTACCACGCAACAAGAGGTATAGAAAATGAATGAATAAATGATTAGCAAAGCAGTGCATCACTTTTATTAGGCTAATTATTAGCCATCTGATTAAATTTCCATTGCACAGGAAGTGATCTTTAAAATGCGATATTAAAAAACATACAAGGAAAAAGTGAACCAGCATTAAATTTGTTTTTCATCAACTTTGTCAGAACGGCATAAAAATATCTCATAGTAATAATGGCATAACACTGCAGTGTGTAATTATATCCACATTAGGATATAGAATTAAAAAGAAAACTGCTCTAAATGAAAATTAATTAGACTTTTTTTTGTGTTTGCTGTATGGATGCAGTAATAAGAAGAGACTCGCAAGGCAATTTCAGTCATTAATCTTCCGATTCAGGGCAATGCTGCTGTGTCAGCGCTCACATTTCCAGCTCGTCAATAGAATGCCTCACATATCACGCCGTGTTTTGCTGATTAATGCTGCAATAGGCAAAAGTTCTGTATTAAAGGTTCGCAATGATTTTTAACGCTGTGCGTTTCTTGTAGGATTGGAAGGAACATGGGGGCAAAAATGGTATACGATATAATGAAACTGGACCCTATCTCACAGTTGTTAAAATCTTCAAGTATTTTAATTTTACATTAAATAACCTTGATAAATTGTCAGCTGTTAAAGACAATAATGTTTTAGATATAAAATACATACACTTTCACTCTTTATTGGGCAAAGAACCATATTTGTTCATTTCAAAAGGCATCCAAAATGGACCCCCGTGTCTTGTAAAAATGTGAATTTCCCCCAATGTAAATAATAACAAATAAAAAACTGAAAAATAAAATATATACATACATAAATATACATATACACACACAGGTGTGCTCCCCTAGTTACGATGGGCCGACTTCTGATTTTTCGAAGTTACGATGACTATTGTGACATGCTAAAAATTGTAAAATATTTAGAAAATATTGAAAATTTGTGGGCAGTGTAACAGCGTATGATGTACGATACATGCAGATGCTGCCTGGCTGTATGCAGACGATGCCTGGATGTACACGGACGTTGTCCAGATGTATGCGGACGATGCTCAGATGTATGCTTGGATATACGCATCACTCGCCTTGTGTGATGCCTCACTTTCTCCCGCAACTCACGGAGTTAACTTGTGTATCGGTGTACTGTACAGTGCATTACTGCGTGTTTTTGTGTGCTTCAAGAGCTAATTTTAATTCAAATCATGTCTTCTAAACGCCCAGCATGTCTCCTACAGCAAAAGACTCCTGGGTAGGCTAGGCTAAGCTAGGCTAAGCAATGGTTTGACATACGATATTTTTCACTTATGATGGGGATTTCAGAACGCATCTCCATCATAACCTGAGGACTACCTGTATATGATAACTCTGTTGTCCTTTATTTTCAATATAAAAATGTAAAATATATATATACGTATATATTGTTTAAAATTTTTTCATTTCCAATTATTTTAAGTAGTGGTATTTAGTAATAAAGGCATTAATGCACTCATTCAAACATCAACACAATGTTGCTGTATTAATATCTTACACGTGGACTTGTATTGTCGAATCTCCACGTATTCTAAGGCTTATAATGAATAAATACAAAAATGTATCATTATTTCAAGAAAGAAATAAAAACAGTTTACAGCTGTTATAATGCAAGTGATAACAGGCATTGTTTTTTTTTCTAACCAGCATATGTAACTATAAATGAATATGAAGTGTCATCCATGATTCATTAATTCATGAAACTTGTGTAACAGTTGGCAAATTGCTGTGGTATCAGAGGAATAAAACACTTCTAGAAAAATAAACAAATAATAAAATAAATAACGTCTTTGATTATTTTCCTTTAACAGCATGCCCTGTGATGATTTATTCCTCATTCTTATTCTCGTTCTTGTTTTTGTTACTCCTGATTCCAAACGAATATGGTACTCACAGCTTATCACCACATTCTCATCAGTCAGGACTCCTGTTTCTGTGTTCTGAATGAATTCTGCCAGTTGAGCCATTTGACAAAATGAAGCAAAACATTCTGTTCCCTGCAGGTCATGGAGTAACTTCACAAAATGACACTTTTAAACTCAACTGCATCCAGCTGACTTTTTTTTTTTTTTTTTAAATGCTGGACAATTAAAAATTCAATACCGCCTCTTCTTCTTCCCTCCGCTTCTGATTCCTCCCTCGGTGGTTGATCGTTGCAGATCGGGCTCTTAAAAGGGGTAAACAGAAGTAATTGTCTATCAGCAGCGAGAGCTTTCCCGACCACTTTCCCCACTTGTTGTGTCCACAATGCTGCACTAATGGGGGATAGCAAGCTTCATTTCTTTACTAATGCATTTGGTGGATGTTGGGCATACTCGATAGAGTCTGCAGGCTGGACTGAATACATGCGGCTATCTGCAGGGTGCATTCTATTCCAACCATCATGGGATGAGTCAGAGACATCCAGAAATAAAGGGTATGTTTAACTTTTAATGATGTGAGTTAGTCAGTGCAGCCACTTAGAAAAGAAGGGTAGGTCTTATGCAGCCAAGAGAAGGTAGCGCTAATTCAAAATTCCCTCATTAAAAAGAGGGGAAAACCAGTGTGATGAAAAATCTCCTGGGACTTTATTTAATAAGAGAGCAATAATAAAATAATAACACCTTTTGTGAGGTAGGAAGAAGCCACTGAAAGAAGAGAAACGCAGACCATGCAAAGCTCAGCACAGACAGTAACCACACCTCCAGATCGAATCGGGGACCTAGAGCAGTGAGGTGGCAATGCCACCCACTCCATCACTGTGCCACCTTTGAATAAAATACTTGAAGATAAATAATTAAATAACAAGCTGACACTGTTTTAATAATGCAAAAAAGTGCCCTTTTGAACCAAATCCACTTCATCACACAAACCTAACCAGCAGCCAATCACTACCTTTACTAATCATGCCCTTTAGCTGCTACATGTCATAAAATACAGCTATAAATTCTGGAAATTTATATATATATACACACGGTATACGCTCACATTATGGGCCATTGATGTGGTTAACAAAGTGTCACCATTTGTCACACGTGCTTGCCAGTTGGATGTGGTACTGAAACTCGAAAACTTTTAAATCCATCTCTAAAGGTGATTGAGAGCATCCATTCCACTAAGAAGTCAATACAGGGACATGGCCTTGGTTGCAGCACTGTTTTGTTTGGCCATGACAAAGTCAAAAGCAATGTTTCAGCCTAGTCGTCCTTCACCAGGGCAAAAGAAATCAAATAAATAAATAAAAACAAACTAGATAAGCTGTATCCAGTTGCTATGTTCACAGCAAACATCAGAATGCAGAAAAAAAAAAATTGGTCTCAGTGACGTGGTCCATGACCATGAATGGTTGTTGGTCCCAGACAGGCTGGGTGGAGTATTTCACAAAACTGCTGATGTTTTGGGATTTTCACTCACAACACTTGAAACACAGAATGATGCAAAAAAACAAAAACAAAAGCAAAAACCAAAAAGTTCAGTAAGCAGCAATTCTGTGGGTGGAAACGTTGCTGATGGGAGTAGTCTGAGGAAAATAGCTAGACTGGCTCAAGTTGACAGGAAGGCTATGGCAACTGAAATAACCCCCTCTTTACAAGCGTGGTAAGCATAGACGCTATCTGAGAATGCACAACATGTCAAACACTGAGGCAGAACCTTGAGAAGTCCACAACAGGAATCTGAGGATATATCTGCCTATTTTAGGTTCCTTAAAGTGTTTATAGTTTCTTGTAATGTTCTGCACAGTAGGATAACCAAAGAAGGGTTTTATCTTTTATGTAAAGAGGGATAATAAAAGTTAGGAGGAATCCTAAAAAGACACAGAGAGGACATGCGTAACTCCATACAGACAATAATCTCACAATGAGACACTATCAAACCAGGAGCTTGGAGGCAGCAACACTACCTTCTGCAACACACTGGCACTCGTTCAGCACTCATTAGCACCATAATTACAGTTTATACGAAACATCATGTCATAATGTCATGATTATATTTATTTATTCGTATTATGTAAAAAGAAAAGATGATGAACTCTTGGCCTGTAATTGGTAAATTCTATAGAGGATACAGCTTTTGTTTTGTTGTGTAGTACATAGACAGGACACTACATTTAGCAAAGGTCATGCATCCCATCTGTTCGTGCAGTGGGAGTTTGTGGCAGATGGTATGAATTAATGATGGCACATATAGTAATTACATAAATGTTATACATTTATTAAAGGTGCATTTTTGGCTCAGAGGGTAATGGCACAGAATTATTGATCAGACAGGTGTAAGGTCCTGGAGCAAGACGCCCAACCATCATCTGCAAACTTGCATCCAGTATTAAATGTTAGGTGCTTTGGATAAAAACATTTTACAGATACAGTGGACCCACGACTCAGGAACTTAATTCGTTCCAGGACTTTGTTCGCGACCCGGATCAATTTTTCCCATTGAAATGAATGTAAATACAATTAATGTGTTTCAGTCCTCAAACACATGTTTTTTTTTAAAGTGTATTTTGGGTTTATGTGTGGCAATAAAACATAGAATAACATTAAAATAAGCTTAATTATAGAAAAATAAGCCTAAATGAAATAAAAAGATGATTTTAATGCACGTTACCTTTGCGGTGTTTACGTAGTTGCTGGCGTAGGTGGACGGTGGCGGACGGATATGGTGGCTTTTCTCATGTTTTGCGATTATTTCTTTCTTTATTTCAACTTTTATACACTTAGACTTCTTCTGGAAATACCATTTCCACTTTTCACTTTCTTGGGACCCATAATGAAGGCTTATAGAGCAAAAATGGAGAGAAACCCAACGAAAAAATGCATTGAACATGTTCACACCACGAGTACTTGACCGCAACTTAAGACTTGTGCCGCGTAGCATGGGTTAGCTGCCTGTTCGTCGGTCAAGGATTTGTTCATTGCTTGGTATAAAATTTGCTCGGTTTTGGGGAATTTAGTTTTAGGGAATTTAATACATCGATTTGTTCGCCATCCGATGCGTTCGTGAGCTGAGGGTCCACTGTTTACATAACTAAATGCATATTAGGTTTCTAATAAAATCTAAATGTTTCCATACCAGATAAAATGAAGACAGGAATGCTCAAGGTTTTTTTAAAATTATTAGTTTGATTCATGTTTTGGATTGTTCCTCATTTTTTATTACAAATTTTATTATTTGTAGAAAATTTATAATATCAATTCTATATACTGTCACCCATACATGACAGGAGATGAGAACACTTGCATTGTTTGGCGGTGTGACGTGTGTGGGTTTGGACAGGACACATGCGCAGAGAGCCGAAAATAAATACAGATATATTTATTTTGAAAGATGACAAGCAAACAGGTCCAAATTGGCAGACTAGAGGGTAATCCAAAAAACAGGCATAGGATCAAACGATTGGGCGAACGGGCTATACTAGACGACTGAAGCGTAAACGAGAAAACAGTAACAGGTCTAACCGGAAGCTAATACAACTGGGGCCAATACGTGAAACCGAATCCAGAAAACAAAACACGGGTCATACACGGGCAATCAAAACACAATGTATAAGGCTTGGTATAACGACGTCCGGAAAAGAGCGTTAATACTTCGCAACGTCTTTATGAAACTGAGAGTATTTATAGTCTTTGCTTAAACAGTTTCCGCTGAATCAAATCCAAGCCTGATTCGAAGCGCAATGTCTGCGCATGTGCCACTGGCGCTGTCGTGAACATCAGCACAGCGTTCTGAGGGCGCATGCAGCGATGTGCGCTCATGCAAGTCCGTCTACGCCATTAATGCGCAGACTGCGGGGCGGATTTCTGACAGGTGGTATTATTGTATCAGAAAATTATATTTATATAAGATATTTCATAAAACATACAGTATGTCTAGTGCATATTAAAGGAGTTCATAAAAAATCATACCAAACGATATCAATTTTGTTTATACCAAAGCAATGCTGACACCTTGAAGGTGATTGGTTGAAAGGTGTTTACAACCCGAATTCCGGAAAAGTTGGGACGTTTTTTTAAATTTGAATAAAATGAAAATTAAAGACTTTCAAATCACACGAGCCAATATTTTATTCATAACAGAACATAGATAACATAACAAATGTTTAAACTGAGAAATTTTACAATTTTATGCA
>JAQMCW010000010.1:7487745-7497898 GCA_030068335.1 Chrysichthys cranchii
ATGCTGGATGTGGAGGTCCTGGGCTGGTGTGGTTACACGTGGTCTGCGGTTGTGAGGCCAGTTGGATGTACTGCCAATATTTGAGAGTAATGGGTCTTTTGTGTATGTAGAAAATGTTTCAGATCTTTGAGGTCAGCTCATGCAAAATGGGAGCAAAACCGAAAGTGTTGCGTTTCTATTTTTGTTCAGTATATAACCAGATCATATAATAATATATCTGTAGCTGTAACAGTGCATTGCTAATAAGGTTCAATCTTCGTTAAGAATGAATGTGAAACAGAGCCATACAATACTAAGTTAATGAACAGCGTGAAATGACAGACATCTTGCAGGTTGTGTGAAACACAAATTGTTCAGTGTTTTCACCTGGTACGGCACGGGGTGTCAGCACACATGACATTGAGAAAGAAACTGTTGAGGTGCCGCCCAGTTTTGGCACCGAGTGCCCTAAAGCACTTTCTAGCTGGACGCTTTTGAAAAACATGAGGTGTGGGGCGCAAAGATTTTGCAGCAATCTTGGTGGCCCAGTTCACAATTTCCAACCTTTGGTGAGCTGTGTGAAAGTTGCAGGTGATGGCTTTCTTTAGTACACATCATAATATTGTGCCCAAAGACTGAAAAGTCCAAAAGCCCATGTTAGCAGAGCCAAACCAGAAAACAAGAAAAGTCATTATGCGTTGCATGACATCTACATAAAAGTGTTCAAGAATAGTTTTCTTAACTGTCTTCTCTCAAGAAATACATAATGCTTCCATATGCAGATAAGCAAATAGGTTTCCTAAATTGTCTTATTTGTAATTATTTCAGTCCTTGTATAGCCCTTTATGGAATACCTGTGGCTGGGGCAGTGAAGCAAAGAGGTGTGTGAGCACAACGTGTTCAAAGGCTGTGCAATTCTGGAGATTTATGTGGTGCTTGGTTAACAGGTGTATTGCTAAATTGCTTGCATTACCGTCCGTATAAGCAAAGGTTTTATTGCACATTTGACAAGGTCTCTTGACATCCACTCAACTAAAATTGAACCAAATCTTCAATTTCCTTGTTTTCTTGTCTGAAATTCTTAGAGAGCACGTGCAAAACTACCGTGTAACCCCACACCTTTGAGAAAAGAAAAAAAAACAAGAGAAAAAGAACTATGAAATATTAGCCTATGTGGTATTTGCATTTCCCAATGGTTAACTGCATTGCGGTTTGACATTATCAGTGCTTGGGCTACTAATCAATACTAATTTAAAATCAATAATCGCATCCCTTAGCATACCATGTCACAAGGTACACTGGGAGAAAAAAATGGAATATGTGGTCAGTGAGAATTAAAGAGATCATATTATATCCTGTTTACATAATAATATTTTGAAGCTAACTTACTTTAAGGAGCAAGTTTCTCATCAAAACATGATTTTATTGCTTAGAATAAACTTAATTTTAAAAATGTTCCCAACTACTACACTGAATTATATCAAGTTAGCATAATCAGTTCACGTAGTATTAACATAAACCAATTACGTAAAGAAATCTTGTGAGGATGTTGGCACGTATGGGAATAAATAAATAACCAAATATAATATAAATGCAATTAAAACATACTCATTAAAATAAGCGGTAAGGTGGGTGGTGCAAAATCCTAGCAAGCGTGATTTGATCCTCAGCTCAGATAATATTTTACTCAGGACTTTGGAAATACATGAACAAATCATACTGGACATATGAAAACAAATGGTGTTAATGTACCTCAGTTCTACTCAGCTTTCAGTGCAGTCTCCTTCCTTTTTTAATCATGCTCCCTGAACAGGCTGTCATTTATATAGAAATAGGACAAGGCAGAGTACGCAACCTTGTAGTGTACCTGTGCTGATATTCAAAAAGATTCAATTATTTGAACGTACTGATTACGGGTAATTAGGCAATTTTCGATCCATTTGCAGATGACCTGCTCTGTCTTCATTTAGAAAAATTGTTCCCAGTGATCAACGAGATTATGGGAAATGATGGCATTGTAAGATCTGGTTAAATGGTATCAAGTGAAAAGGAAGAAATCTGCATTTAAATATTTTATTCCAATCTCAGTACCCGAGCATAGCTGACATTTTTGACAGCCGGTATAAGCGCATAGCTATTCAACATCAAAGCATAAAACTCACTGTGTGAAAAAAATCACTTTAAACAGCTTTAGGCAGACTGATTGCTTTTACAATTGTCTTTGTTAAACTGGCTCCTTTTCATAAATGGACAGCCATGGCAAGGTTAAAAAACAAATAAAGCATTGCATTGGGGAAATGTATTTATGGGTTCTTAAAGCTGAGGTGCCAAAATATGTTACTGGCAGCAAATCACTATTTTGGCCAAAACCCAAATTTCCATCATGTTTCTTTCTGTTTTCCAGAATTCAGCCATTGATACACATTTGTGGTATAAGCCAGAGGTCTGCACTTTAAAGTCTATGCGAAGTGAAAAGGATCAAGGCAAAAATCAGACAGTTTTCAAATATCTTAGAATAAGGAGAATAGTTAATAATAGTCATTGAGAAATGTCATGGCACTGACCCAGATTAACACATGAATGCCGCTCAAAAGGAGCGGGCCACAGCTACATCTCTTTTTCTTTTGGACATCATTTTGGTAGCATTTCTTTTTTCGCTGCAAAGCTTCCATAAGAGAATATAACAAGTAAGCTCCTTGAATTTGGTAGCTGTCAATGAATTAAATGAATTAAGAAAATGAGTGACAGAATACCGACCCACCCAATGCAACGTCCAGTTGTTCACAATCCAGGCATCAGTAGCCATCAGCTACATCCACTTTAAATATTTTTAAAATTAGCTTTAAAATTCTTGGTGAACTGCTGAAAGACCCCTCAAATGGAGAAATCAGCAATAGTCACTTTCTCACTCATTCACTCATTTTCTGCCACTTAATCCTGTTCAGGGTCGCGGGGGGAAGCTGGAGCCAATCCCAGATGACTTCAGGCGAGAGGCGGGATACGCCCTGGGCAGGTCACCAATCCACCACAGGGCCAACACGCAGAGACAGACAACCATTCACATTCACACCTACGTGCAATTTAGAGTAGCCAATTAGCCTAATCCCCTCTGTGCATGTCTCTGGACAGTGGGAGGATACCGGATTACCTGGAGGAAACCCACGCAGACACGGGGAGAACATGCAAACTCCACAAAAAAAGGTGCCCAGGTCGACCCCGTTGATCAAACCCAGGACCCTTTTGCTGTGATGCGACAGTGATAACCACTACACCACCATGCACTGTGCCAGTTAAATCAATGAAAATCAAAACAGCTTGATTGCAAGTTTGGCTCCAAGAGTGACAAATCTAGCAAAAGTACATAAATTGCTTGTTACTTAATGGGGCCGATGGAACTCTCGGCTGATGCTGTTAAAGGAGCTTGACACAAAATAAATTAGGGTCTCTTACCAAAAGCAACCAAAAGCAGAGGCACTAGAGCTACTTTAACAGTCAAATTAACACTATGAATAAAGACTCTTTTCAACTGGTCTCACTGGATGTTTTATCTAATCCATATGATTTTATGATACTTACTAAAAATGGTAAAAGTACTGAACATATTTATTCGTGTAAAAATGGAATTACTCATCTAAATGCATAGTTACCTCCAACAGTATTGGTACGATAAGGCCATTTATTTGTTTTTGCAATACCCTGAAGACATTTGGGTTTGAGATCAAAGATATGCGAGACGATGGATCAGAATGTCACCTATGATTTCCTGATATGCACATCTAGATGTGTCAAACAACGTAAAAGATGGTACTTTTGTTTGAATCCACTCTGACTGCCTGTCATGTCATGTTTCTTGTTGCGCAGATGTGACTTGTTAAAATGTCTGCTTAAACAGTTAGTTGGACGGAACGTGTAGGCTTGATTTTAACCATGGGTTGTGTCTGTGACCATTGCATTTGTTAAAAAGGATAAACCATCATAAAGACCAGAGAGCAGTCTATGGGAGTAAAGAAAGCTATTTGGAAGCTGTACGAATCAGAAGGGCACATTTCAATTCGCAAAGAAATACAGACATGAGCCACAAGTTCAGTTCACAAGTTCTGGGACCAACATGATTCTCTACCAAAGCGATGGAAATGCCAGAGTGCAGAGAAACAATGGATATGCTCATGACCCAAAATGTACAAACTTAACCAAGCATTTTGGAGGTAGTGTCGTGGCTTGCACTTGCATGGCGGCTCCTGAAATGGGATCGCTAATCTTTAGTGAAGCTGTAACTCATGAAGGTAACTGCAGAATGAATTCAGACGTCTACAGAAACCTTTTGTCTGCCTATTTACAGAAACGCATCCAGTCTAATTGGGAAGAACTTCATCATGTGGCAAAACTATGATCCAAAACCCAGTGAAAACACAACAAAAAAATCTTAAGTCCACAAATTGAGCATCCCTTTCACCATGTGAAGAGGAAATTGAGCTTCAGCTTCATAGCTCACAGGGCAAAACCACTCTGATTATAGTTGCTGATTTGAAATGAGTGTGTCTTTCACTAATGAACCAAGGAGTTCGAGAAAACATTTGCTCAAAATTGTAACAAGTAGAATGCAGTTTTTTCTTTAGAAATGCAAGTAAAACTCAAATGTATCAGTTGAAAAAAAAAAAACCTCAATTAGAGTGTACTTAAAAATGCTTAATAAACAGATTAAGTACTGCTGTAGGATTCTTGACTCAGATTTATCAAAAGATGATTATAGAAACATCACCTATATAATCTTAGATTTAAAAATGTGCTTTTTTTTGTAACGCAGACAAACACATAATCTTTGATATGATAAGACTTTAAGATGTTTCTTTAACATTTACAGCAGGAGCCTCTTGGGTTTCAGGAGGACTTTTTCTTGTTAACTTAAAATGCTTTCCTGTCGCATTTAAAGAGGAGAAATGGGAGGCAAAACGATGGCTGTAACTTAGGTGAAACGAGTAAATGAGCTCTCTTGCAGACATTTCATACATTAAATGTAACTAGAAATGGATAAAATGTATGTTGTGACATTCTTTAATGATTAAAATAATGTAATCATTGGCAAATGGATCCCATCACTCATTGATGGTGATGGCTTTCCTGTAACAGTATGACCAGTCATGTTTTATTGCTTACTTATCTTACAGTCAATAGGCCTCATTCATCATGCTGGATTGGAAAAGATTTTTACATAAATCATTCACCTGATCGGTTACCAAAAAAAATAAATAAATAAAATAAAAGGTATCCATGAAAATCTCATAAATTGGAGAAAATCTGTATCCTACATGTACAGCTTGGAAACGTACACAGAAGAAAATTAACCAATGTATACCTTGACTTGATCAACTTCAAATCATAATTTGTACTTTTATATCTGAAACATAATGTCGAGAATAAATTGATTATAGTTCTTACGTTTACAAGATTCAACTGATGCCCATATCCAGAGCGACTTACCGAAATACTTTGAGGTCACTTAATTATTATAATTACTAATATACATTATTAATCATTTTATTGGCATAGAAGTGAGTCAAAATAGCTTCCAGTTCTGCCTTTTAGCCTTTAACCTGACTGTTTCTTTCACACTCCCAGCTGTCTGAACTTTTATGAAATTTTGCGGGTGTCGCTACATGCAAACGCTACATGTGTTGTGTGCGACAAAAATCAACATTTGAAATCCAGTGGAAAATTTTGGTTTGTTTTGTCTAATGCATTTAAAGATCACTTTATTTAAAGATTGATAAAAGGCCCACTGTTTCTGAAAGACATGTATAACAAGCATGTACAGTACTTAAATACTGTAAGATGGAACCATGTTAGAGTTACTTTGCTGATTCTTTTGTTATACAGCAGCCAAATTCACCTAATTTGGCATTATCGCTGCTTGGTAACAAACAACTTCCCTACTGCCCTCTGGTGCGGAATTAGCAAAGCCAAACAAACAAATGGTGGGTTTCTTCTATCCACTTCGGCATCATTTGGTTGAGTACTGATTAACATAATTGCTGTGCTTGTGACCAATTGGGTAATGCTGATAATTATGATTATTATTATCATTATTATTTAGTTCTCTCTCTTTTCCTTTTAAACTCACAAAACATATCCCCAGGCTCCATCCGGCTGTGTTACAGATGGGTAGTTTTGAAAGAACGGCCATATGAAATAAAAGACTGAAGCAATGCAAAAGGCCCTCCTGGGAAAGCGATCCGAGGCTCAGGGCAGTCCACGTCAGTTCTCAAAAATAACAGTGAGGGTAAAGAGCAAAGTATGCGGAGTCAAAGTAGAGCACAGGGACAGAAAGTTAGCTGTCCATTACCATGCTGAGTAAAAGGGAGGGAGGTAAAAACGAGAGAAAGCTGACAAAATTGAGTATGCGCCAACATACTGTCAGCGACCAGATCAGAGGGCTTTGAACCACTTTGCAAAGAATTTTCACCCGCCGGATAGATGTGGATAAAAAAAAAAAACGAAAAGAAGAAAAAAAAGGGAGATTCTTCTAGTCTTGGAGGGAGTCACTCATGCAAAGACTATAATAATTCTGAGTAAAGGAATCCGATACACATATAATCAAACTTTTATTTCATACTTCTACAGTACAATATACAATTACAGATATAATATTCCATTTTATCATTATTGTGGGCTCTTTATCACGGACTTCTTTTTTCCTTAAGGAAGAAAATATACAATAAGCTGTACGAGTCTTTGAAAATCTCTACCCTTTATTTATTCATGAAAATATTATTGCACTGCAGAGCATAATCAGTTTGCGTCCGCCTGATTTTTATCTCCATTGGCTGTCGTAAAAACACTGCTGTCAGATTCGCTCCGAAATTGGCGGGCAGTTAAAGGGAACCTCCAGCCTGAAACGCATTTAATAGGTTTATATTGAATTTTTTTGTGACGCGCTTAGCAATCCAGGTCCTAATGTGTTAGTTAGAATTCCTGTGCTGATACTGAGGGCATATATTTATTGCCGTTAGGGATAATGTCTGTGTTTTAGCCTTCGAACTCAACATTTCTATATTCATTGGCATACTGATGGGAAATCCAACATGGAGTCTTAGACTGAATGCAATTCAGCTACACAATGCAGACTTATGGCAGATAGTGACCTGTGAGATGATGAGCACGATGCCATTGACTGTGGTACGAGCATGAAAGTTGAAACTTATAAATGAGGAGATGAGACAATGTAAAACCCTAAAGTGCTGCAGCATCACTCTCTTTAGATACACATAAAACAATCCATTGGCACCATAATCAACAGGTCATGGATTGGCATTTTGGGTCATGTATGAAACCATGACGTGAAAATAGACCCTTACGTCAATGAAAAAAAAACTGATGATCATACGTTTAACTGCGAAGATTAATACGCAAGTCTTTCAGCGTGGATTTTTCCTGTCAGCTTGTGAACACGAAATCCCTCGCAACTCCTCGGCTGTGTCGTGTCTTTGTATGGTATTCTGTCCTACATTCAATTCCCACTGGATAAAAACACCCACTAAATGAACAAATGAAAATGTAATTGTCCCGCAATCCCCAAGAGAAAACAAAGCCGTAATTCATGTCTGTTTCCTGTACACCTTATTTCCCCTTCAGGATACCTGCTGTTGCTTGTTAATTATCTGTTCTTATATCAAATCAAATAGAAACAAGGATCCCGGGTACAAAAACACACCGCCTTGTCTTTGTTCTCCCAGATTGGAGAGAGGGGGAAAAAAGTCTCTTTCCGAGAGACACGCGTGGTGATTGGGGGGATGGGGGGGGGATTGATTTGGTGCAGGTCGCACTGTCTTATTCACCCTATGGAGACTAATTATTTTCTTCCTGCTCTCTCTCCTACACACACACACACACACACACACACACAGAATTCTGCCTTTTCAAGTTTCCATAGCTTTTTTTCCCCATCCCAACAGTTGGTGTTATTTTAATTCGCCAACACCTTCGGTTATTTATGCACTCACAACTCTCACCTCTTGCTGTCAGGATTTGGAGCCGTAATGGAACTGTCAATAGCTCTAAGTGAACAAACGCACATTTGTTCGAGCCATGCGCTGGCACCTTCCGCCTTGGCTGCAGTTTTCCCTTCAGCGTTATCCAGACCGCTTGCATTAATTAAAGCATTTATTACTTCACCATAACGCTAACTCTGGAAAAAAGCACCTACACGCACGCGGGCAAATATGCAGCGTATACAAAATGCAGCATTAACGTCACAATGCACTAGCTGATGAAAAGTTAAGAATAGATTTCAGTGCAAGCCTTCACTTCCGCTGCTTCATTAATGCATTTAGTTTGGCAGAAGTTGCTAAACTGGAAAAGTTTCCTCAGCGTCTCCGGGTGAGATGGAGACTAATTTGCCATGCGCCTCACACAGTTTCTCCCACTTCCATGCTAATGATTGATAATGTTTTATTAATGTTTAGATATTCTCTGCTGAGGATCTAAACAAATTGTGGCAATTTAGTCTAGTCCTTGCTGGGTATCAATCATAAGCCGGTTGGGATGATCATGCATCAATGCCACTTTTTTACTCTCTCAGGCCCTGTGAAGCTTGAAGTTGCTGTGTATTTTTAACACCGGCAAATTACTCCTCTACATTTCCCTCTCAGTCACTCTGTTGCTTTCGTGTCTTTCACACACACACACACACACACACACAAACACACACAGAGCACACAACACTTTCTATAAATGGCAGTTCTTGAATACTTCTTTAGTGTCTATATACATGACAAATGAACTGAATCCGTAATGCAGCCTTTTTTAATCTGATACAAAAAGGAAAAACTGAAACCTAGCCATTAGTGATGCACTTGTTTTATGGACTATACATGTTGAACATATGCTCAATCATTAAAGTAATACTCCAGTGATTAATCAGCGCCTTTATTTTATTTTATTTTTTTTACTTACGCCATCTGTATTATTTCATGGTTTCCTTTAGTTGATGAAAAAAACAGCAATTAAGTTTATTTAGTCTAAAGGCATTTTTTTTTAGGTAATAAATGTCGGTGAATTTTTCAATTTTTTTTATTTTTTTGTGTGTAGCTTTCATGAATTCTTCAGCCAAAATGGTAGCTGTGAATTAAGCTCTAATTCTTTTTCAGTCTTCCTTTCTGCTGAAAAAAAATAATAATACATGGTTTTGAATTACCAACATATACACCAATTCATGGAAATACCTTATTTTCACACGGATAGTGCATTAAAACCCATGAACCTTACTCCATGTTTACACTAGCAAGCTCCTTTCGCTTGTAGCTCCTCTTGGTGGCGCGTAGTGAATTATTTGTTCTCTTACTTGGGAATTGTTATTTGTGGGACGCGCTGTTGATTTTTTTTAGTGTTGATGAAGAAGTACTAGTCAAAGTATAGATGCTTCTAAAGCTTCAGAAGTAGATAAACAAAAATTAAATCGTGCAATAATCATGTGAATCATGTTTTTCCTAGCATGGTACATGCTAGGTTTTGTACTCAAAGATTAGCAAAATAACCTAAATGTAGTACTAGCTCACCAGAGGCTTCAGACATCTCTACTTTCCTCCCTCCAAGCCTTATTTTTCATCGGAATGTCTCCATACATATTTAATGAGATAATGTATATCTCGCAATAAGAAGAAACCAAGATTATATGTTTTTACTTTTTTTTTTCTTTTTTTTTTAAACATGGAGCTAATTTCAGCTAAGAAGTAAAGTTGTGAGTGGGAAACTAGAAAAAACAAACCCTCAGACTGCAGGCATTATATGACTGCTCCACTAATCATCTGAGACATAGATTTGGATTTTCCCATACTCACTTCGCATATAATTGAGAAAAGTGATTCGTCGTTTTTCACTGTTGCAAAAGTTGTGCGTCCGTGTTGTGCACGTACGTAGCAAATGAATGGTCACTTGTCACTTTGTTAGCACAAAAATAGGGTTCGAGAAAGTCTAAGAATACAGTGAACCCCCACAATACTGCAGTTCACCTCTCGCGGCTTCACTGCATCATGGATTTTCAAATTTTGATTCGCGGAAATTTTTTGGCTGAATTTTATATGTTGTTAAAATTACGTTTGTTTAAGAGTGTAGAAAGTGTTTAAGAGCATAGGACGTGTTTATAAACGAGTGGAAATGGTTTACAAAGCCTTAATATATA
>JAQMCW010000010.1:7733732-7744268 GCA_030068335.1 Chrysichthys cranchii
ACCCCAGTGAGGGACAGCGACGCCCACCGAGGAGCCATGGCTCAGGAAGCCCCAGACCCAGGCCCAGCCATATACAAGTTACATCCACACATACTCACACACACCCACATGTACCCACAAGGAATTGATACTTAATCCCCTCTCAGATTGGTAGGTGGCGTTAAATAGGGAGAACAAACTAGTAAGTAGAAATCACCCACTCATTTGGGAGAAAACTTGAAGAAATGCAGTCTAGTTGAAAGAAGGGGTAAGTGGTCAATGGTGAAGCGTTGAGCTGCATTACTGAAGTTGTGAGTTTAAACCCCAAAACAAGCTGCCAAGCTGTCATGGTTGAGTTTTACAAACTGCTCAGTTTGTTCCCTGCCTCGACTGTAAATTACTTTGGATAAAAGTGTCAGGCAAAAATAGTGGATTGCGTTTTATTTGAAATGTACAGTCTTCTCTCTTCGTCTTTGTCTTCTCCTGTTCAGGGTCGCGGGGGGAAGCTGGCGCCAATCCCAGTTGAAATTGGGCGAGAGGTGGGGTACACCCTGGGCAGGTCACCAATCCATCGCAGGGCAACACACAGAGACAGACAACCATTCACACTCACATTCACACCGACAGGCAATTTAGAGTCGCCAGTTAGCCTAATCTAACCTGTGTGCATGTCTGGACTGTGGGAGGAAACCGGAGTACCCGGAGGAAACCCATGCGAACACGGGGAGAACATGCAAACTCCACACAGAAAGGCACTCAGGCCGAACCCGGGGCTCGAACCCAGGACCTTCTCGCTGCGAGGCGACAGTGCAAACCACCGTGCCACCCTGAAATGTACAGTACACCAGAGTAATTACATATACCAACAATAAGCATTTTAATTTATAGCATATCCTGTGTTAAGGTTTAGTTAAAATTGGGTGTACTGGTAACATATATTCAAAAGGTTTACACACTTAGCCTGTAATTTGATTTAAATTAGATTCTTTACAAAAAGAGACTTTTCATAGCATAAATGTTAATGTTATTAATATTACATAAATTATTGATAACAGATTAACAAGCTATTCATATATGACTGTTAATACATACAAACCATTATTTCCCGATACACTATGTTTCCTGATCCAGATGTGTTAATTCATTGCTATGAAAGCATTCGTTAAGTATTACTACAGGTGCTCCCCGAGTTACAATGGCCCAACTTACGATTTTTTGAAGTTGCGATGACGATTGTGATCTGCTAAAAATTGTAAAATATTTTGAAAATATGTAAAATTCACAGGCAGGCATCGCAGGCAGGCCAGCATAAAAGCGCATGATGTACGCGAACGTTCGGAAGCACGCAGCCGACACCCGGAAGTACGCGGACGATGCCCAGATCACTCGCCTCACGTGATGACTCACTCTCTCTGGCAAACTTCCGGAGTTATCATGTGTATCGGTATACTGAACAGTGCATTACCATAGGATTTTTTGGGACTATTAACGGAACAGCTTCAGCGGCGGCTGTCTGTAGCCGGAGCTCGGTATTCGTGTAGCGGGGTGTCGCAGCTGTACGGAGCTCAGAGATACAGTGCTGCTGCCTCCACCAGGTGCGGACCTCTCTGACAAACTCTCTCTTTTGACAGAAAACATCACTAATTACTTTATCATAATTTTGGAACAGCATGTAAAGTCCTAGAAATAATATTAAATCGATCATAAACAGTTATTTAACAACAAAGAAATTAGCCATTGCCAACAGGATTAGTTTGTTCACATACACATAGTTTGTTATAACATTATCTATAACATTATGTCTAATGCATTCGTCAATGTATTATTTATTTGGTTTTTTTTGTTTTTTAGAAATGAACTGACAGATGTATTGAGGGATGCAGTACACCATGAAGTTGGCACCTTTGGGTATCTGTGGTGTCCTGGAAATATTCCTGTTCTTGTACTGTGTATTTGATTTAGTATAAGTAGTATACACAGCATGCCATTTTAAATACAGCCCCTGTGTTGTCTTGTGTACGTCAACAGTTCCAAGCAATAACTCCCAGTGTGTTTCCCATCCTGGTTACCTGGCTTCTTCATCTTCATTCTAGTTTCTCATAGTTTCTTATCAATGCTGGGTTTCAGCTGTCATGTGGTTTTGACCCTTGCCTGTATGTATTACAATTATCCAGCAAATCTATCTCCCTTTATTGCTTGCCTATGTTTTGACCTGAGGCATGATACTCGGATGTGCCCTAATAAATAGTCTCAGCATGTATGTTTATATTGCTTCTGACTATATACGGATTTGATAAACATGTTTCCGATCATTTCTCTTGCGCTTTCATTCATATGAAAAGACAGACTCGTGTATGCAGATGCCTTGCCATTGAGTGGCTGGTTGGAAAACTGTGTTTGGCTTCTTACTTCTAGTGGCAAGTATGTATGGTGCAGTAGGAAATACTTTCATTGAGAGCAAAGGATGTGTATCAAAGGGTTGCTTTGAACTGTAGGAAACTGTTGACTAGTCAGGGTGGTGGAAAAACCAGCGAGGCAAACGGCAGACAGCAAAGAAAGCAGTAGATATGAAAGAAAGAGTAGATTAAGTCAATTCAACAGCACACTGTGTAAGAGGATGATGGGGAGGCTAATTTTATTTTTATCTGCACGAGTTTGTACCAGAACTTATTTGTGTTGCCCATCAAAGCCAGATTTAAATTAAATAAAATACTTGTACTGTGATATATTAACTTCCATCATGATCAGTGCTGTGCGACCAAGCAGATTTGCTGCTTCGAGCTGCACGCTATCCTATCTTTCACTGGAAAAACACTGAAGCGAAATTTACTCAAGAATAGTCTGGTACCAGTTTGCACAGAAAATCTTATTGAATTTATCTAAGCATATTTTAACCCATTAAGTGCCAAATTTTTCTTCTGAAAATTTTCATCTGTTTCTATTCATTTACATCCAAATAGTAACAAAAACACCTACTTTCAAGACATATGACTGTTAATGTTTCTGAAATTTCAATTTGTAGTCCCAAAGTTCCAAGTGGGGATCATGGGACATGCCATCTATTTTTTATGCCATTCATTATATGATCCCCAAATGGGGACCACGGAAGCTAATGGGTTAAGTGAAGTTTGCAATTTACACAAGCTTGAATTAAAGGAACTACATAAATGAATCGCTATAGAGACTTTTTCTGACACTGAACTAAATCCGGTGCTAATCCGGATGGAGAATGTTTTCATTTCAAAATACTGTTTTATAACTAGAATATATACTAATACGGACATTACAGTCAGGAATGTCAACTGAGCCACAAGGCTGTCCAGACGAGTGCATTTTAAGAATTAAAATGGATTAAATAAGGATTTATTTATTTTTGTTACTAAAATTGTGATCTATAGCCTGGGTATTGCCATTGACTGTAGTCTGGTTCGACATGCTCTTTGCTGTTGTTTACCAGCATTTACCTGCACTAATAAAATAGCCAAAAATAGCAAGGGACAGAAGGCGTTTTTGCTTTAACTTTAGAAAAAAAGAAATACAGCTATGTAATGGTAAATATTTATGTATTTACCTGTATTTTTTTTTTATTATTATTATTATTGTTGCTGCTGTTTTTACCTTCATAGTATATAAAATCCGAAACTGATGTGAATATGATGTGAAAACTCAATAGGGAATTGAACTGGCAATACAAATATAGTGATGTCGCAATTAGAGATCATACAATTACACAATTACTCCTGATCCCACACAGGGAGGCACGATACCAGATCCTTGCTTTGTATTCCTCCTCTGTGAAATCAATGCCGTTCACATCATAATTCTGACCATGCGCCACCTCAGATCTGCTTCGCTCTCATTCAGATTTCATGCCCCAGTGTAATCCTCCTCACTGAGGACACCTTTACAGTAACACTATTCAATTCTGGTGTAATTAGCCTCAATGACATGCCTCTTTACGAATTTGACAGTGATATTGCTTTTGTTTAAAGTTATTTAGTTAATGTCACAGTCATTATTGAAATAGAAGTTATTGAATTGTGTGGCTTGGACACTGCTTATGATATTCGCGTCCTCCACTTGGAGCCAAGTTCGATCATGGCTTAATAGTGGGTTCATCTGGCAAATGAAAGAAAGAGAAAATGGTATTAAAACAGCATGTTGGAGGGAAATAGTTTGTAATCCCTGTCATCTTTTCAGCTTAGATCAAAATATTGCAGAGATCAAAGATCTGTGCATCTGGTTTTACTTTTCATCTAAGTGAGTGTATGTCAATGGGGTGTTCTGCCTCTGATAACCTTTTTCGCTGTGATTACGGTTTAAAGAGTCTCGGCAGTCTTTAATCACCACTTCCTTCTTGCCTCCAGCTAATCGGAGTGTCTCATCTGCTACTGTGCGTGAAGCCTGCCTGGCCTCTAGGTCCAAATATGAAAGATCGAGGGTGAAATATTATTGAATTATACATGGGAGCAACATCTCATCATACTTACGCCTGAACTCAACTCACTGTGGCATAAAACAGTTACTCTGAGGAATGCTGATAACAAATCTCAGCCCAGCTTTGCTAAGATCATGTTAACATAAAGTGTTTTTAAAATCATCGTCAACATGTGACGATGTTGGCATGTAAACATACAGTGCATTAAAATGGGCTCTTTTTTATTGTTTGATTCTTTGGATATTTAAGGGTTCTTAGATTCTTACTGTAGCGTCTATTTTGAACACTGTGTGTTGGGTTCCTAGACACACATTAAGGCTAGTCTGGAACTAAACTGACGTTCGTATGAAGGTTCTCCATTTAAAATTCAGTTTAATCCAGGACTAGACCTAATCTGTGTCTAGGAAGCCATCCCTTTATGACTGGGAACACCAAGTGTGCATCCTCAACATCTTTAGTATCCCGAAATAATGTTCTCATCAGCCCATAAATAAGCCTTCTTGTTGTTGCACTGATGTTTTCATATTGTTTTCCTATTTCCTATTGTCTTACCTGGGGAGATGTGGGAATGTAATTATTACTGAAGGATCTCTGGGATTTTAGTCTGGATCCAATATGTCAGTAATATTTGTACGCCATCATTTACCTTCTATAAAATGTGATATACAGTATATACCATCCAAATTACCGTAGATGTTTCGAAAAAGTCATGTATGTCCTGTGGGTAAAACGGTTTCTTGCTGCTTTTTTTTTTTATTGAATAAAAACAACACTCCAGGAAGTTCGTATTGTTTTTTATGACAAGCTGTGTCTATGACTATGACTATGACCACTAACTCACTTCCCATGTAAAGCTTTATCATTCAAGACTTGGGTGAAATTTTATGAATTGCAATATTCATCCTATTCATTATATCCAATTATATTTAACCTTTTTTTTTATTATAAATTTTGATTAAGGAATCCTTGAGCTGCAAGGCAACAACCACCATGCCACCTTGATAAACCCCTGATGCTTTAAATGAATACTTTAAACGACACACATATTGGAAAACTGCCACGCTCTAGCTACTGAGTTTATTATTTAATCCTCAAAGGAATTCAAGTAATAGAAAGATTTCTTTGGATCTCAAATAAATGAAGTCCAAATATCTTAACCCTAAATAAACCATGTGACTATAAACTGGCAAAATATATATATATATATATATATATATATGAGAGAGAGAGAGAGAGAGAGACTATACTTATAGTTGGTTAAAATTGTAACATAAGTTGTACCAGTGTATCAAACATGTCACACTGTTGATTATTGTACCCAAGTCTTTTCATAGATATAAGGGAGTGTATACTTTCTGTAGAAATGAAATATTCATGACCTCCACATTTATGAAAGTTTTTTTATTCTGTGAAAGATAACTGGATAAAAAATGGTTACAATGCTAAGTCCCTATTTTTCTCTTTCACCCAGATAATCAGTAATCTTCTGCTGTTATTTAATAATGGCAATATTCTGCGACCTTCGGTTTTTGTCTGAATGCAGTAGCTGCGATTAGAAGTTCACTGGGTCCAGTTAATGGCAACAAAGTGGCTGTAATGGCTATGCATAGTACCAAGTAATTGTTGGGTCCCATGAGTGGCTGGATCTTAAATTATAATGTAATTACACTGTCATTATAGGGCATGAAGAATTAAATGGGGCTGACCTAAATGGGAGCGAAAGTAAGAGTCACCAACCGATCATGGGCTAATGGAACATGATTCTGCACATATTAAGTAAATTTAGAGCAGAGTATCTGTTATTATGACCTTCTGACTGAATTTTGTAACTAACATCCAAGCAAGCTTCTGATATAGAATAATCATTGGGTTTACTGCCAGTCAAATTCATTGAAATGTCAACTGACAGACCTGTTTTTGTCAAAGTTACAGGTGTTGCAACCTTTATAGATTTGATTTAATTTAATTTGAAGGATGATCACAAATATGTTGCAATGATATTGCTCGCCCTCACTGAATGGCATTTGGCCCAGGAACCTCTCGTTTTTTGTAACTAGTGCAGCTCTTATCTAATTTGTCAAAACATGAATATGATTATGCTTTTGGTTGGTTTGATACAAGTGCCAAAATTACACTGACAAAATTATGTAAACCCAAGCTTTTGTATAATTAACCATATTGGCACTGTAAAAAAAAAACAGCATAATGTTTACTTTCAAGAATATAAAGCATTCTATATATTACACGTTTTCATTTTAGTAATAACTTAGTTATTACTATCTTAGTTTCCCCACAAGCATCATCAATATTATAAAGCTCTCCACTGGTAGAGTGACTGTTCTGCATGATGCTACCACCATTTAACAATGATATTTGTGTTGTGATGCTATAGGGTTTCATATTTATTCATTACACTCATTTTTTGTGGATTCATTTTGGGGAATTTCAAGGAATGAATTATGAAACGTCTGGTGCACTTCACAAGTTAAAAACATCAAATGCTGTGGCTGTTGTCTCTCAACACAGTAACTAAATATGAGTTTCATTGTAGACTGAATAAAGGGAATAGGGATCGGTCGTAAATAATCAGAAACCTTGCCGCTGAATCAGAAGCCTCAATCATTGATGAAAATAAAGAACAAATCAGTGGAATAGGCCAGTCAGAAGATGGCCAGGAGGAATGTATGACTCAGCGTTTGCTGAGTCATACATTCAATAATTAATCAGTAGTCACTGCAAAATAGTACTGCAAGACAAATATAAGACTTTATATTTGCTTAGTTAGTAATGAACACCAACCACCAACTCACTGTGTAATTAATTGAGCAGGATTGGGACCTGTTAATTCATTCATGTTTAGTCACAGTAAGTCTTTGTGGTGAAATACAACAGTGTGTGCTGTTATAGGGGAATAAAATAGCTATACTTTATGGCCAAATGTAGACACCTGACCTTCACACCCATGCATGGGCCTTCTACAAACTGTTGCCACAAAGGAAGCACATTATTGCCTTGAATGGTTTTCGTATATACTGTAGCATTAAAATTTCCCTTCACTGGAAATAGGCCATAATTATTAGACATGGTTTGGCAAGGTTGGAGTGGAAAATCATGGGTAGTCTGCTCAAAGCCCTGACCTCAACCCCAGTCAACACCTTTGGGACAAATCTGAATGCTGTCTTTGCCACAGGCCTTCTTGCTCAACATCAGTGCCTGATCTCGCTAATGCTCTGGTGGCTGAATGGGCAAATCCTCACAACCATGTCCCGAAATCTACTGTAATGCCTTCCCAGAAGAGTGGCAGTTATTGCAACAGAAAACGGGAAGTATATCTAAAATGGAATGTTCAACAAGCACTTGTTTTCAACCTTCCCAAGTTCTCATATACTACTCCATTGCTATACTCCTTCTGCTGGCTCCCTGTAGCTGCCTGCATCAGATTTAAAACACTGACTCTTGCCTCCAAAGCTAAAAATGGAGCAGCACATTTCACACCCTATACTACACTGACGTACAAAGGCAGAACGCCATAACATTAAGTTTAACTACATAACAAACAAGTTAAGGCCTTTTGCCTTTGTAGGGCAGTACACCATACCCCTCCGATTCTCTAGCAGTGCTCGGGTGGCCCCACCATGTCTTGGGTACAATGAAGGCACGTATCAAGGTTCATCTCTGTGTCGTTGCCTAGGTGGAATGAGCTAAGTGTGCGTCTTCCTATTATGACTAAAGACCTACTCTTAATGAAGTACCTCTTCAATTACCATTCGGTTATTTACAAAATTGTTTTGTTTTGTTTTGTCTTTCATACTCGGCTACCTCCCCAACAGGGTTTTTATTGGAAATATTGGATGATTGTGAGGTGTACAGATATTTTAGCCCATATAGTGTAGGACAACAAACAACTTCTGCCAGCCTCTGTTTTGTTCCTTTCTTTGTAACTTAGTAAAACAAAGCCATTTTTCTTTTTACCCAAACAGTAAGAATTTTTTTTTTGAAAATTTAAACTTACAGCTTTAATCACTGACTGTAAACAAAGAAAGAAAGAAAGAAAGAAAGAAAGAAAGAAAGAAAGAAAGAAAAAGCACTGACACTGGAGACTCCTTCCAAAAAATGTAAAATAAACATCTAGTCATGAACTCGTGCAACCTGCAGTCCACCACAAACTCCAATTCCCATGAGCCATTCGTTTACTACAGAACTACATATAGACATGTTCAATCACACACAGATTCGCGAAGCATTATTTTGCCTTTACTGAGCCCATTGCCAAGCTTTCTTATTGTGATCGTGTTTACGTGTATGACCTTTTTTGTTTCTGGTTTATCCCTTGCTCTCGTGGCCTCTGATGTTTTCTTTGCCGTATTGGTTTTGGATCTTTGCCTCTCTCTCAGATTTTGCCTTCGCCTTACCTGTATTGAACTGTTCGCCCGATCGGAATACCCTTTTTTAGTCTGACCACGTTTTTGCCTACTGATTTTGTACCTCTGCCTGATATTGTATTAAAACGGATTGATCTGCACATGCATCCTGACTCCCCTCCATTTTCTGACACATCTCCATGCAGAAATTTCACCATATCAACAATTACACACATATTTTTAATCAGTGTTTGCATAGCATCTACCGAACAGAATCCCTGTGTCAGTTGTTGTTATAGAAGTGATATTGTATTATAACCCGCACATTAATATTAACATTTGATTTCCCAGTAGCACTATAGTATAAGGAATATTGTAATGTGAAAGTAATCTGAAAGAGCTCTGGCTATAGGAGACATCTGACAGCATGTGGAATTAGCTAAGTTTCTAGGGGCACCTGCAGCACTATTTAGGTGTGTACAAATATGCCAGACATAGCATAATATTAGGATCTTACGCAAGCATAGGTTTTCAAAGGCAATAATCATATAGGAGGAAGTTATATATGCCTTCTTCAATCAGAGCTTATTAAGAGAATCATTAAAGAGTTATTTCATAAATATAAATTAGCAAAGATGATGTCTGATGCAGTGCTATGTTCTGTCCTATCCCAGTGCAGCATGGCACTATAGCATACACCCGGTTACGGCTGCTCTCATTTCTTGCAGTACTGTATACCCCATAGACTCAGAACCAGCCAAGTCGATCAGTGCCAAGGCCAGGGAACAGAACAAGCAGGGGAAACCGTCCAACGTCCACAGAGTTGTCACTCAGGTTCCACCACACTGAGTCTGCGTCTGTTCCCTGAGCTAAACAAAAAATTTAGAAATACAGTGCTCAAAAATTTGTTTTAGCAACCTATTTAACATAAGTTTAGATCATGCTGAATACACACTCAGGACCTTTGACCGGAAGCTGGGACTGTTAGATGTTATATCTCTTGTATCAAAAGCTCTTATTTTTAATTAAACTATTACTGATCAGGAGTTTTGTGTACAGTCTTCATCACAAAAGTAGATTAAACCAAATGAATATGTGGCATTAGAATGTAGTTAGTCCTCGTGGATACAGTTAAATACAGCTGGCAAAGGACGAGGCGTCGCAATTATTTATAATGGGAATCTTGGTGTCACTCAAAAACCTGGACATAACTTCAACATATTTGAAGTACTACTAAGAGAACATATGTAGCATCTACTCTACTCATCACACACAAGGATCTACTCAGTCAATTCCAGTAAAAATTATTTCTAGACACCCTGGGCCATATTCTGAATTCCTTTGTGAATTTGCAGATTTCCTCCCAAACCAGGTTGTTTCTTTAGAAAAAGCCTTGATTGTTGGAGGCTTTAAATATTTTGATAACCCGGGACACACTCTGAAAAAAGAGATTGCGTCCATTCTAGATCCAGTAGGGGTCACATTTCCTCAGTAAGACACCGCCTCGGACCATTAACTCATAAAATGTGTCTTAGTAATAATATATGCACTCTGTCATGCTACCTTGCCAAACATATATTCGCATCAGCTACCACAGAGATTTTTGGGAATAATCTCAAAGAGTTATCAACTAGGATTGGATAACTTTCTGGTGCCACATAACTTGCCCAAACAATTGAATGTTAGTCAATGTTAGAGCCACTGCCTTTCCCCCCCTTTATATATACAACTGTGTGTTGTCATCACAACAGTAGAAAT
>JAQMCW010000010.1:7769205-7779468 GCA_030068335.1 Chrysichthys cranchii
CAGTTTCAAGTTATTTCAGTGACCATTGTGGGTTTTTCTTTCCATAACGGAAGGGTACCAACAATTTTGTCCACGTGAGTATGTGTTATATAACTATAATACCATAATACCTAACTATATGTTAATATTCAAAATCAGACCAAGAACTATATTGTAATGAAAATGTCAATATATTTACTAAATAACTCCTGAAAACCTAAAGGGTTTTTAATATATATGTAAAACAATAAGTGTGACTGTGCCATAAAGGTTATTTATCCATATTAAAAATTACTTATAGTTCTAAACCTAAAAAAACCCATAAAACAAAAAAACAAACAAAAAAAAATTAGCCAAACTCTAACCCTAAACCCTAACCCCAACTCTAACCCTATTCTTATCCCTAAACTTAAGCCTAATACCAACCCTAACCCTAAACCTAAGTCTAACCCCATCTCTATCCCTTAATGTAAATCGAACCCTATCCCATAACCACAACCACAACCCATCCCTGTCCCTGCTGAGGTTTACCCTGGACAGGTTGCTGATCTGTCCCAAAGCTAAAACAGCGATTTAGACTAACGCTCACACATACATTCATACCTAAGGGCAATTTAGAGTACTCTGTTACCTAATTCAAATTCAGTTTTATTTCTATAGCGCTTTTAACAATGGACATTGTCACAAAGCAGCTTCACAGTATACAGAGTCCAATTAAAAGCTTATTAAGCTATAAACGAATCTATAAGTATATTTACATCCACATACATCTCTACTGAGTGAGCCTGTGGCGACTGTGGCAAGGAAAAACTCCCTGAGATGACAAGAGGAAGAAACCTTGAGAGGAACCAGACTCCAAAGGGAACCCTTCCTCATTTGGGTGACACCGGATAGTGCCATTACCACTAACTCTCATCTACATCCGTGTGTTATATGGTCTAAAAGTCCATTTGTGTAGCACCAGATTCACTGCAGTTTAAACATAAAGTCTGTTCTGTTCAACCAGTTACTGAGGGAGATTTGAGTGCAAGACAGTTTGTTGTAATTTAAGATGAATCCACATTTCTTTGGACTGCGGGAGAACGTGAACTCCACATAGAAAGTCCGCGCAGACCCTGCTTGCTGACGTGATACTTCTAACCACATCACAATGCCTTTCCTATAGGTGGAGCACTGCACTGGGTACGCAGCAGGATCGAGCAGTAAGTCACGTGATGTCGTGTATGTAACGTCATCGGGACCTTTGTTACACATGTGTTTGTGACAGTTGGATTTGGGATTTTATCATGGAACTCAAACTCGAGCAGAGAGCAAACATCCAATCCTGCGTCGAACTCGGGAAACCAGCAGCCGAGGTGCTTCATTATTACAATCCTCGAAAAGGTCCAAGAAAGTGAGGACATTGTGTGTCAGGATCGTTGGAACCCAGTGACGAACTTCTAACCCTCTGAAGCACGAATGCCACTCAGAACACCTCACCCAGCTCATTACTTCATTGCTGCAGGCTTCCTGAAGCATCTCAAGGGCCCGCGTTGCCGATTTCCCAAAGCTGACACAGAATCCCATGTTCGGAAATCGCGAAAGCACGTTCACGTTATCGCAGAAACATGTGACCCATGCATTTAGTATATATTTCATACATAACATCATGGAATTTATGTTTAAAAAATATATTTCAAAATTACAAATGTGTAAAAAACAAACAAACAAACGAACAAACAAACAAAAAAAACAGTGCAATTTTACTGCCATGTAGGTACGCTAGGTACAAATCCCACATGTATATTTTTGACACTTTAGATTTTTAGATATAGTTTACAAGTGAGAAAAAAATCTTTTTGAAAGATGAATGAGTGAAAGAAAGAAATTGTGAATGAATGAAAAACATACTTGTCCCAATAGAGTGTGTTGATTCAGCTACGTAAATCAAAAGCTAATAACATCATCATCTAATAAAACCTGAATTTAATTTTAGACTATTTCTCTTAATGAGTGAGAGAGAGCGATAGAGAGAGATAGACTGAGCGTTCCTCCTACTCTTTCTCATTCTCTACCTCCACCTTGAGTTCAGACGCTATACCTTCGTCTTCTCTCTCTATTTCCTCAAACCTTTTCCACTATATAGCAGGTTTCCACTTTCTTTACCGATCCTATTCCTCCTATAGATGCAATCAGATTAAAGGCTGTGTCTAATGACTCCAAGTAGTGTGTTAACTTTGGGAAAACCTGACAAATATATGAGTAATGGTGCATAAATGTGGCACCTAAAGATGTGTTTATTATTACTGTATAATAACCATGTCCTTGGTTGTTATTTTGCTTTCTTCTGTTATTCTGTAATTTCAAAGCTTATTAAACTTTATTTAGAGGTCACTATGAACACCTTGGGGTAGATTATTTGCTACAGATTGGGGGTTTATTTGTTTGTTAGTTTTTTTGTCTTACAGACCCTTACATTGCTCTTACACTGCCATCTTCTGGTAGGAGATAGGACCTTCTGATTTATACTTTGAGGTATACTGGGGGTGGTGATTTTTAGGTGAACGTCTTTGGCAGTGTTTGTAGTTTTGGCCATTAGGTGGAGTTTTGCACACAGTTAAAGAGATGACTATCATGAATAAGGAATAAATCCTTGGTGGGGGTGGGGGGGTGGAAAACATTTAAGATGGAGTAATGTGAATCATCATACATCATCATTTTTACCCGTTTAATGTTGTGGGACGTGCATGAAACACGTTAGTTTCTGTTAGTACAAGACTATCCCCATGTCAAACTTACAGCTTTACCTCTGACTTTTTCTTACCTCCTTTTTCCAAAGATGCTAAAGTTCTTAAATAGCGAAAACTTCACCAAGTGAAATAAAATACACTTTTTTTCCTTAAAAATCCTGCTATAACTTTGAACCATCTCAAATTCAAGTCCCCTAGTCTGAGCTGCTGTAATAGAAAATGAATCTACACTTTCTGACTCCAAAATTCTGATTAAAAGTTCCACCTAACTGTGATACTTTTTTTTACAACCAATTTCTTAATTTGTGCAATAATGTACAGATCTTTAACGATCATATTTTCATGCTAATTCACATATTCACATATTGTCCAGGTCAAATTAATCCCATGTCTGTTTGCATTAAGCTGATTTTATACACATGGTGTAAAAAGCGTGATAGCAGTTTCCTGTTGTTGTAAATCCTTGTGTTTAATTTATTTATTAATCATCTTTTAAATATCATAAATACAGGTAGTCCTCAAGTTATGATGGAGATGCGTTCCGCCACACCCATCGTAAGTCGAAAATATCACATGTCGAACCACTGTGTTGAACCACTTAGCCTAGCAGAAGGTATGTCAGTCTAGCTTAGCCTAACTTAGACTAGCCTACCCAGAAGTCTTTTCCTGTAGAAGACCACACACACCCACTGAAGATTTAATTTAAATCACATTTCTGTCCAAAGAGAGAGTTTGTCGGAGATGTCCGCACCAGGTGGAGGCAGCAGCTCTGGGTCTCTGAACTCCATCCATCCGCGACACCTCGCTACACAAATACTGAGCTCCGGCAACAGACAGCCACTGCTGAAGCCGTTCCGTTAATAATAACAAAAAAACCTGAGGTAATGCACTGTACAGTACACCGATACACAAGGTAACTTCATGATTTGCGAGAGAGTGTGAGGCATCGTGCGAGGCGAGTGATCCGGACATCATCCGCGTACTTCCAGGTGTCGTCTGAACGTCCGCGTACATCATACGCAGTTGCGCCGGTCTGCCTGCGATGCCTGCCTGCGAATTTTAAATTTTTGCTAAATATTTTCCAGTTTTTAGAGGAGCACAATCGTCAGCGTAACTTCGAAAAATCGTAAGTCGGGCCATCGTAATTCGGGGAGCACCTGTAAGTAGTCTCTGTCCATGAGGCTGTGCAAAAAAAATATGCCAAAAAAAAAAAACTTTAAAAACAAATGGTGTCCACACTTTTATCTCTACAAAAGTACCACTTGTATATCACAAGATAAGGAAAAAAAAATAAAAATCAATAAAAAAAAAAATACCGATATCAGTGATGGAAAGGCTTTATTAAACCTTTCCACACCTTATTCAAAATGTTTGAGTACTTTAAGGATAAAAAATATGAATGCTGCATGCAGTCTAATGTTTTAAGGTACACGGTATTATGAATTTCATTGTACCGTCAGATTTTAAGCTTGTTGATAGATTTCTGTGCATGACATCGTCTTATAGTTACATAGACAGATGTGTGATAATTTAAAGGGAAGAAAACTAAAAATGCTGGGCCACGAGAAGAGCCTCAGTGCACTTTGGTAAAGAATCTACAAGTCTCTAGAGCTGTACTGAAGGAATGAGCACTATTCTTCCATAATCGAATATAATCCCTCAGTTGGTGTCTCGATGATGGAGGTGGAGAGAGCGGTCTGATGGGTTACCTCAAAGTGTCCCGTAGGCGTTCAGCTGGGATAAGATTTGCTGACTGTGCAGGCCATAGGATATGAGATACATCATTTCAGACTCATCAGACCATTCAGTGAGGGCTCATGCAGTGTGAATGGAGACAACCCCATCAGGAGAGGGAAGCTTTCTCGTAGGACAAAAGTGATAAGTCAGAAAAACATTGTATTGATTTGTACTGATGCTTCCAGTAGACCCAAACTATACCACCAAAATAAATAAATGATTACCCTCCTCTAGCCCCTCAGCATTAGAGCCGAACAAAATGTTTCCATTCTTCAGCTGTCTTTTTGGTGAGCCTGGGCCCAGTGTACTTCATGGCTGACACATGTGCAACCCCATGTGCTATTCTGCTGTTGTAGTCCATCCACCTTAACATTTTGTATTCTGAGATGCCTTTCTGCTCACCGCCGTTGCAAGAAGTGGTTATTTGAGCCCTCCTGTCAGCCACATATATACCTGTATATATAGTATGTGATTTGGGAAAAATAAGAATACTGATGGGGAGAAGTCTTCAAGAGTAAAAACAACTGTATGAAATATATACATATTTTATTGGTGGTCGTGGTGCGGTAGTTAGCACTGTCGCCTCACAACTAGAACGTTCTGAGTTTGAACCTGCTGGCCAACTACGGCATTTCGGTGTGGCGTTTGTATCTTCTCCCGGTGCCTGTATGGGTTTCCCCCTCCAGCTCCAGTTTCCTCCTACAGTCCAAAGACGTGCAGATTACCGTAAATTAACTGGCTACTTTATATTGCCTATAGGTGTGAACATGAGTGTGAATGGTTGTTCATCTCTGTGTTAGCCCCGCGATAGATTAAAGATTAAAGACCTGCCAGCGTGTATCCTGCCTCTTGCCAGAAGTCAGAAGGGATGGGCTCCAGCTTCCCTTTACATACTTCCAATTTACTCACTCACCTTCTATCGCTTAATCCTGTTCAGGGTTGTGGGGGGGAGCTGGAGCCAATCCCAGCTGACTCCAGGCGAGAGGCAGGGTACACACTGGGCAGGTCGCCAATCAACCGCAGAGCAAACACACGGAAAGAGACAACCATTCACACGCACATTCACACCTACGGGCAATTTAAAGTAGTCAGTACGTCGAATCCCATCTGTGCATGTCTTTGGACTGTGGAAGGAAACCAGAGTACCAGGAGGAAACCCACACGGAGACAGGGAGAACATGCAAACTCCACACAGAAAGGCACCCAGGTCAACCTTGGGGATCGAACCCAGGACCTTCTTGCTGTGAGGTGACAGTGCTAACCACCACACCACCGTGCCGCCCTTAATTACTTTACAATGTACAATATTAAACATACAGTAAATGTTTCCATTTGATGTATTCTACCAGACTATGTGAGCCTAAGGCTAATTTTCATCTGCAGTCCCATGGCAGGCTACAATTAAAACTTCCTCACAATGACAAAACAGCACTAAGTAGATTTAGTAAATAAGACAAACACCTCATATAAATTACTCACAGCAAAAGATGGCATACACACACCTAGTCAACTCCGTAAGTATGTTAAACTAATTAAATGCAAGGATATTTAAGTCAAAGCCAAAAGAAGAGCGTGATACAAAGTTAAGCAAAGCCTATACTGTACAATATATAATAAAGAGTCAGTGGTAACAGAGGTGAGGAGCTTTAAGTAGATTTTCCCACTTGAATTTACAACTACTGATAGAACTACGGCTCTTTATGTCGTCTGGTGGGGCGTTCGACTGAATTGTGGCTTCCTCAGAGAAAGCTGACTGCCCAAAGGCTGTACGAAGAGAAGGTACAGTACAGTCTTTTATAGACGATGCTCTTGTGGATTTTACAGAATTTTCTGAATGAAAATAAATGACGTCACGTCATGTAGAGGAGGCCAAAAGCGTTTGAAATTTTATACACAAGGCACAGGGTTGGCAAAAGGCTAAGGCTGCCGGAGCTCAAAAGATGATGTGTGTTCAGTATCCTACAATAATGATATCAAAATGGCTTTTTATCCAGAACGTTTAAGGTTTGCTTGTACAAGGATTCTAAATGAAGAATAAATACTGAATGGCCAGAGTGAGAGACATGTACACGTTTTGTAAATGAAATAATGATGTACGAAACTGTGTTACATTTCCCCCGAAATAACCCTGCTTTTAGAGTTCCACGGCAAGATCAGGCCAAGATAAAAACTATTCAGTAGATATAGAAAAGATATCCCAAACACATTTGTATAAATTTAGGGCGGTATGGTGGTATGGTGGTTAGCCCTTTCACCTCACAGCTAGAAGGTCCTGGGTTTGATCCCCGGGGTCGACCTCGCCGCCTTTCTGTGTGGAGTTTATGTGGGCTTCCTCTGGGTACTCCAGTTTCCTCCCCCAGTCCAAAGACATGTACAGAGGGTCTTAGGCGATTAGGTGTGAATGTGAGTCTGTCTCTGTGTGTCGCCCTGCGGTGGATTGGTGACCTGCCCAGGGTGTACCCTGCCTCTCGCCCCGAGTCAGCTGGGATTGGCTCCAGTTTACCCCCGCAACCCTGAACAGGATTAAGCGGCAGAACATGAATGAATTTCTACATTTGTATAAATTTGAAGTAAATAAAATTAGCGCTTCTGTTGCAGTCTTCAAAATTAGACTCTGTTCCATTTTTTATCCATCTAGCTTAATCGGTGATTCGAAAACCACCCCAAGAAGAGGGCTCAGTCTATTGACCACACACACCTCATTACACATTCCAGATCTTTTTTTTTTTTTTTTTTATTATTATTAATTTTGCAAATTATCACCACTTTCCAAGTCCGTGACTATAAATCTGTACTGTTCTTGATATGTTTGTTAAGCTTAGGCACAACCTGAAAAGTAGCCTATTCATAATTATGTGCTTTATTTACATTCTTCTGCATTGCGAATGCCCAAAATAAGAGTACAGCAACCACCAAACTCACCCAGCCTACTTTACTCATAACACTCCTGCATAACCCTTATTGTTCTGGTCGTCCCATCCCATAGCTCCACAGCCCACAAAAGCACAGGATTGCCACTCAGCGCTTTTATTGAGAAGACAAAGGCCTCCTCTTGTCTGAGAAACCCATATCCTAATTGATTCTCATTTTCATTAGTCACCGCGAGAGGCTTTTGTCCTGTGGGACTGGGCCCGAGCCAGAGGAGGGAAGCTCTCTGTCGCTCTCAGTGTGCCTGACCCGGAGATCTCTCCTCAAAGCGCCAGAGAGCCAGGCGTGCCTTTTGAAGTGTGTCCCCTGCTAACTAAAGGTCAAAATAATAAATGTAAGCCCAATTGAAGCCCGGCAAAGGAGGGGGTCGGACACAAAATGGGGACTTTAGGGGAGGACGAGTGCACGAGAGGAGACGTGTTGAATTCATTGAGTTGGACATATCCAAAGACAGCGCAGCACGATTCCACGAGAGAAAGAATGGAAGGTTCATGCACTCAGACAGGGTTGGCTCCAACAGTCTGTGGGTTTTGCTGAGAAATATTCCTCTCTCTCTCTCTCTGCCTGTGTTGCTTTCTCACCCCCTTTCTCATCCTTTTTCACACTGTATCTATTTCTCTCTCTCAGTCTGGCACTGTCTCGCTCTTTTTCTCATCCTCTTGTTCACATTGTACCTGCTAGCCAACTCAACTTACCAACCTACATCTTCTTGAATGGTTATCTTTTCTCTTGTGTTTTTTTTTTTTGTTGTTTTTTTTGAAAGCCGCATACTTCTCTTGATCATTTTCCAGATGACTTTGGATGACAGAGTCAAGTCCATGTTCAAGGATTTCTCCCACGTGGTAATTATATCTTGCTCGGAGCATTGAATATAACGAAGATCAATTGCTTGTACAGACATGCAAAATATAAAACCCATTCAGGTGCCCTACAATTTCAGATCTTAAGATTAAAGCTCGAGGAACGCATTCATATATAATGCTTGAATTGAAACCGTACTTATCTCAGGCTATTTAAGTTGCTACTTCGCGCTATTGCCATTTTACCCATAGTGTAGCTGGCATAATCTAATATGCAAAAGAAAAAAGAAAAAACAAACAAAAAAACCCAACAAATAGCCTATTTCAGCATCTACTTTCAATGGTATTTTGTTACATACTTTGAGGAGGAGATTACAGCCATCGAATTAAATCCAGTCTTCAGAAGAAAGAAACCATCTCTTGTTTGGTAACATTTCTCCTTGTAAAGATACAGATATTATAAATCTGTTCAATGCTGGCTTTTAGGTAAACAACGTTTCATTGCCAGCAATATTTCATATTTCTTATATAAAAAAAAGAAAAGAAAAGCAGACAACCAGTGCACAATCCAGCGTCAAAGTGTAGCATCCCCCGTTGCACTGATTTCACCCTGGAGCTTGCCAGCTGCAGTTAAGAACCATGGTGCAGCCCTAGAAGCTAGTTTACCATTTGATTCCCTTGTAGCTAACATCTTTAAAGTTATTTACTGGTTAGTGTAAGAAACACACTAACCCCAGACAACACTGAAAAACTTATGCATGCTTTCATAACATTTAAATCTTTACAAGATTGCTTTTTTTTTTTTTGTTAGCAATTCGGAATTCAGCAGCAACCACAAAAGCACGCTACTAGAAAATGAAAGCCAGAGCAACCGAGGGGAACTTGGGGTGATTATTATTACTCCGTCTTATTCAAGCTACACTAGCTGCCTAATAAATTCCACACTGACTGTGAAGTCGTCCTGGTGACGTTCAAAGCAACATATCTCACTAAAGTCCAGTATAACCCATCTTCAGCATGCGTAGCTGAGACATCTTCTCACAGCAAGAAGCTTTTGGATTCGGACCTGTCGGCTGACGGCGGCCTTTCTGTGTGGAGTTTGCATGTTCTCCCTGTGCCTGTGCAGGTTCCTTTTGGTGCTCCGGTTTCATTGTACAGCACAGAGACATGCAGATTAGGTTAACTAGCTACTCTAAACTCCCCATTGGTGTGAATGTAGTGTTAATGGCTGTTTGTCTCAATGGTAGCCCTGAGACTGACAAACTGCCCAGGGTGTACCCCACCTTTCATCCAAAGTCAGGTGGGATTGGCTCCAGCTTCACCATGAAACCTTAACAGATAAGCATAATAGATAATAGCTGGATGGATGGAATACATGGAAGTGATCCAGCTTATAATATACTTTTTGATTTGACGGATTCTTTATTTAATAGCCTTGAAAATGGTATAGGGCGGCACGGTGGTGTAGTGGTTAGCACTGTTGCCTCATAGCAAGAAGATCCTGGGGTCGATCCCTGGGGTCGATCCCTGGGGTCGACCTGGACTCCTTTCTGTGTGGAGTTTGTATGTTCTCCTCATGTGGGTTTCCTCCGGGTACTCCGGTTTCCTCCCACAGTCCAAAGACAAGCACAAAGGGGATTAGACTAATTGGCTAGTCGAAATTCCCCATACGTATGAATGTGAGTGGGAATGGTTGTCTCTTTCTGTGTGTTACCCTGCAGTGGATTAGTAACCTGCCCAGGGTGTACCCCGCCTCTTGCCTGAAGTCAGCTGGGATTGGCTCCAGTTTCCCCCCGCGACCCTGAACAGGATTAAACAGCAGAGGGTGAGTGAGTAAATTAAATTTGTTACATTATTTTTGGTGGCAAACAATAACAATGAGAAAATGTACAGTATATTAATTTTATCTCAGTCAGACAGCCATACTTGTTCATCCATCCATTCATTATATACGTATAGCACTTATCCCCCAGGGTCACAGGCAGTGGCGAAACAGCTACACACAAGGCCTCGGGGCAATACACCGTTCTGAAACTGTTCCGACACTGTAATTACAAATGACCGGGGTGGGGGGGGGGGGGGGGGGGGGG
>JAQMCW010000010.1:7779568-7791984 GCA_030068335.1 Chrysichthys cranchii
CAGGTTCAAACTCAGAACGTTCTAGTTGTGAGGCGACAGTGCTAACTACCGCACCACGACCACCAATAAAATATGTACAGATTTCATACAGTTGTTTTTACTCTTGTCCAAAGACATGCACAGATGGGATTCGGCTAACTGACTACTCTATAGGTGTGAATGTGAGTGGGAACGGTTGTCTGTCTCTGTGTGTCGCCCTACGGTGGATTAGCGACCTACCCAGGGTGTAACCCCGCCTCTCGTCTGAAGTCAGCCGGGATTGGCTCCAGCTTCCCCCCGCGACCCTGAACACAATTAAGCGGCAGAAGCCCTGTGAGTGAGCAAGTATTTTTTATTTGTATACATTTTGACTGCTGTCTTCTGTACTGTCTCTGGACTTTTTGTTATCTTACCCCTTCCTTAATGCAGCAAGAAATCTAGGCTATGTAAGCTCCACACTTTGTTTTTTTGTTTGTTTGTAATGCATCACCTAATCTGAGTCCCTTAATAACAAGCGCCTTACAACAACCAGCACAATGTGTAAGGTGTAAACAACAGCACTGAGTTGCAAATCAGATTTCTCTGCGTGACTGACATCATACCAGAGCGACAGCTCGTGCTGGGGTGCGTGACGCGCTGCGCATGCGCACTGCAAACCGACGACGCAGGCGACGCAGCCTCTGCTAAACAGAATCCGGTATTGCCACGGTAACCGCGCTGCTCTGTTCAGCCGCACTGATCCGGGCTGGTTTTCCACCCACAAATCTTCCCCCAGAGGAGCATCCACACCGTTAGCGACCCAGAAAATCGGTGAGTTTCTCCAACAAATAGCTACCCCCCCCCCTTTTAAAACATATATGGCTTTATCTAGTTTGTGTATTAACGTTAATTGCGTGCGCAGCTGTCAGGTCAGTGGTTACTAAGGTAACAGGGGATGATTGTTCCATCGAGGACGTGGCGTTTTCCTTATCTCTTTTATTTAAACAAATATACGAATTCTCCCTCCCCGTATGTAAAGTTAACAGCTAAAACATTTCAGAAAAACTGAAAGATGAAATATCAGACCTTTTCGGAGCAATATTGCAGAATATAAACACCTTTTCGGTCTCCGGTGTCCTTTGTGACTGGCTCTGATTCAGGCACTAAACACCGCACTAAATCTTACGTACTAAACAGTACGCGTCATTAACCCCCCCCGTACACTCCTCCAGAGCTACCGCAGGTGGCGTACTGTTTGTGCGTACTGTTTAGTAGGCTAGTAATCACACTGCCGAGACGTGTCCTCTCGTTCATCTCCGGTGTTTACGCGTTTTTACGAGCCAATACTGCGTCCTTGGGAGAAACAAAGCACTACACGAGATCTTAAAAAAGACAGCTTGCATACTATCTTGACCTTTTCTCTAGGAGGAGCCGCGTTAGAGCTGAATGACTGCGGATTTCGACAGAGAAATAAGAGCAGGCCTAGTGAATGAACACCTGACAGGGTTTTAGGAAGACTTGACAAGGTTTAGAAAGCCTTAAAATGTGGGCTTAGGTGCAAACACAGGCCTCATGTAGGGGTTTGTCACTTGTGTGGTCAAAGCTGAGGGTTTTTGGGCTCTGTGGGTGTATTTGAGGTGCTATATATAACCTGGATCTGAAAATTCAGCTTAAATGCACAGCCTTGCCTTTAAAATGCATGAAAAGTCAAATCTACGGATGAGCCAATGCCTAATGAAAGGTGTAGAGGGTGTGTTAGGGTGAGGGTGGGCATAGGGGTGGTACGGGAGGGCACCGACCACCCTGATCCAGCACATTCTCTGGCTGCGTGTCTTAATTTGTAAATAATAGAAATTGGTTGTGTGACCGGTAAACGCGAGGGTGGGCATTGGTGTGGTACCCGAGGGCAGTGGCCACCCTTATTTAATACGTTCTCTGATTTTGTCCTTATTTGTAAGTAATAGAAATTGGTTGTGTGACAGGTAAAAGCGAGGGTGGGCATTGGGGTGGTACCGGAGGGCACTGGCAACCCTTATTTAATACGTTCTCTGATTTTGTCTTTATTTGTAAGTAATAGAATTTGGTTGTGTGACAGGTACAAGCGAGGGTGGGCATTGGGGTGGTACCGGAGGGCACTGGCAACCTTTATTTAATACGTTTTCTGATTTTGTCTTTATTTGTAAGTAATAGAAATTGGTTGTGTGACAGGTAAACGCGAGGGTGGGCATTGGGGTGGTACGGGAGGGCACTGGCAACCCTGATCCAACACGTTCTCTGGCATGGTCTTTATTTGTAAGTAATAGAAATCGGTTGAAATTGGTCATGTGATGTGTGTGTGTGTGTAAAGCGCATTTATCTAATGTCGGGATCGGACTGCGGGATATTTTTGTCTTTCCCGATGACCTACGTGTCAGACTGGGCAGGCAGAGTGGCATTAGTTCTTGCTCAGGAGACCAGCAGCCCTGTAAATCTGACGTCAGATAATCATCGTTCACGTTTTTTGTTTTTTTTTACGTTGTCAGGGAGGAGGGGTCAAGAAATTGTGGCTATGGAAGAATCGTTAATTTGTCATACTAGGCAAGAAAATCCACCCCAAAAAAATCTTGACATGCTAGACTTTTCATCGAGGTGATCTGCATGTGTGATATAAACAAACGCCCAGATGGAAGAGGCTTACATTTTATTACAGAACGTTTCCAGACACACTGGACATTTGGACCGATGTCTTTCATGTACCCAATTTGATAGTTCAAATTTCAAGATGTTTAAATCGCACTCAGAGCGTGTAGTGTTGAGTGTAGACAATGAATGTGTAACCAAAAAAAAAACAAAAACACAGGTTCCAGATGTTATAAAGTCTTTTCCATAAGCTCGTAGAGAACGAGAGAAAAAGGAAGAAAGTAGGAGTCGACTGTGTGATACATGTTGTCTTCAGGCTCTCCTACAGCTAGTGTATTTGTGTTTGTTTCATCCTTTGTGTGGGAGCGTGTGTGTTTGTATGAATGTGTGTTCACACTGACTCATAATGACATGGCTTGAGATTCAGAGAAGTGGAGAAAAACATGTGCACCTTAGTATCAGCACGCTAAGGACCGAAATTAAATCTCATTAAATACTAGAATTAGGAAATTTTTTTGGGTTTTTTTGCCAAATATAAAAACAAAATCTTCTGGGTTTTTTTTTTTTTAATTTTTTTTATTTACTTTTTTTTGAGTCAGTGAAGAAAAATTCTTCCTGCATTACGTTTCAAGCTGTGTCACGTGTTGGGTGATACTCACATAGAAATGGAAAAATCTTTGTGTCTGCCTTGTGTGGAGCTGATTACGGAGCTGCGCCGTCTTTGTGAAGCTACGCTGTGGCCTGTGTACGTTTACTCTGATCAGTAGTGTTGCTCTTTCTCTTCCAACTCCAGCTGCATGTTTTCACGATGAGAGCAGAGTTTCCCTAAAGCATCGCGGCTAAACGGCGGCATCACATTTTACCGCCCTCTCCGCTAGTTAATCCGAACACCGTTCCACTTATTAACCGTATTATTTTCCGAGAATTCTCCATGCTTTTGGAAAGCCTGCGTAATGAACGCTGCATGTGTTTGTGTGTGTTTGTCAGACATGGTGAAGCTGGGCAGCACTCTTGGCGAGAAGGTGGAGAGGGAGCCATCTCTGGAGGATGGCTTTGATAACATCCCTCTGATCACACCACTGGAGGTTAACCAGCTCCAGAAACCGTTTCCAGATAAGGTAGGTAATCGTGCATGACAGCCAGCACCTCAACGTCTCCGCATTACCAAGGCAACTCCCTTCCTCCTCAGTGAAATTCTGCACACGACTCCAGACAGGGGAGCGCAGTACAAGTGAGCGAGCATGGCTGCATTAGAGCATTAGAGGACGTCGCGGGCTTGTCACTGGCATAGCTGTGACATTGTCATACATAATGCTGGAGAATGCATTTTGATGCCCTCTCTTGGAAAATGTCTCATGAGGACTGAAAGTGTTTTTACACACACACACACACGCGCGCGCGCACAGATGGCGTGAGCAGCACTCGCTCTGCGCCGAGAGAATCAGAGAAGAGTGTTTGTGTTTCATAGGCAAGTGACTCATTTCTTAGTGACAGTGATGGCCAGAATTACATATCATTACCAGATCTGTGTGTTTGTCATTGCTTGTGGCGGCGTGCGCGTTTTTGTGTGTGTGTCTGAGGGAGACAAGAAAAGAAAGGGATCGCTTTCTGAATTCAACAACCTAAGATGTGCTGCCAGCCCACTGGTTTCAGTCGTTACTCTTTGGCGTGCTCTTTGTTTGGTTGAAAAGAGTCGGGAAGTGGCGGCGAGCCGTGGTTTCAGTCAGGTTTGTCATCAGTTCCTGCTCTGGATTGTGGGACCACAATGGTAGCGGTTCCTGCAGGGTGAAGAAGTTGGGTGTGTGTGTGTGTGTGTTTGTGTTTGTGTATGTGAATATAACTTGGTGAGGACCTGACGTCCCCACAGGAACAGGACTGTCTGATAGTTTTGCACTTTTTCTACAACACCATAAGCTTTCTTGTAGTCTCTATGGTGAAGAATAAGGTTTTATGTAGGTGTGAGTATAACACTAATTATCTGCTTTATCAATTATGTCAAAAGTCCTTGCAAGGATAGTAAGACAGACGTGGTTTTGGTCAAGAATGCGACGTCTGCATTTAAATGTTGAACAATGCAGTCACAGTGTGTCAATAGTGTCTAAATAATGCACTAAAGATGAACTCTAGTCTGTGTTTCATGATCGCTTCACTACTGAAATCCTACATTTTGTATTAAACAAAGAAAGAACGAAAGAAAGAAAGAAAATCTCCAACCCCCATGGTGTACTGGTGCCTCGGCACCATTTCAAGAGCTTTCCCACATGGCGGTCTACATGCCGGAGCATTCTTCGTCTTCTACTACTTCTACTTCTCGTCATGTCTGCAGGTCATCGTCAAAACGACCACTGAGTATCAGCTGCAGAAGAAGCAAAAGAAGAAACTGTACATGCCAAGCATTAAGAAGCTGAACATCAACCTTTACGATGAGGTGTCGGAGAAGGTCAAGGTGAGCCACTCTGTGCTGTCGCCGGGCTTTAAGGGTAAACATTCCTGCTTGTTCTCTGGGTATAATACTGGTCTATCTGAAACAGCTCTACTGGAGAGTAGAGACTCCATTTCAGATACAAATACCGAAACACTTTCAAATACAACACTTTTCATTACGTCTTACGTCATTGACAACAACTTGAGTGAAAAGTAGATTCTTTGAAATATCTGCATGAATTTCCGAGTTTCTTTGTGTTTAGTAATGCCCTGTTCCGCTTTAATGACCGCGCGGACTGGAGCTGAGGTGGACTCCACGCGATTGCTCAACACCTTATGATGCGTTTTAGATCAAATCCTGAAAGGCGTCCTCTGGACACCAGCTTCAGTAGATATGAGGACAATTTGACCTTGTGGACACAGTGGTTAATATGGTCAATTTCATTAATTCGTTTACATTTAAATAGGGAGATGTAGAGCAGAATCTTGAATTCAAGATCATGAATATTTGTGGGGTTTTTTTTTTTTTTTTTTTTTAATATTTCAACATTCTAAAACCTTGTTTAGTTCCAATTTTATATTTAAAACAAAAAAATCCAGACTTTCAGTGTGGTCACCACTGTGTACAGCGGACCCTCAGCTCGCAAACTTAATTCGTTCCGAGACTCTGTTTGTGACCCGATTTGTTCGCGACCTGAATCGATTTTTCCCATTGAAATGAATGTAAATTCAACTGACATGTTTCAGCCCTCAAAACATGTTTTTTAAAGTGTATTATGGCTTTATGTGTGGCAATAAAACATAGAATAAAATTAAAATAACCTTAATTATAGAAAAATAAAACTAAATGAAATAAACAGATGATTTTAATGTACGTCACCTTTGCGGTGGATACGTGGTTGCTGGCATAGGTGGACGGTGGTGGAGGGATATGGTGGTGGTTCTCATGTTTTGCGATTATTTCTTTATTTATTTCAACTGTTATATGCATCGGCTTCTTACTCTCAAGGAAAAAATGCGTTGAACACGTTCACACCACAAGTCCTTGACCGCAACGTAAGGTTTGTGCCACAAAGCATGGGTTTGGCTGTCTGTACGTCGGTTGAGGATTTGTTCGTCGGTACAAAATCTGTTCTCAGGAATTAAGTTGGTACACCGATTTGTTCGCCATCCAACGTGTTCGCGAGCCGAGGGTCCACTGTATCTGTATATCTAAAACATGTATATTACTTCTGAATATTTGTCTGTATTTCATGAAAAGGTAAAATAATATATGCTACACGTCTGGAATCATGCCCCTTTTTTTTGAAATAATCCAGCTGCTTACGTAAATTAATAAAGCGATACATTCACAAAGACACCAACGGCTACCGTTTAGCCATAGCATTTCTGATTTCTGACCCCTGGCTACAGTGCGAGGAACTGAAACAGGGAGACACCTGAATGTAAATCTACTCTTTTAAACTTTCTCAGCCTGTTTGCGTCTGGTGACGTTCACTGTCCCTTTGTGCCAGCTTTATCTAGGTGAACTTCATCCTACGCATTTACAAGTCCCGATCTCGTGTGCTAATAGACAACCAGAGGGTTGGACTGCTGTCTGATTGGATAAAGGAAAAAAGAGGAGATGCTCGTTATTGGTTATACCAGAATTTTCCCTATTGTTTGCTTAGAAAAAAAAAAAGAAAAGGGAAATTTGCCATCTTGACAGCCGCTGTAGTGTTTTAGTGGCAAAAATTGCGTTTCTCTCTGCCTGTATGATTGTCCTGTTGAACAGTGGCACCTCTGCTTTCACAGACGCTGTACAATTATATTAGCGTTAAATGTACGTTAATATCCTCCTCTGACAGGGTGAAACAACGAGAAAATATCTTGTTTTCCAACTGTTCTGGCCTTAAAATGTCGTTGCTTAAAGTGTTTCCTCGTGTTCTTATATAAAATGGCGGTGCTGCAATTACCGTTGTGTCTTCCTGCTCATTAAATATTTGCATAATGACTTTGGGTGATAATCAGCTTATTTTAATACGCTTGGTGTGTGCGTGTGTGTGTGTTTCAGCTCACAGGACTTATTCTTATCACCTTGGCTTTCCTTGCGTGTCTGCTGCTGCTGGTTATGTATAAAGCTCTGTGGTACGACCAGCTCAGCTGCCCTGAAGGCTTCGTCCTCAAGGTAACTACAGTTCCACTCGAAATTCATCACCACCTCTTTATTGTCTGAAAAAAAACAACAAATCAAGCCTTGAGGGACTCCTCACCTCAGACATCCTGCTGCTGCTGCAGTACACACAAGCTCGAAGGAGAAATTAGTATTAAATTAGCATTAGCACCCAATCTTGTTCATGCCTACTGTGAAGTTGTCGAAATGGCCTCACCACTCGCGCTTTCAAAGTAGATGTCAAAACCTGTCAGTCACCACACACCGCCTTCTGAGACGGTTTTATCCCAGCGCATTCAAAATAATGGCCGTGTCTGTGCTAATCATCTCACACATGGCTACTGTAGCCTCTGAAGACACAATGTACGCTTCTAGCCTGGGGCTGCTCAGCTAGCCAAGGAGCATCAGGGCATTTTCCTTCCTTCAGCATAGGAGTGTAAGAATGTCTTTAATTAGTCTTCGCTGCGACTAAACCGTGATTAAGGCCCACGGGAGCTTCCACCTCTGCCCCTTTGAAGTCAACACCACAGCTGCCATTAGTGAGATATGCTAACTCTGTATAGTCGAATTGAAAAGAGGGAAAATTGCCTCTCGTTAAGGAGGAATGAGGTCCGCCAAGGCCAAAGGCTTGTTGACATGCAGTAGCTTTCAGACAGAGGAACAACACAGAACCACTGTTTCGGTTCGATCTGCTTCAGGCAGCCGCCTGCGATCGTCCATGAAGCAGCAAGCTCAGACCTTTATTAACACCGTTTGCTTATGTATCTGTTTTAAATACACTGGAACCTTGGGTTGCAAGCATAATCCAAGATGTGCTGGTAATCCAAATCACTCCTATATCAAAGCAGGTTTCCCCAAAAGAAATAATGGAAACTCAGATCATTCGTAAATGATTAATACAAAATATAAAGTAAAAATACATCAAACAAAATAACCTGCACTTTACAAAATATAAAATAAATATACATAAAACAAAATAGCCTGCACTTTAGCTTTGAAAAGAATCGGGGCTGGTGTGAGGGAGATGAGAGAGTGTCAGAAACAGGAATATCAAAAGCTACAACAAAAACATGGAAACTGGAGTACAAACAAGAGTCAAAACATGAGCAAGGTAAACACTAGAGAATGGCTTGGCAATAGCGCGGGGAAATGCAAACTAATGATTCACAAACTTAGTGTTCATGAGTCAGTCTATTTATAGTCTATATAATTAGTCCTAATGTCCTCTGGCATGCACCGCTGTTGGGAAAACAGGTGTGCTGCACGCGCGCTCTGTGCGGGCAGATCCATAACAGAGAGCAGGAGGATTATTGTGTGTTCCTTTCAATACAACTCACAGAATCACTGCAGTCTGTTGGCTCACTGGGATCTTTTTCTTTTCGTGCGACTTTAACAAGGAAACTATACAAAGATGGCTGCTTTTGCCTCCTTTTGAGGATTTCGTGGACATGCGACATTGCATTGTCATTAAACAGATGAGTGACGCACACATTAACAGTATATACTAGTGTGGAAGCCTAAATCCTGCAGTGAGTGAGAGAGAGAAGTTGTAATCACGTGAGGCTCGGCAGACGAATACTACTCGTATTACAAAACATCACTTGTTAACCAAGTCAAAATTTCTTAATTTTTGCTCGTCTTGTGAAAAACTCGCAGACCACGTTACTCGCAATCCAAGGTTCCACTGTAAGTTTCTTAGGCAAGGCAGTGTGGCAGTAAGGCAGTGTGCTATTCTGATCATGCTCATGAAAAACGACAGCAATAACAAACAAAACCCACTGTCACTAGATAAAATTTCACAAAATTTTACCACAAAGGTTTTAGGTATGTGGGGAAAAAATAATTGATTCTTTTATGCGTAATGATTTGATGGACCAAACGTCATAATTTGACACTGTACAGTTGGCCTACTTATAGGTATTAACATTCAAATGCACTTGAATATTAACAAAGCTATATGTTTACTGTTCCACAAAGAACAGACGTTAGCAATAGCTCACCTAGTACGTTAATCATAAAACTTGAGCTTGCAGACGTGTTTTTGTTTGTTTACCCCAGGAACATTGTTCTGTCCATGACGAGTAGCTTCATTTTATGCCTCCATGCAAACGTCCACCATCTTTAACCCCTTCTGAACCAGGATTATCCCAGAGCACCAGTAAAAACTTGAATCTGATTGGCCATAAATGGTAAATTTCGCATAACTACAGCTAATGCCGGCTATCAGACCACCAGGTGATATTATATGTTATTGTTTCCAAAGTAACGGCTCATTCACAAGAAAGTGTATTGCAGACGTTCCACATAATCTAAAACCGCTTAACCCTAGAGCACCCCTGGGGTCATATTTGACCCTGACTTTTATTTCACTCTTATATTCAACCCACTCGTTGGTTGGTGGACATTAGTGGACATCCCAGGAGGTCTCATAAGGACCATTTCATAACATGTTGGAAGAAAGGGTTCACTGTTTTTGGGTTCACTGAGTCTGTATCGTCATTTTAGCCAATGGAGATATTTTTTCTGTTATGATAAGGTGGTCTGGGTTTTCCCAGATTAAATTCTGATGAACTTTAAAAAAAAAAAAAAAGTTTATCTTTGGTGTTTTTGATGAGGGAAATTTTGTCGTAAACCATTTTTGGCTTATAACAGAGTCTCCAGTGTCCATGCTTCATAAATTCTTGTCTGATTAACTTCCAGAGCAAATGACGGTGCAGACAACGCAGTAACGCAAGTGGTAATAGGAAGTCGCGTATTTTTAAAATGTCAATGTAAATGGATGCAAAGTAGGATGTGATGTGTCATTCTTTACTGCATACACAATTGTAATCACTGGCAAATTGCTGTGTGTGAGGAATAACACACCACCTCTTCGCTTCACACCCCCTTGTGATGGTTTACTTTCCTCTAACAGCACACACCTTCATGTTTTATTTATTGCCAGTAAACCATGTTCAGAGCCACACTGGCTATGTGTTATAATCTTTACTATGTGAAGGTGATTTTTTTTTTTTTGTGTGTGTGTGTGATTTTGCCAAACAAATTTTGTCCTAAGGAACAAAATGTCAGAGCAAAACCTTCATGTTATGTTTTGAAGCTGTAGAAATCCAAATTCAAGAGGGTGTGTAATCGCACCGTGGCGTCCATCGGTCGATCGAATTTGAATCAGATGGTGAAGCCCGTAGAGATTTCACCAACCTTGTTAGGTTTCACTTACCCATCACTTATCACTTAACATATTCCCTCGCTTAACACCCCCCGAACGCAGCACAAGCACTGCACCCCGGCCGCTCTGGAGATGTACTACCCGGAACAGGACGCGGGCTCCAGGGGAAGCCTGTACACCGCCATCAGCCATCTGAACCCGGCGAAGAAGGCTCTCCCTGAGCTCTCGTCTCCCTGGCTGCCTGTCATTAACGCCATGAAGGAATCCCAGAAGGCCAAGGGGGAGGCGAGCCACTCCCAGCAGTGAGGGATGGAGAGAGGACGTGGTGGAGGAGGAGTGCTGACAGAGAGGTTATGTGTATACCTGTTGGAGTGAAAGAGGAAATTCCCGTGTGTGTGTGTGTGTGTGCGTGTGTTGCCTCTGTATATGTCCCAAGCACCCAGACATCCAGACAAGACCTGATTATTTGTCTCGAAAATGCCGAAAGGCGCTCCGGAGCCGAGAAGCCTGTTGAAGTCAGCAGATCGTGTTAAGGAATCTCCCTCACTCCTACTTGACGATACAAACACTACTTCAGCTCTACAGAAACCGTCTCAGTGTATTAAATCAAATGTAGATACTAGCAAGTCGTTCTTTAGATTCATAGCTCCATGTTCTTTGACACATTGTGCCGTCGTGGACCCGTTCGTTTTCGCCTCTGTGTTTGTGCTTTTCCCCATTTCCAGCCCGCTCTCACGCGGTTCGATGTGAACATAGCTTAGCTTAGCTTAGCAGAACAACTCATGCATGGCGTGTAAAATGTGCTCTCGAATAAGGTGCGTTCATAGGAGAAAATTAGGTTGTTTTTTTATTTTTCGACCACGGTTAAGTCAGAAGCATAATCCGTACGTTTTTCTTCTTTCGCTACGACACAACACGCGATCGGTTGATGAATCTAATGAAGCTAGCAAGCCATGTTTTGCTTTATGCGTAGCGATACTTTATACCCATGTAGAGATTGCTGTATAATCGCTGGCTGTTTACAGGAAAATGAAAAATCTCTGAATGTAACGTGAAACACAAGTGATATGAGATTTTGATATGTTAAATATTAAACACTTCGTGTATTGTGAAAGTTTTCATTTTCCTTCGTTTTGTTTTTTTGTAGGGTTTTTTTTTTGCGTTTTTCTTCCTTTGTGCTCATTTCCCACACAATTCAAGCCACCAGCAAGTGTAGACATATTTCATAAAACATCCTGCTGTGCACACACCAGAATGTGAAATTAAAAGTGCAAAATTAAGCAAAGGCGTCCTTACGTGTGTACAGTAAAGGACGCTGTTCTGAATGTGCTAACCTACCCATCTTGGATGACAGTCTTTACCGATTTCTCCCAGTTTGCTTTGACTGTATTGTACCAAATATTTATGGTTTATTTATGTCTGATTTTTTTTTTCTTTTTCTAAGCACTCATGTAGGGCTTTGGGGTATTTCGTTGCTGTAATTACTTAACTCGGTGTTAGTTTCCACATGTGAAGCTGGAAATTGATTTGATATTTATTTTCCTACTTGTTCTTTTTGGTGTATATTTTTACTGGAACAGGACGGTCCGTGTGAGATTCTTTAAAAAGCAGCTACTGATTAATTCTCCACTATTGAGTCATGCGTATATGTGGCAGTCTACTGTTATTAACAGGCTTCATCTTACAGAAATAAAGATTTCAGTATTCAGTATTCAGCACTCTGTCCTTCTTGAAGTTCATTGTTATGCTTCTAGTTTTATTTTCATCCATTACAATTCACCACGGTTTAATCAAACTAAAGATGAATGAGGTTTGTGTGTATGTGTATGTATGTATGTATGTATGTATATATACGGAACTTAATTCGTTCCGAGACTTTGTTTGTGACCCGATTTGTTCGCGACCAAATAAATTTTTCCCATTGAAATTAAAGTAAATACAATTAATGTGTTTAGCCCTCAAAACATGTTTTTAAAGTGTATTGTGGGTTTATGTGTGGCAATAAAACATAGAATAAATTAAAATAACCTTAATTATAGAAAAATAAACCTAAATGAAATAAACAGATGATTTTAATGCATGTTACCTTTGCAGTGG
>JAQMCW010000010.1:7809193-7821668 GCA_030068335.1 Chrysichthys cranchii
TATATATATGAGACATTAGTTGGAAAATGTATCTCTTCTTTCACTTTTAAGTACGTATTATTGAAACTTACCCTCTAAAACAAAACCTACAGAAAAATATAAACCTATAAAAAAGAATAAACAAAGTCCATGTGCATTTACATCTCCTTGCTGAAACATATGAATCTGAAACATAAGAATTTTTGAATTTAACACTTACTTCTGTTTTGTCATGCGAAATTCTCATACATTATCTTTTAAGCCTGTATTGAGGTGCTGTCTTTTTCTGCACAGTGTCTTTGAGCTATTGTGTGTGATGGACAGGGCCAAGTCCGTGTGGAGACCTACAATTTCATAAAACAACACAGAGTCAGGGTTTGCCAGGGGCCGCGAGGGATCTCGTGTGATACTCGTCAAAGAAAAGCACAGAGCTGTCTGTTCCACTGCTCCATTCTTTATTTGTCTCCCTGTTTCACTCCGTTTCTCTTTCTAGCTTAATTTCCCCAAAGGAGTAAAAGATCATTGTTAATTACAGCAAGCGACACTATGAATACGCACTTAAAATAGACAGGATGTTATGCTGAAATAATCATTGTGTCATCTTAGTGTCCTAAAGTGAAAAATGCTTATAATCCAGTGTGCAATGGTGACCAATTATCCTTTACTACTACTGATGATGATGATGATGATAATAATAATAATAATAATAATAATAATAATAATAATAATAATTGTTTACTAATAATCAATTATTAGCATTATTGTTGTTGTTTCTATTATTTTTGTTTTAATTATTCTTATTATCAGTGTTTACTAGTTTAAAAACAAACACTATAGAAATGGCAATATGAGTGAAACATTTTCAACATTTTGCAACGAAAATATCATTTTCAAATCCATAGTAGCTCGAACAAGGTCTTTGCCTCTCTGCTTTTCTACGTACAAATTGTAGATATCAAGCTGTTGTCAGTGTGTGTGTGTCTGTGTGTGTATGTCTTTCATACATACATTTAATTAAAGGTTCAATACTGTTTCATATTATTCACATTTTTTTTTAGATATCAGCTTCCATTTTATTTGCTCTTATGTGTCTGTATGTTTCTCTTGTATGCACAGATTTTTCATTTGGGTTTGCTTTGCTTTCCACCATTGTCTGTCTCTGTTATAAACACACAGTGGTACACTGGACTTTGCCAGTGGTGCAGAAAGTTAAGTGTGTGTCATCAGAGCTGCAAAGTCAGAGCGTGTGTGTGTGTGTGTGTGTGTGTGTGTGTGTGTGTGTGTGTGTGTGTGTGTGTGTGCCATCTCCGCCACCACCAAACCCCCACCCCCCCCCCCCCCCCCCCCAACCCCCAACCCCCTCGGGATTGAAATGCAGAGCCCTCGCTGACAGCTCTATCGCTTGCCCTAAATGGACCGTAATTTGTGAGGGCCAGTCTGTGCAGGGGACGGTGGGTAATTAAAAGGGCATCTCAGGCCGCTGTAGCACTGTGATGACAGGCGTCAGCTGCCTGCTGTATGGATTCCTCTCATCTTTGAACCTCCTGGGATCTTACAGGCCATAAACCGGTCCATGATGTCCCAGCAGAGCGCTTTTAGTCCGGCTCAAAAGGACCGGGGAGGTCTGAGAGACACTGAAGTCTGAGTTTCGTGCATCAGCAACATGGTGAGAAAGGTCATACGGGTCTCTAATAAAGTAAAAAAAAAAAAAAAGTTTTTGAACATTTAAACTGTTCTACACTTTACTTTATCTTCATAATGCTGGATATTAAGGAAAATCAAGCCTGTAAGATAGACATAAGGAAATATTTAGTACTTTATATGATGAAATAGCTTCTTATTGCTCTGTCATCTAGGCATGAGAGAAGTATTGCTGTCTGATTTACGTTATAGCACAAAGGCATATACATTTTGCTCTTTTTAATAGTCAGTTCCATAAAAACAGTCATTTTTCCCCCCTTTTATCACTTTATTTAATGGAATGTTCTATTGTTCACTGGCAAAAGATGTTGACACTTCACCCGGCTTGTGGAAAAAAAATGGCTTTCAGATGTGATATTGCGTGTTTTTAGCATGTGACTGAGTAGATAATATGTAACGCCGGGGAACAAATCCACGTGCCACGTGAATAATTTACGATTATGCGATCATAACATGAACTAAAAGTGATTTAGGTGGGAAAAAACCCATGAAAAAATAAAAAATATAGCATCTATATTTATCAATCATGTGATCATTCGCATGTAAAAAAAAAATACTGACAATTCTTTTTTTTTTTTTTGGTCACCTGCCAATTCTAACGCACCAGCCAACCTGACTATCAACCTGAGAGAATGCATCACAAGGCAGCACAATACACAAAAACAGCTATCAGCTGTCTACCCTCTTCCACATACATGAGCTCACAGGCACCCATAATTGGCCTGAGTCTCTGTGATGGACAGGAAGATGAGCGAGCACAGGCCGTTTTTTTTGCTCTCTTGGCTGAGTGATTAGTCCTTTCCCAGATGGGACAATTTTCTTCAGAGGAAGAATTTGTTCCCAGCATCATTGTTGGGGATTGATCAAGCCTGGAAAGTGTTACCAGAACAACTTTAAGTGTATTGCACCAGTTTTGGGAAGTTTGGGAAGGAACAAAACAAGAAGAGGCAATTGAAAGCATTTTTCTCATGTCTGTCTCTTTGTTGTTTGAAATTTGGTGTTTTGAATCCCGTTTTTTTCGGGGGGGGGTAATGGAGTAAAAAAAAAAATTCCTTGGTATTTGCACTTATACCACAGATGCAGTAGATAAAGATAAGGGTACATACACTGGAGTACTCCTGAGGGAAAACATTATACAAGGATTTAGCATAATAGCATTATCTAATATAAATAAAGAGATCAGATCTATCAAAGGATGAGCCATCTCAGTTCATCTGCCTGTGGTGCTACAGCAAAGTCTTATAGATCCAGTAGTTATTATTAAAAAAAAAAGAGAGAAACAACTAGCGGGTCATATAGTGGCATTCATCAGCGTTATCAGGACTTTTACGTTAGCATGTTTGTTGCCATGGTCAGAATAAAGTCGCGAAATTAAGATTAGTCAGTGCAAAATTAGAAAAGAAGAAAAGGTTTTACTTTTGGGTGTTCAATATTGGATGAACGAGGAGATATTTTTCTGCTTGTTTCGGCTGTTTTAAGCAACGCTTAATGTCCCTTTATTAAGATGCACTAGAAGTTAAGCATTTGTAGATACAGATGCTCCCCTAGTTACGATGGCCCGACTTACGAAGTTACGATGATGATTGCAGTACTCTAAAAATTGTAAAATATCTAGAAAATATTTAAGATTCGCGGGCAGGCATCACTGGTAGGCCAGCGTAACGGTGTATGATGTACGACACATTTGGCCAATGCCCGGAAGTACATCTTGCTCTCTCCCACAACTCAGAGAGTTACCTTGTGTATCGATGACAGAGTGTTTTACTGTGTGCTTCAAGAACTAATTTTAATTCAAAAGCATGTTTCCTACAGGAAAAGCCTCCTCATAAGGCTAAGATAACTAAGCTACCTAAGCTAGGCTAAGCAGTGGCCTTTGACATTAGACATATGATATTTTCCACTTACAATGCGTATAGCAGAACGCATCTCCATCGTAACTTGAGGACGACCTGTACTATAATATTGCTTATTATGATATTTTGTAAACGTGTATATGCAAAATCGTACTTTTTTTTTTTTTTTTTAGAAAACAAATGCTAATAAAGCTCTCTTGAGCGTGATCTTGAACTTCTACTATGCTAAGTGACAAGCTTTCAGTCCTTATTAGTAACATTAGCATCTGAAGCATTCCCTGAAATGGACTGCAGTGGGTATTCTCGTTTGGTCCGCACGCGTGCTATAAAGGTTCTCTAAAGAATTCCTTCTTGAGAGAAAAATGTAAGAGGACACTGTGTTTAGGGTTTGGTTTCAGGTCTCTCGACCCACAACAAACAGTGGGAAAAGTGCGAGTCTGCTCCTCTCCAGGGACCTAATAGATTCTCATTACATCCAAAAACTTCAGCACACCCTTTCAGCCTGTCGTCTTTCTGCCAGTCCATCAATCCAATGGTACCTGTCACATTCCGATAAAAAAAAGAAGCAGGAGAGAGAGAGAGAGAGAGAGAGAGAGAGTGCTTCAGATGAACATCTGTCTAATTGATAAAGTCATAATACGAACCATTTCTCAGCCACGCTGTAATTGAAAGCAGGGCAGGGAAGAGAGGGGAGCTGTCTGGTGGCGAGGGGGAGCAAGCGTCTGAGACCCTCTTTGATCTTCAGACTTGTCTCCCATGCTGTTTTCCTTCAAGCTCCCCTTGCCCTGTCGAAGCAGACCACGGACTCCACTCTTGGGGATCGGGCCACTTAATGGATCACTTAAAGAGGCCCTTTTCCTTACAGCCAGGGCTAAACAGAGTCAGCTGCTCGGAAAAACCCAGTAGCCGTCAACTTTACTTTCTCGTGAGGTAAACTCGGTCACCGATAACCACCAAAATTGCACTTTTGGCAGTCCGGACAGAGGGGGGAAAATGGAGGGCTTCATGAAATAAGCCCGACGTTCCAGAAGTCAAGCTGACGGTTGACGTACGACCCCAGATTCCTCGAACACCACCGTCGTGATCCTGAGCGTCGCCGGGCGAAGGCGGAAGTTGTCGTTTTTGAACACGTCCTAAATCACGTGGTTTTGACGGAGACGGATTGAAGTGACTGGAAACGTTTTACCGCAAATTGCCGTTAAATGGTGGCATTGGTGCATGGGTGAAAACGGTGATTAAGTGAGATTGACAATTATGTGTGACTGAAAGTTTGCCATTAGGTCATAATGATGACAGTGATTACTGCATTAAACGCCACCTGGTTCTTATAACGACTCGTGCTTTGCTGAAGCCTGTCTAATGCAATCACGTTGTTGTTTGGGAACACACCTAATAATAAAACGAATCCAGCTCAATAGGCCTCAGCGCTGATTCATGGGCAGCTCACGAACAGTTCTCGCAAACAATTATATACCTATTAAAGTATCCCAATCAAACGATTAAAAGTGTCACAATGTGACGCGACAGTGCGTGGATCAACATGTCCAGGCGTGCCTCTGACGCCGCGTCTATGAATTGAACTCAGTCCAAAGAAGAGCGATCCATGAGCAATTTTGGTAGTAAACAAGAACGTCGCATATCTGAGTCAAGGAACCGGCTCGTAAATGTATCCAATGTGTTTCAAATTGCCCATTCGTTATGGATAGCTTTTTACGAGCGTGCCTCATTAGTGGGCCAGTGGCTTAGGTTCTGTTGATTTACCTCCAGGGAACAAGAGGTCAATTAGCTCAGCAAGATGAAATGTCTGTATGTGCAGGGTGTTGCTTTTTTTCCCCCCACACTGATCCAGGACCAGTTTAGCAGCATTGGTTGGAAATGGGTTGGAATCAGCGAGGGCAGTCCCGGATCAGAATAAGTACCGAAGAGAGCCACAAAACAACAATGAACCCACTCGTCGTCTGTTAGTCTTCTGGTTCTGTTTATTCGGCGTAGTTTTCTAGAAGATAGCATGCCGCATTTAGTTTTTTTTTCCTTCATTCGTGGACTGGTTTCGAGTTCCAAGTTACCCTTAAGTTTCAGTCTGGCTACTTTTTTTACTTAAACGTTTGGTTTGTGTAATAATGGTTGATGGTTGATTTTGAAATTATTCAAAATATTATGTTGGTCCCCTGTAAAATCCAAACAAACGGGAAATTACTTTCTGATCTAATTTCAATTTTATGCCAGCCTGTTACGGTGTATCCTCAGAAGTGTTCGCAAAAGACATAAGAGGGTGGACATTATTCTTAAATTTTCATTTTCATATTCGCATATTCAAATATTCATGAGGTGCAAATGGTTAAGTCTAACCTTAAAACACAAATTCCAGCGTCGGTTTCCTTGTACAGTAATGTACAGTATACCTACAAATTTTGTTCTAGATATTTATTTCATGAATTCTGTGTTATTGAGTCAGTGCCTAAAAAAAAAAACATTTTAGATTTTCCAAAAAGTAATTGTATTTCTTTTTTTTTTTTTATGTTTATTAGTAAAGAAGGCAACATTTTACGTAAGTGAGCCTGTGAGTTTTTAGACAAAAAAAAAACCATAATGAAGGCACTTGCTGCAAAAACAAGACACTGAAACTTACGGCTCATTTCCTTATAAAACTACACACATTCTACCCGGGACTACCTTTTCAGAAAAAAGAAAAAAGCAAGCCATCACACCGGATAATAAACTTTGTTTAGTTAATTGCCATTTACTATACGTAGTATTATTTTTCTTTTAAAGAGAAAGATTTAATTCGTTTGTTGTTGTTTTTTTTTAACTTTACAGCAGTTCTTTGCATGTGCCTAAGATTTTGCACAGTACTGTACAGTATGTCAAACTCACGTCTGCTCGTAGGGAGTGCAGATTTAAGTGGAATACTTTAATAACCCGATTAATGCTCGATTTGCACTTTTGTCATCAAAATTCATTTCAGTATCATCGCTAGGATGTATCGTATTCAGTAGAGTATAAGCAGCGGCAGTAACGTCGAACATCGTAACAGTGCACGTGGAGGTGATGGGGTTTAGTGTTAAAATGTCATTTGCGGACGTGAATCAGAGGCCCAGATGTAAATCCAGATGTAAATGTAAGTCCTCAAGCTGAGCAACCTGAGGCGCAAAGCTTTGCACAGACGGGCCGCTTCGCTTTTTTTTGAAGTTACATCATTTTTCAGCCTTTTTTATTTATATGAAATCAGGATTTGTTTGTTTATACCATCCTAGCAATGAAGAGAATTCAGACGAAGAATCTACTTGTAGCTTGGAAAAGTCTCTGTTTTTATTTATTTATTTATTTTTGTGCCTGATGTTGTACCTGATACAAAGAACAGTGCCCTGCACTATACAGTAGGTGTCTATAAGTTTCATGATAGCAGTAATGTTCACGCATTTCAGTAAAAACGAAGGGCAAACCTCTTAGATCATCCTTCCCTTCACTGAATCTGATTATTATTATTATGATTATTATTATCTATATGATTCGTTCAGTTTTATTTCAGTTTCAGCTCAACATCTATGCATTCGTCACCTAATTTTTCCTTTTACTGTCCTTTCCTCGTGGATCTCACTACAGCCTGCTGATTGCGTTCCTTTTATGGCCTCACAGCCATGAACGAACGCATACATTCTTCCATTTTTAATGTAAATTAGATGGATATGAAGGTAACCATAGGATATATTCAATAGCATCCAAATGGTATGTGAATAAGGGACTAGTGGGCGACAGATTGAGAGTTCGACAGTAGCTGAAACTGATTCCTCAGTCATTCTTTGATTCATTCTGGTTCCTTTGGAATCGTTTGATTCACTCCTGCATCGTGAGCTCGCTTTGGGGCTTTTTTTTTTGGATCCATTTGGCTTCGTTCACACGTCATTCTGTGCTACGTTGACGAGCAAGGGCATGTGGGTAAGCCTTTATATTACCTTCTAACGGCCACCATTTATACATCTGACCAGCGTAAGTTCTTTCGAACCGAACGTCCTTTTCAGGAATAAACAGGACTTGACATTTTCAAAGAAATTAGGTGCAATTTTCTGATCATCCAGAGATCCAAAGGATGCCGAACCCCAGCAGCGTCCCAGCTATCCAGACGTAAAGTGCTTTCAAATAAATCCATAAATCGATCACAAATCCAGGCAAAAGGCTGACCACAGGCTATTATTATTATATTGGAAACGTAAACATTACTAAGCAATATGGTAACAATTTCCAAAACATGCTGCCAATTATCTGCTACAGTTGGCCTGGTCATAGAGACTATCATTGACTATTTTGTAGCATCTGATGCGTACTAGCGTGATTAAATGTCTCTAACAGATACTTCGTCTTGTCCTCCAGACTAAACTTGTACATTTTTCTTTTCAAATCACATCAAATCACCAGTGCTGACCTCTTTCATTTCCCTCATTCATTTTTTTCATTTCTCCTCTTCCCTTTGGCGCCACAAAGGGAGAATGGTATTGGGATTATGTTACGCCTTTTCTTCCCCCATAGACAAGCAGCCACACTTTCATTTGGACAGTCGGGGGGGGGCAAAATGAAAACGTGCCCCTGGAGTGTGTGGTAAATGTCTGAAAAGAAAGGCAGAAGAGCTGACCGCTTTTATCCGAGACGACATCCAAAATCACACTAAATATCATAAATGGCACTGGCAAAGGAGATTCTGCCCTGTGGTAGAGCGTGATTAGGGGTACAAATCTCAAACGGCTTGAGTAAAAAGTACACTATGTAGGCACACTCATTTTACATACTATTTAGTGCAGTAGCATGTGGTCTGGGATAGAGCCCAAGTATTATATGTTGCTTCGGAACAAAATAACAGCTGGCTCTGTCTGGTTTTGCTTGGCCTAAATGTTGGGTTTTGGGTATCAAAGGCACATTTGTGCTGTTGTCAGAACTCATTTAGCAAATGATGTTGTGTTTATCTTCCGGGTTGTTATTCATTATTGCTATAGAGCAATATAAAAAGAGGGCAAAATTGTTTCTTTGCGTACTTGGCGTTCACACTTATTTGGTTTTTCGTATTTATTTATTTATTTGTTTGTTTGTTTGTTTGTTTGTTTGTTTGTTTGTTTGCCGTTTTTTTTATTATTATTATTATCATTATTTGGCTTTTGTATATTGTGAGCTTGGTGCCAAGAGATAAATTACGATTTATGTTCTTGAAAAATAACGATCGCTTTCATTCCGTATCGTTTTTACAAGATGGCCCACAAAATGTGCAGCATCCATCGAGATAGCCAAAGTTCTGCAGACGTAGCAGGTTTTTTTTTGTTTGTTTTATTAGGTCTAAATTTACTGTGAATCGTTTTTTTTAAATCACTGCAAAAAAAAAAAAACCCACAACTGTTTGCAGATTTAGTTTCCTATACTTGAAGACTGAATGAATCTGGACTGTTAGGCTATTTTAATTTGACATCACCTCAGTTCAAAAGTCCACAAACATATCCCCATGACTAAAAATAACATCACAGCAACATTACTAGCCAACTCTTTTTTTTTTTTTTTTGCTTTAAATGTATGTCCTGGGCCATTTTACGCAGGAAAGCCGCCGTGTTTTAGATAACTACAGTTCTTTGTGGCTTTCTGAAACCTCAAACAATGTGATTATGGGTCTGTATAACCTGCTAACAATAGCGCGCTCTAAAACCCACTGACAATAGCGTGGGTCAGAGATCCATGACTCGCATTGTTCTGGGTGTTTTTTTTAAGAATTTGATTCCTAAATTCACAAACCAAGCTGTTATTATTCCTTGAACAAAAGAACAGTTAAAGAGATACTGGGGAAAGCCCAGCAAAGACCAGAGCGAGAGAGAGAGAGAGAGAGAGAGAGAGAGAGAGAAAGCTCCTGTTAGATAAAACCTAGCAAACCTCTTTCTGTGGGTCGAGGATGAGATGTTCCTTGAGGCTAAACGGCTTTCTTTTTTTTTCTCCTTCTTTTGTTTGTCTTCTGTTTCTAAGATCATTCGGTTCAAAATTAAATGATGAACTGGGAGTAAATAGTCCATCCGGGAAATGCATAAATGATCAAGGAACAACTGAGAATTTGCCCAAGAAATGGAAAATATATATTCAAAAGAACAAGGACATCTATTTCCCCAAAGCACGCCATCTACATGAATAAAAAGGGCTCCAAGTAACAGGCTCCGAGCAAAATTATCCTACATCCCTTTTCCTTAAGGAATACATCCAAACACGAAACATCCTTCTTATCGAAGAACATTAGGGTCTCCTTTTATTCGAATTCAAGTAGAACCATTACGAGAGGAATAAACGGAAAATTTCCTATAAATCCTCGTCTTTACTTCGTACACATTAGACGGTTTTTTGTTTTTTTTCCACCGTAATCAAGTCATCTAAACTTGAAAGTGTTCCCGGTGCGTTCTAAGCCAGAGCATTAAAAAAAAAAAAAAAAAAAAAAGACAGAAAACAGGCTTGAAGATGAAGCTTGTTAAGGGATTTCGCTTGACTGAAAATGAGGAGTCTAAGGGATAAAAACTGTTTGTTTAATGTAGAACGAACGCACGGAGCCAAGAAAGCGAGTGCCTTTTTAAAGCCCCTTGAGCAGAACAGATCCAGACAAAACTGGTGCATTGTAATTGTCTCTCATCTCTTCATTCGGAGCAGGATTAAAGTTTGTTTGTAACTGAGTGACACTGAACCGGGGGCCCACGAATCCGAGCGGCCGTGGGGAAGAGCGTGTGGAGATAAGAGACTCGACCGACCTCTCTGCTCTCTGTTCGGATGCCTAGGTTTCCTTAACGTAAAGGGTTTCCCTTGAGCTGCGTGTTTTCATTTGTTTCGCTGAGTTTTTATGAACCCGGCCCTGCGTTTGTTCGCGGTTAAGGATGCGAAGTGGCCTTTTGCAACGGGTTATGAAAGAGGCAATTAAAAGCGTGCTTAAGCGTTTCAGCACAGTTTTAGTGTTGTTGTTGGTGGTGTGATTATTGCTTCGTGAACCAGAAAAAAAACAACTATCCAGCTGTTTGTGGTGATTTAAGATTTAAGTTTTTGTTGTTATTATTGCTGGGTTGTTTTTTTTTTTTTTTAGAAATGTGGTGATGGCCTGTTTTGTCATATGAGACAACATCATTTTGAAATTCCAGCTCAACCCTAAAGTGTGTAAATGAACATACAAATCGTATAGTAGCAGCACAAAATCATGCAAATACAAGAAAGGGCTTCAGTTACTGTTCATATCGAACATCAGAATGGGGGGAAATGGGAACGTTATAAGGTTTGTGGTTGGCCGACAGGCTGGTTTGAGTATTCCAGGAAACTGTGGATTTTTTTCGAGAATGAAGTGGTGTGACACAGAATGGCGCTCGAAAAACAAACAAAAAACATCCAGTGAGCATCATTTATTGTGCAGAAATCACTTTTTAATGAGAGAGGTCAGAAGAGAATGGGCAAATAGTTTCAGGCTGACAGGAAGGCTTAGGTATCTCAAATAATCACTCTGTGCAACCGCGCTGAGCAGAAAAGCATCTCAGAATGAAGGAAACTTGAGGCGGTTGGGCTACAACAGGCAGACCAGCAGTTGGTAGAACCTGCAGTTGCCATGCTGCCTTCCTCTTCTTCTGTGTGTCCTGCAGGAGTTGTCCATTATTATGATTCTCCCTTGGACAGTTGAAGATCAGGGAAAGGTCTCCTGTTCTTTTTTCTTATCTTGAACTGTCCGTTTTGGGTTCGTTTACAGCTTGAATTTTCTAACGCTCAAAATTCCAAGACAATAAAAAAAGTCATTCGGGTTCTTACTAAGCGTTCTTTTAATCTCATTAAATAACTCACACTTGTCTTCTGCCCCTTAATCCTGTTCAGGGTCTCGGGGGGAAGCTGGAGCCAATTCCAGCCGACTCCGAGAGGTGAGAGGTGGGATACACTCTGGACTATGGGAGGAAACTGGAGTACTCGGAGGAAACCCACACAGACACAGGGAGAACATGCAAACTCCACACAGAAAGGCGCCCAGGTCGATCCCGGGGATCGAACCCTTCTTGCTGTGAGGCGAAGGTGCTAACCACCACACCTCCGTGCTGCCCTCATTAAATAACTATTCAGGGGGTAGCTCAGAGGGTTAAGACTTTGGACTACTGATGGGAAGGTCGGGAGTACAAATCCAAACACTGCCAAGCTGCCACCCCTGGGCCCTTGAGCAAGGCCCTTAAGCCCAGACGCTCAGTTGTATAAATGTGATAATAACGTAAGTCGCTTTGGATAAGGGTGTCTACCAAATAACAGTAATGTAATGTATTCAATACTAATAATCTCCATAGGTAATGCCTACAAATTTTAAGTCTATTAAGACTGTATTATGATAAGTATTTTGTAACAAATTTTAGTTTCCTGGATTCTCTAAAATTTCTCTTTTTAAATTTTGAGTGCACGAGCAACCACGTAAACATGCCTTACAAGTCGTCTAGCTGACGTTCAGTACCACTGGAGGATACAGTTCATTTTATTAAGCGCAGCGCACGTCACTAGCTAATCTCAGAAATATTTCATGCGAACGTTATCTGCCGTTAGCGACAACGTTAAACTTCTGCAACGCTTTGATAACCCTTTATAGGGCGCTAATTGAAATACTTGGAAGTTCAAAATTTTAATCCTAGAGTGTTATTGGAGGATATTACAAGAGACTTTATATTGCAAGATATTTATTTATTTATTTTCATTTTTATGCAGGAAATCAAGGTTAATAGAGTTACCATATATGGCATATATGGTGTTATGCCTGACCCATAGACTGTCCTATGGGCGAACAACACACCACCACTGACCTAAAGCAACCATAATGGCACCTTTAAACCCACCAACATTAGGTCTGCTGAACACACACAGACAAAAAGTTTTTCCAATATATGTGTGTGTGTGTGTGTGTGTGTGTGTGTGTGTGTGTGTGTGTATATATA
>JAQMCW010000010.1:7821768-7836768 GCA_030068335.1 Chrysichthys cranchii
AAAAAGAAGACCCAAACTCAGACTCAAACATCTTGCATATATGTTCTGTCAAAACATTACAATCATCCACGTCACATATAAAGGAACATTTATTTAGGATGGGAGAAATCCATGTGGTTCTACAGTCTCCCAGAGAGGCATGGGGGGCCATTTTGATGTCTGTTGAAGTTCCCAAATATGGCTCTTCACTAACCAGGGCTTAAGGGTAAAGACTTTGTTAGGTGCCAGAATATGTACACTGTAAAACCAGGGAGTACAAAAGAGCTGGACAGTACCTGGTTTGTTACTAACATGGAAAATATGTGGGACATTTACTGCTTAACTTTATCTGTTCCTCCAGCTCTCCATGGAGATCCAAATCTGTCTGTTGTTTTGTTTCTGTTGGTTTTTTCTTTTTGTTTCTTACAAAGTGTAAACAGGACGTGGGTGTAGATTGGTCAAGGCAGTTCATACGTTCATGCGTATAGACGCGGCATCACGTAGTTCTCATCATGGGAAATGACGGTGTGGTGGGTATACAACATTACAACACCGGGTTGAGTACTTTGCCTACTTTCTCCAAAATGGTATCAGAACAGATGGAGAAATCCACTCCAGTCTGGTTAAGTCATGTCTGAAGTTTCTTACTTACACACCTAGCGATCATAAGCCCTGAAGTCTGATAAAGCGTACAATGCAGCCACCCATACGGTGCTATTAAATGCTTTGTTTAGTCCCACACCTTAGTAACACACAAAACAGTCTTGTAAAATGCACGTATTTCAAAATCCAGTATAAAGTTGGACCCATATATAATCTCTTTACACTAACAGGATATTCTTAATTTATAGTGATGAGGCACCTTGGAGTGTTTAAGGACTATTTAAGCTGCTTGTAAAAATATATATATATACATATATATTATATATATATAACCAGGGTTCCTTATTTATTGCTAGGAAACATGCTCAAAATGTTTTGTGTTCGTTGATCCATCTGAACAGTAATCACGATAGATCATTTAAAAGCCATTCGACAACTTTATCAAACAAATTAGGCTAATTAGTAAAGAAAGTCGACTTTGAGCTGAATGGGTCGTGATTGGAGTTTCTGTTTCTAAGTGGTGATCTGAGAACAATTTAGAGTTTATACAGATGAAGATTAGAACGCGAGGGCCGCTTAATAAGCAAAAAAGAGCCAGTTCTTTCTACGCGAAAGCTAATTAAGGGGAGGCTTTTTTCTCATAATTCCTTAAAACGTGCAACCCAACATCATGATGCAATTTGGTTTTATCACCGGTTGGATAGTTATAGTGTGGCTGCACGATTTCCTGTAGCAAAAAAAAAGAAGAAGAAGAAGAAAAAAACGTGTGTGTTGTGCCATTAGCGTGAGTAATTTCACACAGCAGGTTGCCAGTTGTGCGTGTGATCCCTCATCATGAGGAGGGGTGAGGAGGCAACCGCTAACGAAAAATATGCCTGGAGACCCCTCAGCCGCCCGGCCTTGTTGTGGGTTTTTCCTCATTCTTTGATTATTAATAGGGAAGATGACATGCACTACAGATAACAGGGAAAATATGTCAAAGCAACGTTAACGTTTCAGCTAATGTGTCTCAAGCACGCACACGTGAAGTAACCTGCTGACTGATGCACAACTGCAATCTCCTTTATTTTTTTTGAGCTCACCACAAAAAAAAAAAAAAAAAGATCAGAAACTAGACTGGTGTATCAACACGAAGAGTCATCCTCATACTGTTCAAATGATTCTATGAGGTCCCTCAAGGTTCAGTACTAGGCACGCAACTGTAGTGGCTCCATCTGCCAAATGACATTTCATAGTAATCTCCCTAGTGCCCAGGGACATCCATTAAGTAAATTCAAAGCTAACCCACCGTGTCTCAAGCATGACCCCGTTCAAATCCACCCGTCTAAGTCATACAAGCTCCGTCAACACAGAAGATCAAGCAGAAATATGCCCCGCGTTAAGTGGGGCTCCGCGTACACTAGCCTACACTGGAGCACTATCAGATAAATGAGATCAAAATTACATTACAGGCCTTTTTTTATGGCGTCATGAAAGGACGTAGCCCACAGGTATGTTGCTTGGCCTCATAATATGTTTCAGAATTGTTACCATCTGGGAGGACTGTCGGGAATGCTTCTCTCTTTAAAACCTCAAAGCAAATGATACAAGCAAAATGCTGTGTTCATAACCCGGTTTAGTATTACTGCATAAGTACGCACATGCAAACATGCACACGCAAAGTACACACACACACACACACACACACACACACACATACATACAGTATATATACACCATCCACAGGGATTGGGTTCTGTAGTGTGTCACAATGAAAGCAATCTTAGTGTCAGGTTTGGATATCTGGATATCTCTGAAAACATTTTAGGACTGTACGCTAACCGGGTCAGTATTCCCGACACCGAAAGATTTAATTAGCCCTTCATCCAAAAGTGATGTGTGAGGGAAAAAAACGGATGAAGGCAGGTGTTACATCATCGAGGGTTCATTCTGTGAAGTGACTCGCACTAGCAGTGAGCAACACCTGTTCGGTGAGAAATTTTTACGATCAACGATCGCTAACCTTTCCCGTACACAGACTCTGACCTTTTGTAACCTTACATACATAAGACGGTTCATTCAAATGTTTACTTTTTTTTTTTTTTTTTTTTTTTTAAGTTAACAAACAGGCAAGTCATAAATCACTGTCGCACCGATCATCTTAAAGGAAAAACACTCCTGTGGTTTTTCAACCTACTTCTGTTGAGCAACTGTATCTGCAGCGGATGTGGCCTGAGGAAGACTGTGCTTTAAGATATTTCTTTGGATTGAGGAAAGAAGCTGTAGTGAGAAAAAGCAGGGTTTGGATGTCAGTACAAGTTTGTTCAAAGACAGGCGTTTCTGTGGAACACTGGGTTTTTTCCCCCCCTTTCTATTTTTCAGAAATTATACTATGGTCACAGAATAAACAAAAAAAACCCAGAGGTCACATGAATACAGTAATCCCCCGCTATATCGCGCTTCACATTTCACGTCCCCAGCTATTCATGGATTTTTATTTAGAATACAGGTGTTCCCCGAGTTACGGTGGCTCGACTTATGATTTTTCGAAGTTACGATGACGATTGTGATCCGCTAGAAATGGTAAAATATTTAGAAAATATTTAAAATTCACGGGCAGGCATCGCTGGCAGGCCAGCGTAAGAGCATACAACGTACGCGGGCGGTCAGACGATGCCTGGAAGTACACGGCCGACACCCACAAGTGCGTGCACAACACCGGGAAGTGCATGGACGATATCCGGGAGTGCGTGTTCAATACTTAGATCACTTACCTAGCATGATGCCTCAGAGTTACCTTGTATATCAGTGTACTGTGCGGTGTATTACCTCAGGGTTTTTTGTGATTATTAACGGAGCAGCTTCAGCGGCAGCTGTCTGTAGCCGGAGCTCAGTATTTGTGTAGCGGGGTGTCGCGGCTGGATGGAGCTCAGAGACACAGTGCTGTGGCCCACATCATACAGGTGTGTGGATCTCTCTGGCAAACTGTCTCTTTTGACAAAAATGTGATTTTAATGAAATCTCACTTAAATGTTAACTCGTTCCACAGCATAAAACAGCATGACAGGAAACTCTACAAAATAAATATTTAAACAACTGAATTTCAACGGATAACATAACTACATATTCCTTAAAGCTAAAACAACACAACAGGACTACACAATCACTCATTTTACCATATTAAAACTTTATAATTCGTTCTCAGCACTTGTTACAAATGCACCTGTCAAGAGGTGGGAAATATTAGGCAGCAAGTGAACGCTTGGTTCTTGACGTTATCGTGTTGGAAGCAGGAAAAATGGGCAAGAATAAGGAGCGACTGTGCAACTTTAACAAGAGCCAAATTGTGATGGCTAGATGACTGGGTCAGAGCATTTCCCAAACAGCAGCAGGCCTTGTGCGGTGTTCCAGCAGTGGTTAGTACCTACCAAAAGTGGTCCAAGAAAAGACAACCAGTGAACTGGCAACAGGGTCATGAGTGCCCAAGGCTGTCTGGCCCGATCCGGTCAGCTCATACTGCTAGACTATCAGTTATATTCAAGCTACATAGTCACAATTTTTGCATGTGCTTTTATATTTATTCTCATTTTATTTCCATTCCATGTAGGTTTTAAGTGAATGGTGTCTCTATATGCTTCGAACCACGTCGAAAGTCTTGTTCTGTCAGATCGACATTATGTTGAAAATCCACTGGAGTATTCCTTTGAGCTTCACCCAAAGGTTTGCGTGTAATTGTCTCAAATCTCTCTCCACACACACACACACACAAACACACACACATACACACACACACACACACACACAGATATGAGCTTTTATCTACATTACTTAAAAGCCCATATCTCATATACCCTAAGGATATTCCAAACGGCACGGTCCTGTCGGGTCGTGTGATGTGTCCACTGCTGTCTCTGATAAGGGACACCGCTGTCCAGCCGCCCCTGAAGAAGCCCTTTACCCCACACCCGTTTCGGAGCCGAAGCTGTTGTTAATAAAAGTTTAAAAGAGGAGGATGAAAAGAGGGCGAAATTGAGCTGCCCGTGTACTATTATTTCTTCTCCGTATGAGAGCTGCCCTCTTGCTGGGCAGGCCGACAGTGTCAACCCTTAGGGAAGGGGGCGGGGGAAAGGGACAGAGGATGGAAGTAAGTGTGTGTGTGTGTGTGTGTGTGTGTGTGTGTGTGTGTGTGTGTGTGTGTGGATGAGTATGTGACCACTACCAGCCCTAGGGCAAAGCAAATCATTTGCCTCTCAGAGGCTTCAAAGGTGTGGGGGGTGGGTAGGGGGGCAATTACATTTAAGTAACCAAATGAATAGATGGTCCAGCCAGGCAGCATTCCAGGAGGAAACCAGAGAGGAACGCTTGAGGGAGTTAGCGTGCAACAGGCACGGGCTAAAAATACATCTCCTGGGCCAAAACAACAGCAAGATCATATTTGGTGCGTAATAATTAACTAAACCAACAGCTTTAAACGAAACGAAGCGAAGGAAGGTTAGACGAAAGGTCTGCTTTGGGATATGGACGAACTTTCTTGGATTCAAGTAATTGTAGAGGCATCTTCTTGGTCATGGTGTCCACTAATGTAGTGTTCTCTTGGAGCGAGGGAGGGAAAGAGAGAGAGAGAGAGAGATCCTTTCAGTAGAAACTCACCTGCAGAGAGAGGACTATAGAGCTCTGTGGGCGAATAGAGAGCAAAGCAGCTGCCAGAGCTGTTAGCCTCAGCACCCAGCTGAGAGGAAAAAAAGAGGATGCAGGGCCTCTCACCGCAGGCCACTTAGTAACAGCAGCCCTGTGCCAAGCCTGTAGAATGAGACTGTGACGGGCCATCAACATTTTGGGACTTAAAAAAAAAAAACACAAAATCACAGATTAGATATTTTTCTCTTGCTTTCTGTCGTCTTACTCAGCTCCTCTCTCTGCCTTTCTCTCTCTCTGTCTCTCATTCAGATTCGTTCGTTCAGGCTCTCGGCCCAGTATTCTGCTTTGGCGGTCACCCAGGTCATTTTACGAATCAAGCCGACACCTGTAATCTCAAAAGCCTTTATTTATACCTGATAACGCCTGTCCAGAAAGCGCCCCGAAACCTCTTCCAGATTCCACCCCAAGTCCCGTCCTGATGATTTTCCTCCTACAAGACGCTTTCCCTCTTTCTCTGTCTGTCTCGCTCCCGTTTCCATTCCTTCCCAGTTCATTTCCCTAAAGACTAGGAAACAATTGGCCAAAATTAGCAAGAAAAGGACAGCAAGGACAGAAATACAACTGGAGAATGAAATGAAGCATTCGGGCTCAGACAGGAGGACGGGATCCTAACGACAGGCCAAGAGTAAAAGAATGTCCCAGCGTGACCAGATCATTAGAATGCACATCCAGGAGAGAGAGAGAGGGGAAAAAAAGGGTCATATGCAACAGATGCCAGGCGAGAGAACGTCAGAAAGGACCACAGCCATGGAGCGAGGGTAGTGTGGGAACGGGTGGTGCGCGCTCATCGTTCACGCTTGTATTTACAAGCTCCGATTAGCTAACGACAGCATTAAAAGAGTCACGCCTAGAAAAGCCGTCCATAAATTGTTTTGTCTCAGTGACGTCCTTTAAGATCTTTAAGCTTGAGCTCCTTGGTAATCGGGTTCTCAGAAACAGAGAGCATAAATCGATCAAAAGTCCATCGTGAGTCCAGCAAAAACAATATGTAGTAGAAATTTTGGGCTTTGCTCATGTAAGTGCGTATGCTTGCAGCCTTGAGTAAATTCCCACTTCTTAGTATATGAGCGAGGAGCCATGCATGGCGCGACTTCTGTATCTTTTCTCTCCAGGGTATCTTCTCAAAACAACCTGGAGAATGTAGATACTATGGATAATAAGATGTGCAGATGAACCCTGAGCAAGAAAAGAGCTGGTTTCAAATGGTTTTAACTCCATATATTGATGAGATCTTCATTCTTTACCGACTTTCTTCTGCTCCCTGATTGCCACCTGATTCTTTTCCTGTACGCTGCCCCAACCACGTGCTTGCTCATGAAGAGATTCTCAAAGGACCAGGCTCTTTCTCTCGGTGGGTGACTTCTAGACAAATTTCCACCACGCAAAACAAACCTACAAAAACAAGAGCTACGGGCTAGCTAGGAAAGTTTGTAGTCGGTACTTTTCATTCCTGGATGATTAAATGTACTAATAAACGTATCTCCAACATTAACACTAATGATGTGTAAGAATATTGCGTAATCACTGTGAACATTTCACTTAAGAGCGTCATTTCTGTTACAGTCCACCTTCCTACGAACTGTCAAATACCCCCCAATCCCCCCCCCCCGGGGTCTCAACAACATTCTCGGTTAACTAAGAACTACGCGGTTGGGTGTTTACACCACACCTATCCATGCTACGTTGTTGTTTTTTTAGTGTCACTGTTTGTTTTTGTTTTCCGTTTGCATGTGAAACGAACAGCTACACATTGTCAGTGGCAGCTCAGCAACGCAAAAGCCGAAAGAAGTTGGGGGGGGGGGGGGGGGGGGTTGAAAAAGTGACTCATCGACGGCTAATCTGCAAGATCAGTTCCTCTTAGTTTGTGCTAATTATCTGTCTTTTAATGATTCACTTCTGAAGAGGCTTTGAAATGCGACAAGCCAATTACCTGCAGCTTTTCCTTAATGTAGGCTTAAAAGGCCCTGTGATCTTCCTCTTGCACCTCCCCGCTCCGCTCCTCTATTCTTGCTACACAGTAAGAACCCTGTGCCTTTGGGGCATTTCCCAAACGTTTCATTTACAATGCCCCGCAGTCTATTTTCACAGTTGGGAAAAGTGCAATTGTGTTTTCTAGCTCATTTAAGTCAACAAAGCCCCTCTCTCTCTCTTTCTCTCTCTCTCTCTTTCTCTCGCCCATCTCACTTCTTCTGTCCCGCATGCCTTCTGCCTGACAGAATCAGCAAGAAGAAAAAGAAAGGAAGAGAGCGCCCTCAGAACGTTTCCTTGACGATGCTTTGTGTTGGGACATTAGGAGATCCTGATTATATAAACATTAGAGCTGGACTTCCACAGAGCTTAGTCTGTGTTACTCTAATCGTAGTTCATGTCAGATTCGTTTTCAGCCCTTCAGTCCTCCTCTCATCATAAACGAAGCGCCGACGTGGACCTGGAAGCACCGTCGGTTTTATGAGGCAGACATCTGCCCAGATACCACGGCTCCGACCTCCTGCCTCACGTCCTGTGCGTGTTTTTAAAAGCCCTTTGCTCTCTCTCGGCATGTCACAACCGGCCCTTTCGTGGTGATCTGAGATCAGCCCTGAGACTTCTCTGACACTGGGTAAGGTTCCGTTGCGGGCTCAAGACAAGCTGAACCCAGATCAGCATGAAAAAGGCTGCCTTCCGCCCAGCACCTCCCCCTCTATTCACATTGAGAGAGACCAAAGAGTGTTTATTCAAAGTCTCTTTTAACCGGTCGACCCCCTGGTGGCCAGCTTTTTCATGGGAGGAATTTCAAATTGTAATCTGGGGGCAACCAAGCACACATATTTGTCCATGGCCCAACCTCCGCTGACCACATAATTATCTGACAGCAGATGGAAATCTGGATAAAATGGCTGTAAACTGTGCCAAAGGCTCCTGCACTGCACACCCTCGAAAACATTGCAGGAATACACACACTCACTGACCCAGGTATGAAAAGGTTAAAGATTTGAGGATTTAGTTAATACCTTTTCGCGTGTGTGTATGTGTGTGTGTGTGTGTGTGTGTGTAATCACACCAGAGCTGTGTGAGAGACTAGTGATGTCCTGTGGCTGAAGTCATTCAAAGCACGGGCCTGTACACTTCCTATTAATTTTTGACTGTTGTAACTTTCAGAAAATGTCGTTGTGATCTTTCTTCATGCTCCAGTCATTGCTGTTCTCTAATTTTGATCAGTGCTCTTTTTCAAATATCTCATTTAAGTTTCTTATCCTGTGCTTCTGAATTGATGTAACTCATGACATAAGGTTAAAATCCTGCTCTTTTACTCCTGTTTGGATCGTTCCCACATGGGACTACATAGCGACCTCGATATTGAGGAAATTGCACGTTGTTCTCTAGATTTGATCTCCAGTGTATATGTGTGTATATATTTATATGGACATTTATTTTTACTGGAAGGAAGTCTAACAAACTCTGCTTTCTGTGTAAAAGATGATAGTTAATATCAGTTCAGTGTGCACACATATAAATGCTAATATTCATCAGCCGATCCTAGGCACTTCACTGACGTAATGCCTCGTCAGATCAGAAGGTTACTCTCGTGATATCCCGTGGACAATTCGGATCAAAATCCCTTCTCTCGTTTTTATATCGCTTGCAAAGACGTCCTCAAAACTGAGCTGGATTTGAGGTCACAAAGGCCCTTATTGTAGCATCCTGTATTACTCTGTGGTCAGAACCACTTAGCATGTCTAACATCAAACAAAGTGTGACAATATAATTGACCCTGGAAGATCCTGACCTAATGGTCTGATATCAAATCTCATGCAAAAAAAAAAAAAAAAAACAACCCAAAAAAACAATTAGGTTTCCAGACCTGAAAGAGCCGTCTGATGGTAAAAATAGTCAAAGTGGAACTACATAAGAGATATCTTTGTCAAATTTTATAGATATGATGATGATGAATACTTAAAATCATTTAAGGGCTATTAGGGTCAAACTGAATCAGCGTAGGGTCAATAGCTGGACATATTTTAACGTTCCCGCTGAGAACTACTAGTTCTGTCTATAGTGACACACTCACACACACACACACACACACACACACACACACACACACACACATACGGAGTGCCTGAAATGAATGCGCTTGAAAGCATCCAAACCTGCAATTTGTACCCTAGCTCGTGCTGAGAGTTTGACTAAACAATAAAAGTGTAATTTAAGCAGCTGTGAAAGCCTGTATGAAAAATAACACATGGCCACTCGTAGTGGAAGACGCCGTGCGGACGTTCCTGGTGTATTTGGTGTGACCGCTGAGTCGCCACAGTGCTGCGATCCACAGATCCACTCATACGTTCGCACGCTCACTGTCACACGGTTCATTCCTGCTTGCTTTGTGTGACTAAGGATCATTTGCAAAACAGACCTAGACAAATACTCATCCACTTTCCACGTGCATCACTCCCACAGTAGGAGCTTCCTAGCTTTATCCCAGCCACAGGAATTTCATGTGGAAATGGCTGGAGGGTCCGTTATCGAGCACGTCCTCATGCGCTCGCGCTTTACTCGTAATAGTTATCTGAGGCAAAATTACAATTGAAACAGGACCGCGACGCGTGATCGATCGTTTTAGGCACCGGGCTGCTGCTTGATTCCACTCGTCTGTCCAGTGAGAAGACGTAGCTATTCCTGGGTCTTCTGAACTAACAGGCATGAATATCAATGCTGGTCCTCTTAGGATCCCTCGTTCATTTTGCAACATTTTTTTGGCAGCTATTGCCCTGCTGAGAATCTGAATGGGGGAGAAAACAAACCAGCCCCGCATGGCTGGCTCTCTTTTTTGAGACACAGCCATGTAGTCAGTCTCCAGCTCACAATGTAGGAACAGCAGTATGTCTCCGGCACCTTCATGTTACAAGAATGGGCATATAGAAACGTTCTGTGTGTGAAAGCATGCGCGCGTACTGTGACTTTCCATCTGAGTCAGTGGCTAATCTGTAGCTTGAACTTTACAGAAGATCCACTTATTTAAAAATGATTATTATTCTGGACGAAGCAACAAACTGTTTCATTCATAGCCTGCGATTGTTGCATGAAGCTTTCAGAGGAGAGCGAACGAGTGCGCAGGATCTAACCGGAGCAGGCATGCATGAGGAATCAAATTCATAGTGTAGTAAATCCAAACACGTAAAATCCCATCACACTGAGTTGTGTCACAGTAGGGGCCTCCAGAATTCATTAAATCGAGATTGACGTGCACAATCGGCAACATTTGAACTTTCGCTTGGTATTTCGGCACTAAATTTGCCTTGGCCCCAGCTTTTATGAACTGACTGAGTGGTTCCATCCAAGCCTGAAAACGAATTGGAGGAGACTCCACGTGAAAAGGTCCATTATTGCCTGTGTAAATTGTGCGGCCAGTTGCAGCCTGACCTTCAGGGGTGAAGAAAAAAGAAAATCCTCTTTCAAACTGCGTAGCGCTATCTATAAAGAAAAGCAAAAGGCTTCCATGCTGCTTCACGTGGGCGTGTGGGTCAGTGTGTGGTGGTACGTGTCGGCATGCAGGTTAACGGAGGAATGTTATGAAACCAAATACATCAGCAGAGATACCTCTTATATGAGGCACGGGATATATGTTTACACAGACTCAGATTATTCTTCCTGGGGTTTGTGGAACATTGTTTCAGGGTGGATTTATAGGCCAGGCTTTGCCTTGATAACTCGTTAGCTGAGCCGTGCCTCATGTTCTGGTGATCAGGTGGAATTTTCAACCTCTCTCAGAACATCTGAACCAACCAAATGCTAAATGTCAGAGACCTCTCCTTCAGGATGGCGACATGTTTCATTCCATACTTGACTGTTATATGTTTCCTTGATCAAATGTGACTTACACAGGCAGCTAGAACACACTCCTTGCTGCCTTTTTGGGGTTTTTTTTAGCATATAAACAGACCGCTAAGCCATAGTCATCATACGGTTAATTCTGTGTGCAAAACATCCTTAATAAGTTTCAGATATACATAATTTAAATGTTTGGTTTGTCTTTTTTACTTTGTAATTGAATGCAGTTTGTTACTAAGAATACTTGAAGTAATTAACTGTGAAGAACTGGTCAAGTGTGTTAGCGAAGATGCTAAGCAGGTGCAGCTGAGGTAAAGGGGGCGGGGCTTGTTTAGACCATGACAGAAGGTAGCATGTCTGTTAGCTTTAGACAATGTTATGGGTATAACTCTGACTTACTTCCTGCCTAATGGATTAGTAAATAAATAACTTGTTAATAAGGATTTTTCTGGATCTTCTGGGTGTGGGTTTATTTTTAGCTTCTATTCTTAATTTAGGGGAAAAATCCACCTCAGGTGTTGGACTCAAACTGGTTATCGGTATTCAACCTTACACTTAAGTTTGATACATTTCTCAGTTGGGGATTTTTTTGTTTGCTTTGTTTTTAACCACATTTTTATAAATAGAATAACAAGTTATACACTATAAAGTGTATTTCTGTTAAAATGGATTGTAATGATGTTCTTTGACTTCTGGAACTAAAAAAAAAGCAAAAAAACAAAAACAAACAAACAAACAAACAAACAAACAAACAAAAAAAATCCTAATCTGCAAGTGTGTGCAAAGCCATGAAAATTGCAAGTGTTCATTCACTGATTTCTTTTATTAGTGTTCAAATATTCAAAAGCACAGATATTTTGTCACCACGAATTATTTTATTCATTTATTATTATCAGTTCATTTTCTGAAGCCAATAAGATTTTTAGCTAGTATACGAATTCCACCATCATCTATTTTGTGTTAAAATTACCATTCGGCTTCCTGGGACTAGAAATGGTGGGGTTATTTTTAACGTGAAGGTAATTAAACCAGAGCAGTTAATATTTGCTGATATTTACGAACAAAACATAACTCCTTTTTAACTTCAGATGAACTCCACTAGCTGGCAAATGTCAGTTAATATTTCAGAACTAGAAATTAAATAAGAGTCCAGTTTACTTTTAACTTTTGGTCAATTAGACGAGAAAAGAAATGCTCTTATGGTAAGGTTTAGGAACCAGAAATACAAACCTTGGGTTGTTTTTTTTTTTTTTTTGGTTTGTTTGTTTGTTTGTTTTTAAATTGATGTTAATGAAGCTAGCTCATAAATGTTGGTTAGTATTTCAGGAAATAAGAGTAAAAGAGTAGCTTGCTTTTAACTTTAACCTCCTGAGACCCAAACTCTTGTCATTTCTCCTGACTGTTTCTGGTTTTTAGTAACTGATAACTATTGAACTTGATTATTGTCTCCAAACAGGAAGAAGTTTGGCAAAAGAGTAACACCCGAGGGTCCTCATATGAGGATCTTACAAGGAAATACACACAATGTAGTTTGGGGAAAATGTGATGTCCTCATATGAAGACACCACAGGAGGTTAAGTTGACTTTAGACTAGATGAGAAATCATGTTTTACTAGGTTCGAGCTAGAAACAACAAAATAAATGACTATTAAACTTAAATTCATTTAAAAAAAATATTAATCCTAATTAAACTAATGAAATATTTTTAAACAGATTTTTCTCCAATGAGTGGGTCTGGGTGTGACTTTAGCTTTAGCAAGTTCTACATAAATAACAGGTTAGATTGCTTTTAAAGTGTGTCAAATAACACATCTTTTACAAAATAACCCTCTTTTTTGGGACAGTGCTGGAGACAGAGGAGACAAACGGTTCATGTTTTTCGCTGTACTCTCAGGGCCTTGGAGCTGGGTGCTGTACTGGACTCAGGCATATTTGGAGGACAATTGGTTAAGTGGAGTTAACTGTTGCCTTTTTCTCCCTGAGGTAGCTTTGCTTTTGATCCTGCCCTGCCTGGCGCCTCCAAAACACAACTCGTCTGGCTTATTAAATGCCTAGAGAGAGAGAGAGAGAGAGAGAGAGAGAGACAGGGAGGGAAAGAGAGAGAGGGAGAGAGAGAGGGAGTGAGAGAGAAAGAGAGTGGAATGCCTGTTGGCTTCTTAGCTGAAGCTTTTGTAACCTTAAAAGCCCATGACGAGCCTTAAATTGCGGAAATGCGGTGTGAACAGCCTTATCCAATCAATTTCTTTCTTTTGGGCGCATCAGCCAGGAAGAGTTTGGGAATAAATAAGGCAGTTGTTTTATTTCCCAGATAGATGCGTTTGTTCTTCTCAACAGCCTTACTACAGGCACATTACCATATTATTATTATTATTATTATTATTATTATTATTATTATTATTATTATTGTTATTGTTGTCATTATTATTATTATTATTATTATTATTATTATTATTATTATTGTTGTTGTTGTTATTATTATTATTATTTTGTATATGTTTTTTCACCATGTGCTCCAGGCTTTCCTGAATTTTGATGATGTGGTTTAAAATAATAAAGTTTCAGTTCAGTCAGTCCTTTGTGCGGTCTGAATGACTGCTCAGCAGTGGGATATGGATAAGCCCCCCCCGTCTAAAGCCTCCCCACTGTTTAATTGGGCTAAAATTGGTCCGCTTGTGTTGCAGAGAGTCAGGAGCCCTCGGGCCATCAATACATCATCTCAGCACGACGCCTGTGATTAACCGCTCGCTCTCCTCAATGTCCCTCTTGATGTCTTTCAGAGGAGCGTCTCGGCCAATCGGAGCGAGGCTCGCCTGTGTCACGTGCTCACGCCGGCGCACTGATTGGCAGATTGCATGGGGGACGGGAGGAAAGGGGCGGGGCGGAGCGGAGACCTGCTTATAATAAGGGAAGCTGTCAAAAAAACCCAAAACAAAATAAAAAAAAAAGTGGAAGAGCGAGCAGAGTGAGTGTGTGTGAGTGTGTGCATGACAGCGCGCGCGCGTGTGTGTGTGTGTGTGTGTGTGTGTGTGTGTGTGTGTGTGAGAGAGAGAGAGAGAGAGTGTGCGTGTAGGAGAGAGAGAGAGAGAGCGCGCGGTGCAGAGTGCAGTGCAGGACCCAGGTCTACATGGTGAAGCGGCACAGCGCGGCGCACTAACACCGACATGACTTCTCCTCCGGGGACAGTGCCCCGGGACCCGCCGGACACGGAGGGCGGACAGAACAGCGGAGCGCACGAGGACAAGAGCAAGGCGAGCCGCCACCCGTTCAGCGTCGAGTCCCTCATCTCCAAGACGAGCACCTGCAGGAGCGCCTACCCCCCTCCGGAGCACCTGGGCCAGTTCCCCCACAGGACTTACTGCCCCCACACAAGCCCCGCTCCCGCCGACACGCTGAGCCCCGTGTCGGAGCGCCTGCAGGACGAGAGCGAGGACTCGAGTGACAGGGAGCAGAGCACCTGGAGGAAGAGCCCGAGCTTCTCACCCGCGCAGAGTAAGAGCACCTGAGAGCCTGCACGCGCATGGGGGCAGTTAATAAGAGGCCAGGGCATCCCAGGGTATTCATTCACAGAGCTGCTAAACTTCTCATGACACACACGCCAAGCTGGGACTGGTTTATATCCACACTGCAAACAAACTAGGCATAGTAACCATGGTGACGTACAGGCCTAATAATAATAATAATAAGAAGAAGAAGAAACAGTATTATTACGATTATTATTGTTGTTGTTATTATTATTATAGTCATCATCATCATAACAATGAATAATCTACTGTTTTCTTGGCATTAAAATAACTCTTGACTGCTCCTCTAGAATGAAAAGCATATAAGATAAAATTCATGTTTTTATTATTATTATCATCATCATGATGAACAAATAATCTGCTATAAACTGTTCTTTGTTGTACTAAAACAGCTCTTGACTGAGACTTCACT
>JAQMCW010000010.1:7843830-7856327 GCA_030068335.1 Chrysichthys cranchii
TATTATTGTTTCGCGGCCCGGTACCAAAAGAGCCACGGACCGGTACCGGTCCGCGGCCCGGTGGTTGGGGACCCCTGGGCTACAGCATTCAAGTGATGATTGATCGGTATTAACGGGCCTGAAGAACCTCAGGAAAACGTTCCCCGCACCATTACACCACCTCCGCCAGCCTGGACTGTTGACACACAGCAGCCTGGGTTCATGGATTCATGCTGTTGGAGCCAAATGATCCTAATACCATGACCCTACCATGTGTGTGCCTCAGCAGAATGTGAGATTGCTCACGAGGCTATGTTTCTCCACTCTCAAATGTCCAGTTTTGGTGAGCCTGTCCTCACCGCAACCTCAGCTTTCTGTTTTTGGGTGAAAAAGTGAAGTAACGTGGTCTTCTGCTGGTGCAGCCCATCTGCCTCAAGTTTCAACCCGTTGTGCATTCTGAGATGCTTTTCTGCTCACCAAAATTTTACAGAGATGGTATCTGATCCTTTCCATCAACTCGAACCTGACTAGCTATTCTCCACTGATCTCTCACTTCCACAAGGTGTTTCTATGCACAGAGCTTCCGTTTTTATTACACCGTTCGGAGTTAGTAGCAATGCTGCTACACAGTTGGCTGATTAGATAACTGCATGAATGAGCAGGGATACAGGTGTTGTAGAAAGCCTCTCGATCAAGAGGCTTTTTCTTATTCCAGAAAATGGAATTAGTCTTGATTGAAATAAATGAATAAATAAATGCAGCTTTTTTTTTTAGTTGAAGATGCATAACAATAATTACAGGGAGTCCTCAAGTTATGATGGAGATGCGTTCGGCTATACCTATCGTAAGTGGAAAATATCGTGTGTCGCATGTCGTAGGCCACTGCTTAGCCTAGCTTAGGTATCTTAGGTATCTCAGCCTAGCTTAGCCTAGCCTACCGAGGAGTCTTTTCCTGTAGGAGACATGCTGGGCGTCTAGAAGACATGCGTTTGAATTAAAATTAGCTCTTGAAGCACACAAAAACACGCAGTAATGCACTGTACAGTACACCGATACACAAGGGAACTCCGTGAGTCGAGGGAGAGTGTGAGGCATCACGCAAGGTGAACGACGTGTACTTCCAGGTGTCGTCCAAACGTATCATACGTCATACACTGTTACACTGGCCTGCCAGCGATGCCTGCCCACGAATCTTAAATATTTTCTAAATATTTTACCATTTTTAGCGTATCGCAATAGGCATCGTAACTTCGAAAAAATCATAAGTCGGACCATCGTAACTAGGGGAGCACCTGCAATTGTGTCTAAAACACTCGGGGTGTATATATGTATGGAGGCGATATGGAGGTGGAATTGTGGATGGTAAAAAGTCTAAAAGAAATGAACCTCGAATCCCAAATATAAAAACATCAGGCTCATCCCCAGCATTCAGTAAGGTTTCACCATTAGTGGTAATGTGTATCGCATGAATATAAAATTCAATTGTAGAGACGACTTCCAGACAACAGGCTCCAAGCTCCGGGTAAGGCAGATGACTTAAAAAGAACTGATCGACAAAGATGAACTTAGATTAGGTTTTCATGGGAAGTCCTGCAGCTCATCCTGTTGTCGGTTTTCTCTGGTCTCAGATGAAAGAGAGTAAAGCATTAGTGTTTGTCAATCAGCGTAATAAAACAGGGTTATAGCTATGTGAAGATAAACACTGTAGAAGTGAAGATGGTGTATTGCTCCTTGAACAACTGCCTTTTTTTGGGGTAACCTTGGCTGCAGACCATTACATTTGTGAAATTATTGCTAACTAGGCAATTGTTTTAGAAATCGGGTAATTTTTGATCTTTTATGAACAGGAATATAATGATCAGACACAAAAGTGAAGCACAAAAAAAAAAAAGAGAAATGAATAAAATTAGGTGGGTAAAGTGCCCATGTCCTAAACATGTCAGTACACAACTACACAAATTGTTCTGTGCGAAAAATCAATGATTTTCTAGTCCTGTTGCTGGATTTGCACCAGCGACTTTACTAGGAACATCTGTATCACTGCTCGTTCATTCAATTATCCAATCAGGCAATCGCACGGCCGCAGTACAGTGTGTACAATCATGCAGATAGGGGTCCAGAGCTCCGTCTAATGTTCAGATCAAACATCAGAACTGGGGAAAATGTGATCGTAGTGGAGTGGCATGGTGGTGTGGTGGTTAGGACTGTAACCTCACAGTGAAAAAGGTCATGGGTTCGATCACTGGGGTTGACCTGGGCGCCTTTCTGTGTGGAGTTTGCATGTTTTCCCCATGTCTGTGTGGGTTTCCTCCAGGTACTCCGGTTTCCTCCCACAGTCCAAAGACATGCACAGAGGGGATTAGGCTAATTGGCTACTCTAAATTGGCCGTAGGTGTGAATGTGAGTGTGAATGGTTGCTTGTCTCAGTGTATCACCCTGCCTCTCACGTGAAGTCAGCTAGGAATGGCTGAAGATGAGTGCGTGATCTTCGTGATGGACTGCGGCAGGGGTGTTGGTGCGCCACAGGCTGGTTTGGCGCATTTCAGAAACTGCTGATCTCCTGGGATGCCCACATATCAGTCTGTAGTGTTTACACAGACTGGTGTGCAAAACCGAAACCAAACAGGGTGGAAACTCTGTGTAGATGAGGGGGATCAGTGGAGAATGACCATAGTTGTAAGATTGGTTCAAGCTGGGCTGCTGGACTGGCTCAAGAAGACTGCAGCAACTCAACCATCTTTACAGCCTTTACTGCCAGTTATACAAGCTCATCTATCCTTTTCTTCATTTAATCATTCGGACCCTAGACCAGCATGTAGCAAGTCAATTCCTCACCGGTTGTGGTTCTCTTTAGAGGAGCTGGACAGTCTGCTGGGACAGGAGGCGTTGGCTTTACCACTTACCGTATACCTTGAACTAACCTTTCCTCAAAAACAGCATCTGCATTACAGGTGTTGGTGGTGGCTGACGGAGTGCTTCACAGCACTGTGGACGAGTATTAAGGCCCCACCTTATGTCAAGTGGGAAGGTCTTTTTGGGAGAACTGCAAGCATTAGTGATGAGCCTTGAATTGCTTGAATTGAGCCTGATGACTCTGCACTGACCTTGTGGTTAAACCTGCCTACCTTATTCCACTTACTACCTAATCATGGCAAAGTATTCGACTGACAGACTTTACAGCGTCATAAGGCGGCGATCCTCCAAACCATTCCTCGTTGTACGCATTGCAAGCCATGTACAACAAGCTACTCAGCCTGAACACCAGACATCCAATCATCTGTTTATATATCTTTAAAGAAAAGATGCAAGGGCTTCCTTGTTCTAATAGACTGGTTTAAGTGGATGACGAGTTCCTCCAAGGGCAAACCACTCCAAAGGGAAGTTTGTGTAGTGTTAGACGCGTGTTGCTCCAGGAAGTCAGGGGGTGGGAGGGGGATGCTGCCATCTGGGCCCCATCATGTATAGTCTTCAGATTCTACAAGGTTAACGTCGTCCTACCGTCCTCATCTGGGGAAAACACCCTTCCATGGAGTCCTATGATGGGTAGTTATCATCGGTCGTGTGGTATCTGCTATCCAGGTGATTCTCTCCACCTGAAGTGGTTAAATGGGTGAAAGAGAAGGACAAGCTTGTGATGTTTTTTCTATTGAGAAAAAAAAAACCAAAAAACAAACAAAAAACGGCTTGTCCAAAGCTTGGACGATACAATGGGAAACTGACTCTGGGTCTGCGGTGTTCTCTGGAGAGGATGAGGTCAAGAGTCTGGTGCACCAACTAATAGCAGTAAGCTCTATAAGAAAAGCTGTGCGTGACGTTTCACTGGCCGGTGTCCACACCTACTTATTTTTTCCTTTTAAAAACAGCAGATATGCCACAAGATAACCAACATCTGATTTAGGAAATGTAAGTAAAGTGAGGAAAAAAAACCGAAAGACTTTCATCAGGCTAACCTACACTTTATTCAATGCAAATGACAGTACCGGGTAACTATGTCTCTGAACCATTTTACACAGAGGAAGTGGACGCTATTTACAGAGAGAGAGAGAGAGAGAGAGAGACATTTAGCACAACCATCACAGGAGAGAAAACAAACAAATCTGTTTCGAGTGAATTATTAAAAAAAAAAAAAAATAATAAAATAAAAATTAGTCAACAGGCATTCAAGTAATAGCAACATCTTAGTCGGTTCTGTCTGTAGTTTCAAAGTCTCTTACAACCGCCAACAGCTATACACAAGTGTGTCCAAATATGCATTGAATATTTTTACTTTATTTACCTTGCGCGTGTATGTTGTTTTTTTTTTTTTTTTTTAAGTCTATTTTTTTTTTTTTTTTCCCCATCCAACCTGTACAGGTTTCGGAGACAAAAACATCACTAGAAACGTGATCGGTTCCGTAGTCATTTAGGAAGCAACATTTATGGCTGTAGATTTTACAGGCAGAAAGCATTTACATACTCTTAAATGTGGTGTTACTATTATTATTTTTTTTTTTAATTATGTACTTAGTGCTACATGACATCTCTCCCTTTTGATTGGGTGCTGCTGAAAGCGCATGTTAGAGCATTGTAAACAAAATCATAACAATAATAATAATAATAATAATAATAAAATAAAAATTCCCAACATCCACTTGTGTAATACTTATTGCCATTGAGTTGATTAGGTAATACTGCAGAACATGACATCGTACATCATACATCACATCCCTTTCTTACTGGCTAGTGGGTAAAAACAAAACAAAACAACAACAAAAACAAAAAAAAAAAAACTAAACCGAGAGAAACTGCTAAAAGAAAAAAGAAAAAAAGCTAAAAGTTCCTACGCAGGTACATCATTAAACCAGCTCTCGTTATGGCTGAAGTGAAATAAGAGTGCCACTCTGTTACCATCAAGTCTCTCATGAATAAAACTACACTGAAGGAAAAGGGATCGTAACATATGAGCACCATTGGAAAGGGAGATTTAAAAAATAAAATAAATTAAAAAAAAAATAATCATTTCCTTCCCGTCGTTTCGTGAGCTCTTGGGTTAGGAAGCAGCCTCGGTATCAGTGCAGAGTCTCAGAAAACCCAAACGGTTCGTTCTGTCTATTCTCATACAGAAAATCTACTAAAGCCTAAAAATCGAACACTACGTGCTTTTCTAGGAGCAGACGTTAGCCTTTGTGTACTGATGAACATGATTAACAAAGTTTATTAATATCGAAAAGTATGCATTACGGAGCGAGACTCATGTTGGGCTTGGGGCGGGGGGGGGTTTGGAATAGCGCCAAATTTGCACAATTTTCCACCGTCACGAGCCAAGAAATCCAGTGTCATGTATGTTTGCTTTAACTGCATGGGTGATGTTCTACAGATCTCTGGGTCACGCCAGAAAAATCCTGTAAATATCCGCCTCAAACTGTACCCATAAAACTGCTGACGTCATGGATGTACAACATGGCTTTTCCAATGAATTCTATAGGGGCAGAGAGAGAGAGAGAGAGAGAGATGGATAGATAGATAGATCGATAAATAGATAGATATTTGTAGAGAGAGAGACAGAGATAGATGGAGAGCGAGAGATATGGATAGATGGAGGGAGATGGATATGGATAGATAGATGGAGACAGAGAGATGGATGGAGAGAGATAGATGGAGAGATAGATAGAGAGACAGAGAGATAGATAGATAATCATTCGAAGCCCTAGGAATCTCCTCCTGCCACTTGCAGGAAACGATGAAGATCCCAGCTATTTTACGGAAGCGTTTATCTAATGATGAGATGACGTACAGGATGACATATTAGCTACCACGGTTTCACACACAAAGATTTCTTGGCTGAGTCACAACAATTGCAGAGTGAAAAACTGTGTAAATCTGTGCTTTCGTTTTGGGGTTTTTTACTGAACCACCGCAAACTAAACTCAAGTCACGCTTCACAAACCAGTTAGCGTGCGAACGTATAAATCCAGATTCATAATCGAGCCAGCAAATGACGCTTAATACATTGGTGGCCCCCAAACTACAATAATGACCCCGGGAACAAGGCAAGAACGAGAGCGCGATACAACAGGCGAGCAGCAGCTTTCCAGCAGCACTCTGCAGCGCTCTGGACAGTCACACCACGGCTCTGAGACCAAAGTCACACGTGCACGCCAATTCAGGACCGGCTGCGGTTCCGTTTCACACTCCGTGATCGGCACAGGTTCGAGTCGAATCGGTATGATAAACAATTCTACGTAGATATCTAGTCAAATGATATACACTAGACGCAACTAATGCAAACTCGAATGAAGCTCTCACCTGAATCAGTCATTGGACTTCTTATATAAAATAACATTTATAAAAAAGTAAAACAAACAAACCAACCCGGTCCGAGATTAAGAAAGGCCGGGTTTTACACAGGACGGGGAGGCGAAAAAACAAAAAACAAACAAAAAACCCCCTGAAAAGATTAAAAAAAACACAAAAAAACAAAAACAAAAGCAAAGGCACTCCAAAACTATCACACACCAAACAGCTGCATCCTCGATGGTTCTTTCAGCCATTTTGGACTCTGCGGCTGGGGAAGGAGCTCATCCGCGGCTCAGGATTAAAACAGTTTCACTTCTGCACTTGTTCGTCGTCCGTTTTCATTTAAATACAGTAGATATACAGCATGCGTGCTCATGCACGCACATTCACACACACTCACGCACGCACGATGAACCTGGATTTTGTATGCAATTAGCGCAGACAAGCATTTCAGGGGGGACTGTACAGAGTAAACGACGGGCAGACTAGCAATCCTTCAAAAACGACGCGGATGACGAACGACTAAAGCAGCTCATCGACCCAACACTGAGGTGGACGACAACAACAAAAAAAACCCACACAAGATCACACATGAGAAGCCACTACATACGAAGCTTGGGGATTCTTGTCTCGCCGAACGCGCTCCAGGTGGAAGTAGCCCTTTAAAGCTGATCCGGGATCGGTTATCCAACCCGACTCACTACATATCCTTAACTTTTCACCAAAGCTTCAGCCATGTGTATAAAGCATCTCTGTTCCAGGATCAGTCTCGGCTTCTTAATGAACAGGAGCCTGCCGATCCTATATCAGCACACAGACACGGGCTAAACCAAAGCGGTCGTCCACAAGCTAAAAAATAAAAACAAACAAAAACCCCCCAACCCTCCACTTTAAGGACCGCTGACTCCATCTTTTCTCTCGAGGAGCGCAGCTAGGCAGCCTCGTGCTTTCTCTCACGGGTCCGAAAACGAAGGCCACGCGGAGGGGCCTCGGATCTGCGTTTCCCATCGGTATAAGCAGCAGCGAAGGCTACCGGGAACCAATTTTAAAAAATGATTCGTCGACAGAGACGCACAACATTTGAAGCATATTCATAGCTCTAGATATCCGTATCTCTTAATAAGCAAACCCGGTTATATATTATCATCGTCTGAACTTCTCCGCAGTCTCCTGCCGTTCTTCTTCCCGAGCCGAGAACTGACGAGAGGCTTTTAAAGACATCCTTCCTGTCCTTTAGTATAAATAAATATAAAACAACACTAAAAAGAATCAAAATAACAAGGCTAGGTGGGAAAGGGGGAGGGTGGGGGGATTATAAAGTTCGGTTGGTTCGTCCGTATCTCGTCATGAGCTTTTTTTTTTGTTTTGTTTTTCTTTTTTGTTTTCTTTCTTTTTCGTAGCCCGACCCCTCATGTCGGGGGAGAGTGGGCGTGGTTAATGAGCAGCAGAATGGGATTGGCCTGTCGAGGAGCGGGTCGGTTGCTCAGGTAGATGGGTTGGGGGCGGATCCAGAGGCGGCGTTGGGGCCCGGGCCGCGGTCGCCACTGCCGACATCTGAGGGCAAGAGGAGAGACGAGGGCAGGTGATGAGAACACGTGGAACACGAGCGCTCGGAATTTCTAAACCCTTAACCGTATCACTAATCGTATCAAACCCCCGCCGACCCTGCATTCTGCTTTAAGGAGTGATGCGAGCCATTGAAGGCTACAGAGGAAATGCATTTCGGAGAACACAGAAAATTACAGGTGTGAATTATGTCTAGGAGTGGAGAGAGAGAGAGAGAGAGAGAGAGAGAGAGAGAGAGAGAGAAGCATTAACCTGCAGCAGAGGAGGCATTAGAAGGAGAGGAGGCTCCGGGTTGGTTGCGGACGTGTGCTGGGATGAGTATAGACGCCAGTGAGGGATTACTGGACAACTCTGACAAACCAGACCAACAATCGTTAATCAAACACACACTCTCAGAAAAGATATTTATTTCTTTTACAACACTGTACACGCACGCACGCACGCATACACACACACTTGCACCTACGCTCACACGCACGCATACAAACACACACGCACATCAAAAAGTATTGGAATGGCAAGGCCAATTCTTTCGTTTTCTCGATACAGGCATTTGGCATCTGGGTTCGGGAAGAAAATAAGGTCAACATTAGATGACAGATCAGAAACGCAGCTTTCCTTTCCTGATCCTTACATCTTTGCGCGTTAAACACAACAGAACATGGCACCTTTTGGTTGAACTTGCCCATTTTTTCCCCAAGTATTAAAAATACAATTTAACCCTTTCGGTGCTGAAATTTATTTATTTATTTATTTATTTTTACCTTGCCCCCAGTGCTGAATATTTTGGGCGAAAATTCGGGCCGTCGCTTTGACTTTGCACCGGTAGAAACTGTTGAGGTGGTGTTATCTTTACACGATGCAGCAGAACGAGTGGAAGCTTGACGAGTTTTTCCCCTTGTAGACGGCCCTGCAGGTTCAATTTCAAGATTGCTAGAAGCCCTTGCAGTTTCGGTTTCACTCTCGCTATCCATCTCCGCAGCGTCAAAATCATTGTCAGACAGGTCAGATATATCATCCAGCACTAATTTCAGAACCTCCTCCTTGCTAAACTTTCCTTTCCGCGGCATTTTTCTGCATATCGTAATATAGCTTGTCAACAACGTGCTCCAGATGGTACTCTGACACACAACAGTAACAGTATATTACTAAAAATGACCGAGTGTCGCCGCCTAGCGAGTGCAATTGAACTATTTCATTTTGTCGATGTGTATGCGTGACCGTAGCACCAAACCCCTACGTGTCGACTTTAGTCGACTCCCGCACCAAAAGGGTTAAGACATGCAACCGGCAGGCGTTCTGTCCTGCTGACTAACAGACTGTTGAAACAATTAAGTAAGCTCTGAAGGTCTGAGTCTCGGTGTGAGCCTTGGGTTTTGTCTGCGAAGCCTGCATTTGCTGTTTAAAAAAAAAAAAAAAAAAGATAAACCGACGTGAAGACCAGAGAGCTGCCTATGGGAGAATACCGAGCCATTATGAGGCTGAGAAAAGAGCCCGGATCAGGCATTGAGCACAGATACTATAACAAACTGGAATTTCACTCGGAAGCAATGCGACCGCTGGCATGCTAACACGCAGACGTACACAGGACAGATCGGCCAAGGAAAATGGCAGTGGCCGGTGACGGAAATACTGCGAGAGCTGTAAAGAAACGCCAAAGACAACGATCAGCGACGGCAGCGACCTCCGTAGGACAAGCGTGAAGTTATCGCGATCCACCACTCAAAAGCTTTTGAGAGCAGAAAGATCAACATCATAGCCCAGGATGCAGACTGGAATTTGAAAAGAAATACCCAGATGAGCCACAAAAGTTCCAGGATCAAGACTGACCTCTACCGAAGTGATGGAAAGGCCAGCGTGTGGAGAAAGAAAGGATCTGCTCACGAGCCATACTGTACAAGCTGATGGGTTACGCGCGGTGGCGGTCGGGTCCTGGAGGTGGGCTTGCGTGGCTGCTTCTGGAGCGGGCTCAGGGAGCTTTATTGGTGACGTAGCTCATGACGGTAGCAGCAGGACGTATGCAGACGTCTATGGAAACGCACTGTCTGCCAGTTTACAGAGAAACGCTTTCAGTCGAACCGGAAGGCACTTCATCATGCTGCGAGAGCAAAATGTGACCAGATATTACGGCAAGCGTTCTAACTTTAAGACCATCTGATCCGATATTTCTGCTCACCTTAAAAAAAAAAAAATAAAATAAATAGATAGATAGATAAATAGATAAATCTGGTGGTCTGTTCCAAGTTGTTGAAGACATCCAGATCGTATAAGTATCAGGAAATGAAAGCAGACAAGTCAGATCCGGCGTCTCGTGTTCGTCTCTTTAACTTTTGGTGTCTTCGGGGTGAAAACAAAACGGACTGGCCTTGCTGTTCCAATACTTTCAGAGCGGACGGTGTGGATAAACATTATGGTACGGTACAGTGTGATGTGTCAGTGTAATCATACCCTGTGTGGTGAAGTTGAAGAGCGGAGGTCTCTCTCGGCCGTTGGGGAGCTTGAGCGCGGGAGCACGGAGCTCGTCGAAGAAGGCGTGTGCGCAAGCTTCCAGGGGAGTGAGACGCGCTGTGGGCGTGTACTCCAGCAACCGAGAACACAGAGCTATTGCCTCTGGAGGGGTCTTCGGCCGGAACACCTACCACCACCACCACACACACACACACACACACACACACACACTTATTAGACTGTAATTAAGAATTGCACAGCATCTCCAACCATTTTACATGTTAAACATGAAGAATGTAGAATTCACTTTTGCTCATCTTTCATTTTCTGCCACTTAATCCTGTTTAGGGTCACGGGGGGGAAGCTGGAGCCAATCCTACCTGACTTTGGGTGAGAGGCGGGACACACCCTGGGCAGGTTGCCAATCCACCACAGGGCGACACACAGAGACAGACAACCATTCACACTCACATTCACACCTACGGCCAATTTAGAGCAGCCAATCAGCCTAATCCTCTCTGTGTATGTCTTTGGACTGGGGGAGGAAACCGGAGTACCCGGAGGAAACCCACACAGACACAGGGAGAACATGCAATCTCCACACAGAAGGGCACCCAGGTCGACCCCGGGGATCGAACCCAGGACTTCCTTGCCGTGAGGCGACAGTGCTAACCCCTAAGCCATCGTGCCGCCCCCCACTTTTGTTCAGTGCTTAAATATTAATACACCATGTCCACATAACCGACATGCAAACAGTGAATTAAAAATCTGTACTAGCATGAGGATATGTTCATCAACAGATGTTTTAATTCTACGTAACTCGCTTTGGATAAGAGCATCTGCAAATGCTGTAAATGCAAATCTGAAACAAACACCAAAAACACATTCAGCTTTTTGAGCACAAACTGAAGCATGACTTCAGAGCCACAAGGGGGAGCTTTGGCACTTGCAACAGGTTTCGAACGGAAGACGGAGAGCCACGGCCATATCCTGACGTGAAGGCTGACTCACCTTAGTCCATGGGTGGGCTTTAATTTGAGGGAACTTGAACTCGGTGTAGTTGGGGTTCATCTCACGAATCTGTTCACGCGTGGGAGTCCCCAACACCTGTGTGCGCACGCACAAACACACACATTCAGAAACAATTCCTTCTATGGTGTAAAGCAGATTACTCAGCATGTCCTAAAGGGTTTTACTCCTCTTACACCACGGCCTTTTGCCTACAATATTTAATTCTTACCTTTTAATAACTTATCAACTTTGAATTTATTAATAAACGACAACTCTCCCATGGAGGAAAACGTACCAACTGTTACCATGCACCGATACTGGAGACTCCTTACATTAACGCTAAATAAACAGCTCCTTACAGGAAGCTTCAGCAAAACAATACTTTTTATTTATTTAACAGCTGTTAAAAAGTAAAAACAGAAACAATAACGTATTAGAACAAGGGCATTAACGTAAAACCGGGGATTTGATTTACAGAGAAAACCAAATCGACACTTTCAACACAATCCACATCATCTCGAGCATGTGAGCAGCTAGGGGATTTTCAAAGCTGCAGCGCTACCTCAGCCCAACCCAACCCCCTCCGCCCAAAAAAAACAACCTAAAGCCTACCTTGATGATCTCTACTAGTTGGTCCACTCCGCTGTCACCGGGGAAGATGGGCTGTCCAAGCAGCAGCTCTGCCAACACACATCCAGCCGACCACACGTCTACACGGCAAGAGACAGCACATACGATTTCACACACTGCGCCGCGTTTTTTGTAATCTTTCAGTAAAGCTGCGTGAAAATGGTCCTGCAGGCCAAACCGCACTAGAAACGGTAACTCGAGACGTTTGAAATTCCTTCCACACTCAAACGTGCTTGACCAAGAAAGCACGGCCAGGAAAGTTCCTGCCATGTTTATTTAAAAGAAAAAAAATAGAAGTAAACACTGTAATGTCCATTAACTTCACACTCATGAGGGTTGAGAAACGCAAGTCATCAGGTGAAATGACCGAGTGTGTTCATGGCACAGCAGAGCTGCTTTAAGCGACATCCACAAAACTCCATAAAAGGCAAAGATTACAGAGAGCTGAAAACGACAACTCAACGGTCACTGAGCGGCTCTGGAGGTCGGTGCGTGATAAATCTTCCAGTAACACCACATGGGGGCTTACACACACACACACACACACACACACACACACACACACACACACACACACACACACACAC
>JAQMCW010000010.1:7906653-7917613 GCA_030068335.1 Chrysichthys cranchii
ATACATTTGCAGCTAGAATAGTCATTTACCACATTAACAATGTATAGCGTGTATTTCTGATTAGTTTAACGTTATCTCCATTGAAACAAACTGTGTTTTTCTTTCAAAAATAAGGACATTTCGAAGTAACCCCAAACTTTTGAACGGTAGTGTATATATACACACTCGGTCTAAGTCTGCTGAATACTCCGCAAGCTGGACGTGTATACATACCATGTCAAAATTTCTATTTTGAACAGTTATGTTTTTGCGGCTTCCCATGGCTGTGTTCGATTCAATGGTGGAATCTTAAGTGCCTTAAAGTAAATACTCACATTACAGTCGATGGGTGGGGGCAGCAAGAAGAAATTTCCCCAGACTGTGACGTGTCTCGGAAAACTCCCAGCACTTGATTAGAACCAAATCGGCTCGTCCAAAGCTGGCTTTAAAGACTCAAGGGTTTCTCGAATGTTCTATGAAGTTTTATACTGGGATTAAGATCTGCATCGGGAGGACAAAATGGTGTTCTTATGCTAAAACAATTAGTTTTAAACAGAAAGCGACTCGGGCTTCGAGGATACTAGAGATTGTAGATTGTTCACTGATTGCATGTAATCCCCCTTTTCTGGGACTTTCTAGGGAGGAGCAGGAGAAGCTGAACGTGTGGGTGGCTCTGCTCAACCTGGAGAACATGTACGGTACTGAAGAGAGCCTTCAGAAAGTGTTTGAGCGAGCCATTCAGTACTGCGAGCCCATGCCTGTGTACCAGCAGCTGGCAGACATTTACACCAAGTCTGACAAGATCAGGGTGAGGATCTGCCCCTTAGTCTGGGATTTTATACTCATTTAGAGAGGGTTATTTTTTTATTTTTTTTTTTTACGCAGCCAGCTAATAGATCATGTATTTGAATTTGAGAGCAGTTTGACACCTGTCTTCACGTTTAGTTTCTGAGGTGTGTGTGTTTGTGTGTAGGAAGCAGAGAACTTGTATAAGAACATGGTAAAGCGCTTCAGGCAGGAGAAGGCTGTGTGGGAAAGTTACGGGTCCTTCTTGCTGCGTCAGGGACAGAGCGACGCTGCCAACGCGCTCCTCCAGAGGGCACTGCAGAGTCTGTCCAATAAAGAGCGTAAGCAATTGTTTTATTGACGTATTCCACTCACAAGCCAATGCTAGCAAGTCCTGCACTTTTACAGTAATTTCACGTGCTTTTTTTTTATTTATTTTTTTTTTTTTATCGAAGACAAACAAATGACCAAGTTTTTCCCTTTACAGACGTGGACTTGATAGTCAAATTTGCTCGGATGGAGTTCCAGTACGGGAACGAAGAGCGAGCCAAGGCCATGTTTGAAAAAGTCCTGAGCAGCTACCCCAAACGCACAGACCTGTGGTCTGTCTTTATAGACCTGATGATGAAGCACGGCTCGCAGAAAGACATCAGGTGGGTTACCGGGTAATTTGGAGGGACTAACAACAGAAAACATGTCTCGTGTACGAGAAAACCTTTGCATCTGGGCTTTATAGGATTTTAGTTTGCAAATCCAAAACATAGACATATACCCCCAGAGATGCATATTACTGGGTCATATTTGTCATACATGGATGATTTAGTTAGCTTGATCGGACTGATTATTTGTTTGGCATGATTTCTGGATTTGTGAGTTTGTCCAAGTTTGAACCTGCTCTGGAGCAGGCGTAATTCAGTGTGAACAGGATAACATGGCTCTGATGAGCAGAGTTACTGTGTGTGTGTTATTAAACACAGGGATGTGAGACAGTGCCTATTCAGCATCATCGTTTAAGTATTGAACAAGTGTAAAATGTGACTTTTTTTTTTTTTCTGTATATAGTTCTAAAACTGACCGCTTTTCCTGAACATGTATCTCAGCCGGAAATACGGTTCTCTATGGAAGCCCCAAGAGGCCAGAAGACGTTTATTTAGTGCGTTTTCACTCGAGGACAGTTTAAGTTCACGAAACTCCGTTTTCCCATGATAACGACATAATTTAGTCATACTCCTGCTGATCGGCAAGACACAACGCTGTGCAGAATAATGGGCGACGACTCGGTAAGGCTTTCAGGAAAAGCGAGTTTCATGGTGTCATGATGACAAATGACTGTGGATCACAAGAAAGCAAAACGAATAACTCGTTATCATGAGAAAACAACATTTATGTCACATCATGATAATGACATGAATAACCCGAGAGCACAAGAAAACAGGTTGAGTATAATGTGTAAATCCATGGCCTCTTCTAGCATAATTAATTCACTGGTATATTAAATACATTTCAATTAATTTTTTTAAAAATGCTGGTATTCAGTTCAAAACCTTTTAAACCCAGGTCAAATCCAGTCACATCAAATCCCCATCTCCACCCTGACTGACACTCAGGTTACAGTTCGATCCATTACTGAAGCTAAACTGAGCATAAACGGATCCAGGGTAAAATAAAATCTGAATTAATCTTCCTCTCCAGGGCCCTCTTTGATCGCGTGGTCCACCTGAGCACGTCTGTGAAAAAGATCAAGTTCTTCTTCAAGCGCTACCTGGACTACGAGAAGAAGCACGGCACCCCGGAGAGCATCCAAGCAGTCAAGCAAAAAGCTCTGGAGTACGTGGAGTCCAAAAGGACTGACGCTGATGGCTAGGACAAGGCAGTCGTTTTGGAACCATTAATCATGGGAACCAATAAACATGAGGACAATAATCCTGATGTCCTGGGTTTGGAAGGACAGAATGCATCTTCATTATGCCGTTATCTCCGGTTCTTGGTAAAATCACGTCCGTTTTGCTCGCCTGGATTCTTTTGCGGAATCTAATTGACCAGCTTAATAGGATTGATGAACAGAAATCAGCCTTTTTAACAAGAAGAAAAGCAAAAGCGGATGATTTAAGAGGCTCTGGCCAGTCCTTTAAAAAAAAAAAAAGAAAAAGAAACAAATGTAAACCGGGTCTGAGGTTATGTTTTGGGTTTTTTGTGGGTGGGTGGACACAAAAGGTTTCTACTGATACCATGAATCCAAGATTTTATATCTGAATTAAAGTGCTCCAAAATCAGTCACTGTTTATAAAGAGCTTTATCCACAAAACATTTTATTCAAAAAAACAAACAAACAAAAAAAACCATCAATCTATACAAAATAATAAAAAGTGGCAATGGGTTGGCCCTGATACATATTCAGTAAGTGGGAAGTAAGCTTTAACTGCTGATTATTAGTTCAGATTTAGTCTTTTAATCACTATACAAGGTCCACTGAAGACTTGCAGTATCTTTCAAACAGAACACCACATTTTATCTACATACTATAGCCTTTAAACTTCAGACTGATTATCATGCATTTCTATCACATCTGCTCAGTTCCACACTGTTTTTGTGAACAATCCTGGGCAAAAGATCGCTGCAGATCAGTGTTGTTTCTCAGCAGTTGCTTGGAAGTGCCTCATGAGACGAAACCTCGAAGCTGTTTACCTGCCTCTTTCCCGCCCGTCCTCACCCGTAGTACACTTCTCACACCTTGCTAAGGGACACTGATCTAATCGCAAAGTTAAATACATGGTAATATTTTTTCGATTTGTTTTGCTTCTTGCTGATCAGGTGCTGCTTCTCGAGTCCACCAGGCCTCCAGGAGTTCATAGGTGTTTCGTCTCGTCCGGGGGGGGTGGTGGTCAGATCTCGTGTGCTCCGAATATGGCAGTTGTGGAGACGATAAACATGGGCACGGCCCAACGTTTTTGGGGATGTGCCATCTATATAGTTATTTCTTTCTTTCTTCAATTTCTTTTTTTTTTATTTTTAAAATTTTTTTTTTTTTTTTAACAAATCACACCTCCTCAGGGTCTTGTGGCCCCTCTGCTCCACGTGGGGTGTTATGCAGTCGCATGATGGGCTTGTTGCACATGGGGCAAACACTGCGAATCTCCAGCCATTTCAACAGGCACCTGGAAAAAAACAGCATGAGATTATTAAACCTTTGTTAGAATCATCTTTGCATTTTTTTTTTTTTTTTTTTTTTTTTTTTTTTTTTTGCGGGAAACTGAACAAGTATCAGGATATCGATTGATTAGCATTTACACAGAACGGCTACGGTTTGTATGCCGCTTTCCATTCGTTTAAATTGGCAGACACTTTTGAGATGTGTGAATAATCAGAGTTGAGCAGTTAAACTTCTTGCTCAGTGGCTTTCTGGAAATCCTCAGAAATGAACTGGCGACATTCCAGTCATCAGTGAAGGAACTCAACCATCATACCAAGACTGCACTTGTAAACACTACAAAAACCGAGCATTGTGTTGCACCTAGTGACATAACAGCCTGAAACATAACAGTTCAACTTCAATTTTGACCTGCACTGGTAAAACATTTACACATGCCCCAGGCATCTGATATAAATTAGGACTATGACAGTTCCTCAAGGTCAGCTAGCTTCTCATACAAATAATGATTTTTTTGGTTTGATAGTACCTGCTAAAAATATTTTCCAACAAATTTAGTTGGTCCAATTTCCTAAAATAGACACAGTAGCCTAATTTATATCCCCATGACCCTGACCAGGCAGTTACTAAGGATGAATTAATGAACACTATATACGCTCATGTTAACGAAGTCATTCCGAAGACAGTTTTCACATTCAGTAGCGTCCCTGAGATAAACAATATTACAGAAATAATCAAACAATTTCCTGCTCGTGTGGCTAACAGTGAAGTTAACTAGCACTCGTGACTTCCTTTGTGTAATGTTGACTCGGAATACTAGCGTGTCCTTAGCTGTGTTAGCACTTTAAGGCTCAGAGCTATTTTCAGGTCAGGTGTAAGTGGATGCCACAAGCAAAGAGTTGCAAATATCAAAAGTGTAAGTGCTAACGCATGCTGGCGCTGAACTTGTCATAAGATGCTTTTTGGATATTTTAGCCGGTCTTGGTGTAATGCTTGCCATCCGCTACAGCCCTGCCAAGGCTATTGAGTCATGTCCTGTGTGATCGTTTGACATGATAAACAAGTATTACAGGCTCCTGTTTTTCATTGCAGGAGCGTTAAGGTTTTCTTTGTTTATTTTCTCACATTTATTTTAGTTTTTCGTTTTTTGTAGTATAAGTTTTTTGCAATTGGCGTGAACAAGTGCTTACTTCTTATGGAACGTGTGAGAGCACGGGCACACACCCAGCTCATCCCGGGCTTTAAATTCCTCCAGACACACCGCACAGGGTTGCTATAAAAGACAGATCAGACCCATGCTTAATTTCTGAGAATTTAACAATTTTTAAAACAATTTTAAATTAGCAAAATGAAATTAACAGTAAAGTCCAGCATGCTTTGTGAGTATCAGGTTCATCTAGTAAAAATCTCTCTCTCTCTCTCTCTCTCTCTCTCTCTCTCTCTCTCTCTCTCTATTTTTTATATATAATATAAAGAATAATGGCAATAACAACTCAACTGTCATATAGAATATTATTCTCATGTGAATTAATATTAAAAAACCACCCGCACTCTAAAAAAAAAAAATAATAAAAAAATGCGTGAAAAAACTGTGCTAGTGAGAAATTTCCTCCTTGAGGTCTGAAAAGCAGGCCAGATGGAAGGTAGAAAAAAGTGCATCAACTTTACACCCACACACCCACATAGTGTCTCAAAGCCAAGACGTATAGTTTACATGTGAACACACAAATTCACCACATGAGAGCTTGCACACGTACTCCAAGAAGGCTCAGCTTCTTCCCTGCCCCTTTCAGCACCACCTGTTAGGAGAAATACAAAAGAAGAATGAGAGAATCGCACACCACCACCATATTTGCTTGTTAAATACTCTTCTCCTCACTGTATTACTCCATAGCAGCTTGTTTACCAATCATTAAATATCACAAATTTAATTGTTGCATTTCTTCTTCAATGCAACAGGCCCTAAGCCCAAGTGCAGTCCATAAACCAAACTGACCAGATGACACGGTTTATACGCTTGCATAAATGCCTTGTGTCAAGCTAGTTTGCTCACTCCACACACACACAACCCCGCTGTACTGCAAGGTCATGGTCTGAAGGTCATCTATGAGGAGTGAGATTGGGTTTCATGGTGAAAACTACAGAGCTTATTCTATATTTACGTCTGCCATCTTTAACACAGTTCCTGCATATTAGTGGGATTAAATGACTTCTGTTCCTGAATCGCTTCAGTCCATGATCAAAAAAAACCAAACAAAACAAAACATTGAATCTCCAAAATTACCAAGGTATCATTTTCTCATTTTCAGAAGACTGACGAGGTAAGCCTTCTTTGTTCACCTCAGAAACGTTTAACCTTCCAAAAACTACCAAAGTAGACCAGCCGCTTTCAATTAAACTTCACAGGGCCTACAAAGTTTTTCCATGTCATAATGATAGCCATATTGCACTACCTCATTGTAGCTGTACTGTTGTCTTGTATCTTGTTGCTTCAACCTGCAAAAAAAATAATAAATAAAAAAAAACACATCAAGACCACCTATACTCCCTGTGTGCGTTACACACAATACACATACAGTTCATATGCAGAAACCAAATGTTAAGTAAAACTAACACATTACTATATAAAGACAGCATGTTCCAAAAACATACTGGACAATAATAATCATAAAACATCCTTTCAATACATTTAGTACTGTTTGACTTCATAACTGATTTACTCTGCTGTCACCCAGAAGGGTCTTTTGAGTCTCAAGGATTCTTCTTCGTGCATCTTAGGAGGTTTTTTTCCTTGTCACCGTCCCGTGTTTTGTTATAGAGCAAAATATAAATCTACATCTGGATTTCTGTAAATCTGCTTCATATATCTGTACAGAAATCCGATTTAATTGAATATCTATATGTATTTGATTAACACACATCTATGGTCGGCCATAAAAACCAATTTGGTTTAGATGCTTCTGATGACAAGGGAAGTGGTATGTGTGTTAATCCTGTTCAGGGTCACGGGGGGAAGCTGGAGCCAATCCCAGCTGACTTCGGGCAAGAAGCAGCGTACACCCTGGGAAGGTCGCCGAACCACCGCAGGCTTACACATAAAATGTAATATTAAATAATAATATTAAATGGGGTATGTTTGTATTTGCCGATCCCTGTGCTTCTTTAAAACTGAGGAAGTGTGTGTGCTGAAATGGCCTATTGTAACAGAGGTGGTCAGTTATTAAACTGCACAAAAGTTGGAGTAAGTGTCATGATCTGCCTTTAATGCTCATGTATGGATTGTTATGTGAACGTGTACGCACCTGAACAGGTAGCAACAGAAGATGACACTGAGCATAAAGATGAACAAGCCGATGCCCAGCACGATGACGTAGACGTTGAGCGGCAGATTGTACAGCTCTTCCGACGACATATCGCAGTGTGAACGCTGCAGTCCTACTCCACAAAAGCAACCTGTGCACAAAACACACCAAATGTTCATTCACATCAAGATACACAAACAAACGGGCAATCGGTAGCAACCTGGATTCGGGCTGATCATAAAAGCAGGGGCAAATATTTGGCCAGGAAGGCCAGTGGCTTTTTGGTCGCTGTCTACCCACTCTGTGCCAAGGGAACTCTGGGTAATTAGCAATGCACAAAGCAAACATGGAAGACTGCGGTGTGATGCCTCCAACAAAACCACCATCTGGCCCTTCAGAGACAAGCACCTGGTGTGTTAGTTATTAAGATCCTCATTCATACAAGAATTAAAGACTTGGGGTGCATCACTGGTTACATTCATTCATATATCACATGCCACAAAAGCAGCTGAGCAAATTGTGGGTTCAGAAAAAAAGAAAGGAAAGCTGAGAAAAGCTTAAAATTTGATGCAGGACATCGGTTTGATTTACTCCGGGGCCGCTTTTAGAAATGTAGTTTTTTGTTTGGTTCATGGATTTCCATGGATTTGACAGTAGGTAGGCACATGCTTTTCACCCCAGACACAAATGAATATATAAAAAGCTGTGACATTGTAAAAATTATTTAAATAAACACATTAATGAGGATGGGTTCTCTTTTGAGTCTGGTTCCTCTCAAGGTTTCTTCCTCTTGTCCTCTCAGGGAGTTTTCCCTTGCCACCATCGCCATAGGCTCGTTCATTAGGGATAGGGAACATTTTATATATATATGCACTTGTAGATATGTTTATAGATGAATAAGCCTTTAATTGGACATTATATACTGTGACAATGACAATGTGATATTTGTGACAATGTCCGTCGTTAAAAGCGCTATATATATATAAAATTGAATTGACTTGACTTGAATAAATAAATAATATTAAGGAGTTCAGATAGTGACCTGGTGGTTAGGGGTGTAGGGTCCTGTACTGTACCAGTTTACACCCTAAGATCAGGTTTGAACTCTCTATATAAAAAGTGTGACATTATAAAAATGATTAAAAATAAATAAAGACATAAATAAATAATATTAAGGAGTTCAGATAGTGACCTGGTGGTTAGGGGTGTAGGGTCCTGTACTGTACTAGTTTACACACTAAGATCAGGTTTGAACTCATCCTACATGCCTCCTAAGACAAACAAACAAGCACGAGTTATAATATGTGTAATATTTGGACACAGAAGAGTTCAAAAGTGGTTAAAAGTGACCAGAAAGACTGACCCCGACCTAAAAATACCCCCACCCCGATAGACAGCTGTTTGTAGTATATCTTCTTACCGTTACACCATTGGAATGGCTGCATGTAATCTGACCCAGAACCCGGAAGTGACTCTCAACTGACACTTTCACTCAATTCGTGATATTTTGTTGTTGTTGTTGTTGTTGTTGTTGTTAGCTCTCCTTGTAACGCTCGTGTTTTAATTGTCCCAGTTCCGGAAGCGGGTCGAGCAGACCTCTCTTTCCCGTGCTAACGATAATGGTTATGCTTTGACGCCTCACACGTCGTTTTCTGTCGTCCTTTGTGTTGTTGTCATCGTCCGCCGTCGTCCATGAACGCCACACAGGAGATTCGGCGTGCGCGCGACCACAAAGACAAAGGGATCATGTCGTGTCCTTCATATTCGTTTCCTGTGTTTGGAGAACGACTCAATGGAGTGTTAAAATGACACAGACTAAAGAAACCGCACACCACTACTTTCAGTGTCTCTCTCACTCACACACACTTAGTTAAGAATCACAAAAGCTTAGGAAGATAACAAGATATGAATGTCTTATCTCCAGGAGTCTCGTACAAGGTCTCGTGATCCTTCAGGATGCTTCCAAATGTTGGTGGAGACAAACACACCACACCAAAGAACAAAATGATCCCAATCGAGGCCGCAGTTCATCTACAAAGACCTATCCTGCTGCAGAATGGTCTTTGTCCACCTCTTGAATGATCTCCTGACAGGTTTGGACAAGCGTTGTCCGCCTGATGTCATTCTGCTTCTGGGAAAGTCCTCCTCTTTGTCTGTTTCTGAAAATGGCTGATTCGTCAAAGGTATTCCGTACGCAGGGCCCGTCCACCAAAAACAAAACAAGAAGAAGATCAAAACAAAGACATCTCCATACAAACCCTCGAGAGGAGAATGATCGGTCTGTAGGTTGTCTGTGGTTGCTTGTATGACTGTATTATGCAGCCTGTATGGGGGAGTGTTTTTCTTGCCACCTCAAACCATCTGCTCCCTCAGTCCTTGAAGAGGAAAAAAACAAAACAAACCAAAACCCATTATGGTTGATAACAGTTCATCCATTCCTTGCTCTCTCTGGACTGGGTGGAGCGTTATCTGTGCGTGCGTGTGTGGGTCTCAAGCAAAGCAGTCGTTGTCCCAGAGTGTTAGCTGCTATGGTTCTCGCTGCCTCAGCCTCCCAGCTTCAGTTTGTAAACAGATCCCTGCTCATGTGATCCCCGGTTTGCCTCGCAACTCATCCACTCACTCACTCACTCCCTCCCTCCCTCCACTCTGTGTGCAGTTCCCCTCCTCCAAGCTTGCTCTCTCACTCTCTCTCTCTCACTCACTCTCTTCCTCTTTCTCCTTGTCTTTTTCAGGGGAGGGGGTGACTGCAGTCGAAAGATGACCTCGCTGTCTCTTTCTCTTTTCTCTCTCTCTTTCTGGCTGCAGCAGCCAAAAGACATAAGGATACGTGTGCACTGCAGCAGGAACAACAACACGGGCAGATGAAATACCCAGGAAGCAAAAGAACGATAGAAAAAGGCCTGCGTATTTCCACTGTCAGACGTCAGAGACCTATACACTCGGATGTGTTTTAGTGTGACCAACTAAATGGCTCACATGATTAAAGCCTAAAACCTTTGCTTTGCACCTGTTAATGAATATAAACGTCTGTACGGATGGAGAGAAGGTTTAAACGAGTAGCTTTAGTAGCTTTAGCCCAAACAACCGCTGATGAGCTCAGCTTACAACCCTTAGCAAGGTATTTAGTTTTTCCCTATGATGTCAGGGTGATGTGTACTTTTACTGTGGAAATGACTGAATATACCTTTATTCAAGGCAACGAAGACAGACAAGGAAAGCATATAGCAGTTAGAGCATGTAGAACTTAAAGCTGGGTGGCACGGTGGTGTGGTGGTTAGTACTGTTGCCTCACAGCAAGAAGGTCCTTGGTTTGATCCCCGTGGTCGACCTGGGCACCTTTCTGTGTGGAGTTTGTATGTGGGTTTCCTCTGTGTACTCCTCCCACAGTAAAGACATGCACAGAGGGGGTTAGGCTAATTGGTTTCTCTAAATTGCCCATAGGTGTGAATGGTTGTCTGTCTCTGTGTTTTGGCCCTGCGGTGGATTGGTGACCTGCCCAGGGTGTACCACACCTCTTGAAGTCAGCTGAGATTGGCTCCAGTGTCCCCCCGTGACCCTGAACAGGATTAAGTGGCAGAAGGTGAGTGAGTGAGTAAACTTAAATGTGCAGCAGTTAATAGGAAAGTAAGTAATGTATACTAGTGATCATCACATTACTTATCTGCATTTGACCCATTCACCAAGTGAAGCAGGGGGCAGCCAAACAGCACAGCACCCAGGGAGCAGTACCTTGCTCAGGGTACCT
>JAQMCW010000010.1:7922227-7939779 GCA_030068335.1 Chrysichthys cranchii
TATATAAGAAAACCACATCTAAACTTAAAGGAACATTTATTTAGGACGGGTGAAATCCACGTGGTTCTACGACCTCACAGAGCGGCATGGGGGGCATTTTGGATCGCTGTTGAAGTTACCATATATAATTCTACACCCAGTAAAAGGGTTAAACTTTAATACTATGAATTTTTAAATAACTCCATGTCATACATGCTCCAACTACTGTATAAAGAAATAAATTTAATCACCTTAAACTGTGATTAAGCACTAATTCAACCACGACTAACACACTGATTCCTTATGATCATATACTGTATACAATTATATACAAGAACATATAGTTGGGCAATGCTAATACTTTTAAAAATACAAATATAAGTATGATGTACTTACAGATTTTTTTAGTTGGTGTTTAGCAGGGTATAATTACTCCAAATTTGTAAAAAAAAAAAAAAAAAAAGAGAGAGAGAGAGATTTGAGATTCGAAAATTCGTTCGTGGAAAAGCTAAAGCGATGCGCTCTTCAGAACCGGAAAAAAAACAGGTACCTCAGCTCCACCCTCATACACAGTCACTCTCTTTCTCTCACTCTCTCTGTTTCTCTGTACACACACACACACACACACACACCCACACCTACCTGGTGGCCTGTGATGTAATCACCCACACATCTGGCAGACTCAGGTGATCAAAAGCAGCATATTTATCTAACTTCCAATAGTTAATTGAAAGCTAACAATACATACAGAATATAATACAAGGTATAATGTTAGATATATGATTGGGGTGTTTTCATGCTATGGTCTTTTTGCTAGAAAAGCCCTCTTATTTACATGGCTTGACATAACCACGGCCAAGCAGTGTGGTCCTAGCCAAAGTCGCTGCCTCACCCTATTCAAATTTTACAGTGCCATGCCATTCTGTGAGAAGCTGTGACACACTTAGTAACGAGAGACAAAATACGACATGGATCTCCTACAACTATAGTACAAAATGTATCAATTTGGCAAAATTAGACCCCCCCATTGTTTGCCATTAATTACTTCAAAGAATCTGATGTATGTAAATTACTGTAATTGTACACTTATAATCATAGTTTGCATTTGACACAAATGGTTTGCTGGCTTGTTGCCTCGCTGCTGTAAGCCAGCTGTCTCATAACGCTGGACTTTCCACTGAAGGCATCAAGTCAAGAACGCTTGTTCGAACGACCTTTTTAGACATAATTTACGGTAACGAGTGACGTCAGCACACCATGTAAATAAACACAGTGTTAGGTAGGTGCCTAATAGATGCCTCACAAATCATATAAAACTAAATCTTTCGGTTGCACTCACAGGATTATAAGCTAATACAGTGGTTTTCTTGTTGAATTTCCAAACAATCTAAGCGAAGAAGCCCTAAGAAACTTAGATTTGTATACAAATTCACTTTTTTATGAAGCTTGGTCCACCATCTTTATTTATTTTTTACCACTGTTTGACAGAGCTGCAACACAGACTTCTGGGTAATAAGCAGCACTGGGGATACCTCAGTGATGTCTTCAACTGGGGAAAGTTTGAATGCAGCCTAGACAGAAAACGAGAGTCCGATTAGTCGATCAGGTGAAACTGAGCAGACTTTATGTTTGGGCTGCAGTGAATCTGGTGCCAAACAACTGTACATTTGACCATATAACAATGGTTATAGAACGGAGTTAGTTATAATGGCACTATCCAGTGGCACCCAAATGAGGATGGGTTCGCTTTTAAGTCTGGTTCCTCTCAAGGTTTCTTCCTCTTGTCGTCTTAGGGAGTTTTCCCTTGCCACCATCACCACAGGCCATATATATAAATTATATATACACAATTGAATTGAATTGGTTAGTTTCCAATGGTCCTTGATGCCTCGCTGTCTTGTTAAACACCCTCCTGAGACAGCACCCATTGTGTATGAATTGTGCAACCATCAGCACTTCACTTTAGCTGCAGCAATGTATTTTGTATCTCAAGTAGAACGGTCACTCATTTAGACCTTGACAGTACAACACTGTGACCTTGAGCATGTTCTCTCTCATGTCTGTGTACAGATATATGTAACATATTTCAAACAGGAAAGAGTCACACGTGGGCAGGGGCGGAAGTGTGCTGTCAAAGTCTGGCTCAATAAAATAGGCAACATCCTCTGTAGAAAGAGCCGCAGTGGTCTAGAGCCCTGCAGTAAACTGCAGTCGACTTTCAAAGGCTGATGCTGAACGGGTCTATTACTTTTGACCATCGACAGAAAAATACACAGGTAGGCAGATTGAAATATACTCTTCTATTTCATTTTTTTTTTTTTTTTTTTTTAAAAAGCTGCAATTGGCGAACATGATAAATTCATCATGAGAGGAAATAGAGAAGATACCTATTCTCTTCAAAGCAGGAAGTTGCGCTGTACTATGAGAGATATCTGGTTAAACATGCTACTCAAGGGTTTAACGTAGTAATCCGGTATGAAATGACACACAAATGGAACATTATACATCATAAATATGTTTGCAATTTACTGAGGTAATTAAAAGTACTATACTACACCAAAAAAAAACAAAAAAACAAACTACTGGTATCAAAATAAAATTAAAAAGCTATAACAAAAATGCATTATAATTCAGGATTACTTTTCTATCCTGTGATTTTCATGCCAGATGTTCGTTTAATTTGTTTGAAATTTGTTACATTTTTTTTTTTTTTTATGGTAGAGCATAATTTCTATGACAAAATGGATTCCTTATTTGGTTGCAGGATGGAGGAAGTGCTTCTGCGAGTGTGCGTAGTAGTGGTCAGCCTGCTGTACATAAAGGACAACACTGTCTTTAAGGAGCAGGAGGAAAACATCATCACGGACATGCAAGAGTGGGAATATTTACTGCAGGAGGAGACGGCAAAGCTTGAGCAGGAAGTGCACCAGGTGACCACAGGGCTGCCACATTCAAATCAGGAAGTGTTGCAAAGTCATCGCAGATTGACAAATGAGGAAGGGGAGGATCCAGATGTTCAACAAGTCCTGCCAAATGGCAAGGTAGAAAATCCACACAAACACCAAAGGGGGTCCAGGGAAGACCAGGATATTCTGCACCAGAATCTGTCGATAAAGGACATTCAGGACGAAGCTCGTACTCATGCCAGTGTTTCACCAGGTTTACAACCAGAAATTGAGAGATCCTCCCAGAATGAAATTAAGAACGCTCAAGAGGATGACCCGTCAGAACACAAGAAGGACGTTCCACACAATGATCAGAAAATGAAAACACTGAATGAAGTTCGAGGAGAATCGCCTTTAAATGGAGAAAATGATAGTGATCAAAAGTCTTCTCATTTAGATCAGGCGATAGGAATATTCAACCAAATGCCATCTGAAGATGATTCGCAAATGCCAATTGGTAAAAACCCAGAAGAGGAAAAACCCACTGCCTCAAGCCAACAGTCCACAGAAAACCAATACAACTGGTATTTATGGAAGTTTTTTACCCTGATATCATTGATCCGCTTTCTCAGGAAATACCTTTGCAAAGGCTCCCAAAATTCAAGAACAATAATCCCCATCAAGGACAAGACTTCACCTAGATCTACTGGTATACTGCCAGAAATATTTATTCCTGACCACCAAGTATTGAATTGCTTTTACGACCAGCATGTACGAATCCCTTCTAGCACAGGTAGCCTAGTATGTGAGTTTGTGGAAGGTTTTGTGGATGAACTTTTGGAAGCTGCAAGAAAAGCTAGCAATGAAGAAACCGACATGCACATTGAGGACTTTATTGGAGTTGGGAGCTTATATGAGCTTTGGGCTACAGGCAAGACAACCGTGTGTGACTTATATGTCCCCATAACCGCACCAAGGTCACATGGATTTGATGTTGAACTCTGGAAGGAGAAAGATGCCTCATTGTTGGGTGTTGGCAAGATCAAATTGGTGAAGGCTGAAAATACTTCAAATGGATGCCCTTGCATGGATGGGAACCCTAACAATGAGGACGTGTTGTGTCTTCTTCATCCCCATAGCGAGACAAGCAAAGTTATGACAAAAGCTATTGGAGGTCCACTATGCCAGGAAAATACACCATATCTTTCCAAAAAGCAAGTAGTGAGATGGTTCAGCTCATTGATTATAAAAGCCTGGAGAGAAATCAGTTACAAGTATGAATTTGAGCTAGGATTTCGCAGCCAGATGGTGCCTGGAGCTTTAAGAGTTCGATTCAGATCAGGGCAGGTTATTCTGTTCAATATTACACCAGTGGTCCAGGTCAAAGCTTCAAAAGTGTACTTAGTCTCTCATCTTTCCACCAATCGAAACAGCTCAGACATTCACTGGCCCATTTCCTTTGCTAGTTATGAAAATGCCCTCCTTCAATACTTCAGCAAAACCCTTCCATATGATTCATGCCATATTAAGTGCCTCCAGATCCTCTCTTGTCTACACAAACAGCAAAATCGTCTAACGGGGAAATGCGGGCTTACAAGTTATCACCTCAAGTCCACATTGCTACATCTGTTGATGTACAAATCCAAAGAATGGAAACGTGAGCACCTAACTAATAGACTGGCTGATATGCTAGCATTTCTTGAGCAGAGACTTCAAGCAAAAGAATTCCCCCATGCTTTAGTTGGGAATCCTCTTGTTCCTATGGACATTGGGCTTCCGAGAGAATTTCAGATGGAAAAACCAAGCAATATTTTCCTCCCAATGGTTTTGGATGAAGAATGTTACTTGAAAACTGTCCACCATTTTCAGGAATTGGTGAAAAATGCTCCTGTATTGATCCAGGAATATGGCACAGTAAAAAGCTCAGGATTATAGAGGAAATGATCAAGAAAGCACTTAAAAAAAACCATGTACTTGGTACTTGGGGTAGTAGTATTACTTTCTCAAATGGCTTTACCCAAGCCATAACAGTGCTGTAGCCAGCTTGGTGGATGGCGTGGGACTTTTCTCCAATACGTAGACATTTTTAGTACGCATACAACCAGATAGTCTGATGGAAACAGACGCAAACATGCATTTCAGAACTACATGACCGGAGAGATTTATAATAAAAGCAAAATCTTGCCCAAAATATTGTGTATTTTCTTATGTCCATAGCTTATACAATTAATTGCACTGAAAGAAAAATAAACAGCTCATATCTTATATTTTCTGAAGCTACACAAAAACTTATTTATATTTTGCAGAGACACAGAGCATCATGCTATCCACATGTTATCCACAGTCTGGATTTCATGTACAATTAAGTGGAAGTCCATTCTTTGCACCAAGCAATACAGCTATTATTAGGCAAGAGGATGTTTTCCTTTCCCAGGCAAGCAGCAACTCAATCTCCATCTGTTATATTGACAGGTTACCTTAACATTACTTTGTTTCAGAAAAGAGCTGGTTAACACTGAGACAGCCCAACTGACCCCTTTAATTCCTTCTGCACTTCCTCATAGCATAGGCTAACTGGTCAACACAAGCCCCAGTGGATAGCTGTGCTGTCAAAATGTCTACAGTTGTCATGGTTATGTGGGTTTTTCCCATAGCCTACTGATGGACAAGCTGCTTATGCCTAGGTATTATTTTTAGTAGCGTAACCTTTGGCATGGGGCAAAATTTCAGGGTTACCAAACCATCGTAAACAGTCAAGTTAATGTAGAAACATGGTTGTTCACATGACAGCTGGGTGTCAGACAACCCACCCAACACCCCCCTGGCTCCAGCCTTGCATAAGAAACCCTTCTACAAAGTTCAGCCAAGTCACAAGAATCTATGTGACTTGGGTGCTTGTGTTTGATTTACCAATTAAGTATTTTCTGTTTGCCAGTATAGTGGAAAAATGTATATTTACTGATTTTACTTGTGTGTATGCAAAACTCACTTTGTGCTTGTGTGACTCAACTGTGTTATTTAGAAAGGTTAAGAAAGTGTGTGTGTGTGAGACAAACCATCGACCCATAGAACATCTTGTACTTAGACAAGATACAGCCAAGGCCTAGATCTTTAACATGGGATAATGGAGACAGTTGGATATCATCGGTCATCCTGTTGTGACACACATAGCACACACAAATTCTCCAAGTAGATAGGAATACATGATGTTCTCTATGTGGTCTGCTGGAGGAGTGACCGCATGTGTTAGTGTGAAATAAAGTCTTCCTGTCTGCTTCGTACAAATTGTCAAAGTCTCTTTTTCAAAGTTCGGGAGGTCTCAAGGACTACGTGGTTCAAAGGTTGTGGGTTAGAGTCCTACCTCAGTGTCTTTTGAGAAAGACCTGACAGCCTTCTGGGTGGGTTAGAGTCCCAGTAGAGTACAACACAGGAAACAAAACACATATTTGCCTTTTCTGGGCAAGTAGAAACCTTCCCTTCACTGATGAGCAATTGGTGTGTGTGTGTGGGGGGGGTTGTTAAATTCTACAAGAGTGGATTATATTTGTGCACATGCAGCTCTGGGAATGGGGCAAAACAAGTCAAAGCCAAAAAAACCCCAAAAAAAACCCAGGAAGATCAATTTCTCTCCCATCTATTCCACAACCCAAATATATAACTGAAAATTATGGGCTTGAGTCATGCACACAATTCAAATTTTGGGTAATATAGCATGTGTTCTGGTACCATTTCCATCCCCAAATGCAAAATATTTAAGTCAAAACTATGCTGCAGCATCACAAGCAATGTAAGTTTTGGGTAGAGCATTAGTGATTGTGTTAGAATTCTTGCTGCTGTGTGAGAAATAGTGGGATCTCCTGTGTTTTGGGGAGTTTTTCCCCTGATCCACATTAAAAGATGAATAAGCCAACAGATATGGCCTCCGCACCATCGGTAAAGCCACTGTTGGCCTAGGGATAAGGGAACTCTTCCTAAGACCACAGAGAAACAAAAAAGTTACTGGTGAGAACATTCTTCGGCCAATTTGATGCAGGCAAATGGAAGTTACTCCCAAGTTTGCAACCCCCAGAGACATGCTACAGAAGCGTCCAGCTAAGGGGTGGCAATGGCAAGCCTCATGCAGGTGTCTGACACTCTGGGGTGGAGAAGCCCCAAGATGCGAATGGAAAAATTACACCATATGAAGTAGATTTGAGAAATGCTTTCCTCTCAGGGTCTAAGCCAGAGGTGGTGTAGTGGAAGAGTAGTGATTTTACTTTATGCATTAAACATGCATGTATGAAACTCACCGAGAGAGTGTCAACTGTTAAAAGGTTAAATGTTTGTGACAAACCACTGACCTAGAACATCTTGTACAAGATACAGCCAAGGCCTAGATCTTTAACATGGGATGACAGTTGGATAGTACTAGTTATTCTATTGCGACATTCTGTAGGCATAAATACCCCAAGTGGATAAAAATGCATGCTCTCCTTTATGCTGACTATTAAAGGGGAGCTTGCACACAAGGGTAAAATAAGTCTTCCTGTCTGCTTCATACAAGTTTCCAGTTTTTTTTTCAGGTTTTTCCCATCACACGATAGCTATACATTTCTTTAAACAGTAATTCCACCCCTTCCCACCATTGTAGTCATTTTAATATAGATCCTTCAAGAAAGAGATTCACCTTTTCCAGCAGTCAGGCTTTTATTATGCAACATGCTTAATGGAGAGATTTTTAAAATCATGCATCAAGGAATCAATTCCTCATCAAAGGCATCCCAAAACATCTCAAACCCTCCATGATCCAGGGCTTCTTCCCCTAGTTCAAAGGATTTTTGTGCAGGTTGGACAAGCTGGCGTTTCTCAACCTTCCAGGAGTTGCTGGTGATCTTCATACTCACTACATTGAAAGATTAGAAGACTTAACTTCTACAGGAACGTACAAAAAAACCCAGCAAGGATTGCCTCACTAAAACCATCATAGACATTTAGTAGTCAAAACTACTTCCTTCCCCCTGAAATGAACACATGCAAATTCATGGCACACTGACCTGAGGGCTCTGGAGCAGGACAGGAAGTGTCACAGCAGGCACAGATGGAGCTGTTTCCATTCAACTCTGACCACCTAAAGCACAATGGCGAGTAAGCTCACTTTATACTCCTGCCAATCAAGAGTTTGCTTTAGTAGGGCAACAAATTTGAACCTCACCCTTGTGTGTCTGCCTTGTAGGAACAAGACTTTGTGCTTGAAGTTGGTATTTCTGGTCCCAGAGACATTTCACAGTGAATGAACATTTCCTGGTGGGAAGAATGCACATTTGGAAAACCATTCAAATAACTGAAATCCTGCCATTAGCATGACAAATTACTGTTCTTACCATGTACAAGGAAAAGTCAGTTTAATGCCAGCAAAGCAAACAGTTTACATTCCTTCCCAGGATATTAGAGATTTAAAAAATAAATAAAATAATATTCCATGCCATTACACATTTACCTTCTTGTCCATTGACACTGAAACCACTTCCTTAAACACAAGAGCTCCCACAGAGAACCTTAATATGGTTCTATCATTACTAGGGTAGAACCTGCTTTGAGGAGTATTCTTGCTGTCCACCATGCATCTGCACAAAAGGATATTTGAAGCAGTCAAATAATGAACGTGGCAAGACTAACAGTAAAGCAAAGGCTAGCATTAGCAAGTTTCCTACCCATAGTTGTCTACCACAGTGTATTTAGGAGGAGTGTCAGGGTCCGGAGAAGCAGTGATGTAGCACTTGCTCAAGTAGAGCCTCTTTCCAGCATGACTATAGGGAGCCCTGGCCTCAAAGTACATGGGCTGGCCAATTGTATAACCCTGCAATGTACCGAGAGGTTTCCACTCCTCTGTAGAGAGAGAGAAAAAAAAAAAATTCCCCTTTGTCTTTATTAGCAAAGTGCAAAAATGGATAAACCTGAAGTGCACAGTCCTTCTAAAGGGTCAGGTCAGTTGTGAATAAAGAGGATGTACTTAACCACAAGAGACATTCATTTCAAAGCACAAGTTGAAGAGAACATCCAACCCAGTCATTTGTGCCACTCTCAAAAATGAATAATTTTACTGATAGAATAAATGAATAAGTTCAGAAGCATGTTGCAGCATTGAAAACCTTAAAAGCATCCCCAATGTAGGGGAAACTGCAATCACATTCAGTTTTGCCTATACTGGTATGGTCAAGATGGAATTGCTGAAAAGCACACATTGAGTCACATTGGTAAGTACTTTGCTATTAGAAGACTTAAAAGATCTGGCCTTACGTGTAGAGAAGTGTGCTTACCATCTACAGGTGTGATGGAGACAAAACCTTGTAAGCTTAAGAACACGGTCCCGGCTTCCACTTGAGGATGATAGCCAACATTGTAGGTACGGAAATGCCTAAAAAGCCAGAATTAAAAGTTTAGCCTTATTAGAAGCAACACCTTCAGTTGTACATGTTGCTGGATAAAAGCTCCAACTTGTTGTAAAGACACTCCAGTGGCACAGAAAAGCCTAGCTCCCGAATAACTGGTTCGTCAGTCACGGGCTCATAGGACAGAGTGTTTGAATACAAGACATGGTCTTCAGTTTCCTGTAAAGACAAAAATAGATGAGGGGAATTTAATTACAGCAGGTAAAAACATAGAATGCAAGTTGGTTTTTTTTGCAAATTTAGTCAATGAGAAATACATACATTACGTTGTGCATCACAGCTGTTGATGGTGTACAGGAAGTAGTAATACTCAAGTGTGGCTTTATTCACAGCACACGTTCCTACTTTGAGATATTTCCCAGCATCTGGACTAACAAAGAGACTCTTCACAACCCTCACATAAATCCGATCAATGTGACACAAAAGCTCTATGTTTTTTTGTCGAGAAGATGCAGGAGTTACGGTCACAGGTGGCGGCGTTGGCAACAGTATAGCCTTCATCACCTCAGGTACCGGTCTGCGGGTTCTTGAGGGTTTAAAAATAGGCTTATAGACATCTGAAGAGCTGATTTGCTGAAACTGTGGTAATTTCAAAGGTGGACAGGGAGTGTTAGCACTTCGGTCTGGTGGAGTCTTCTCCTTGAACTTTGGCAGCAGGTCCTCCAGATCAGGCCATGGTTCATCTGCTGCAGCTTTATTAGTCATAAAAGGAGAAGAACTCACCATGTATCCCAACACCACCAAGAGGACCACAGCTCTCAGCAACATTTTGTCTGACATGTCTCACAAACTCTCTCAAACCATCCTTAACCTATTTATGGCAAGTAGACGAGACAGAGGTGTGGTGATGTGATTGGGTGTGCTCTGCACCTGGGGATAATTGGCTCTACCAAATTATGATTGGCTGTCGAGGAACCAATTATTCTGTGTAAAGTATGACCTCTGCTGGTGAACATGCTGGTGTGCTGTGTGTGTGTGTGTGTTTATGTTTATGTTTACATACAGTCCACACTGTACTATTAACTATAGACAGACAAAGACATATATTTGGTTTATTTCTAAGTAATTCATTTTATTTAGTAATGTATTTAAATCCTTTAAGTCATTTATTTCTTTAATTACTTTGAGGGATTCCTCAAAATGTAAAAAAATAAATTAATTAATAAATAAAAAATCACATAGTATCTTGAGGCAAATCGAGATGTTTTCTTTTTATTTCACAATATGGCTGTTACTGGATCTAAGGGGCCTAGGATTACTAGAATGCTTATTTTGCGGTTCTTGACAGCTAGTGAACTTCTTTAAAAGGCCTTTCTCCCTGAAACGTACAATGGGAACGTTTTACAAGTGCTGAATGGGTGAAGGTGGTGGTGGTGGTCGTGCACTTGTGCAAGAACTACAACATATTGTGATTATCTCTAAAGAGGATGAGTGTGGATTTCCTGTTGGAGCTCTGTTTCTGTTTTATTCATTTAGTTCCCAAATTAGTATTTCAAAATATCGCTCTAAATATGAAAATGGATTTAGAATTTTTTCGAAAATGCTACCAGGAGCAATTCAACCAAGTCACATTTAGATGAAAAGCTTACATGTTATTTTAGGCTTTTCGCTATCCTGGCATGCAGCAATGGCATAAGAAATCAGTTGGTAAATGGACAGATTTTCTGTCCTTTGATCTCTGCTAAACAAACCAGCACTGTATCTCAAATCACGTACTTGTAGGCCTAATATTATATACCTTTGTACTAACACTGTTTTTTCTATAACAGTTAATGTTTGAATTTTAAAAACATCTTGTTCAGTGTGATTTGAGATGCAGCTCATGTCACGTTTGAAGGAAGAAGTTTGAAAGACGAATCGGAGCTCCTCAGTCAGTGTAATATCACTGCGCATGAAATCGCTAAACATTTTCCAAGTCAACTTGGAAACCAGATAGGTGGACAGGGATGTTTTGACTCTGATGTTATAAAAGCTCCATGGTTTTGACCACAGTGGATGGGACTTATGGGAATAATGCTGCATAAATTGCCACTGTTTGCCACAGGTTTGCATGTTGTTCACGTGGGTTTCCTCCGGGTACTCCAGTTTCCTCCCACAGTCCAAAGACATGCACAGAAGTGATTAGGCTGATTGGCTACTCTAAATCACCCGTAGGTGTGAATGTGAGTGTGAATGGTTGTCTGTTTCTGTGTGTCACCCTGCAGGGGATTGGTGACCTACCCAGGGTGTAACCTCGCCTCTCACCCGAAGTCAGCTGGGATTGACTCCAGCTTCCCCCCGCGACCCTGAACAGGATTAAGCGGCAGAAGGTGAGTGACCTAGTGAGTTTGCCCCAGAACGTTGTGGTCTAGTTTCTCATGCTTCAACGTACAGTGATTCGATCCCCAAGAAATAAACATTAATTTAACACATAGTAACAAAATAAAAAATGTCTTACACAAAGGTGGGGTAAACTGTGCCACTTCCATCCTTAATCACTCACACACACACACACACACACACACACACACACACACACACACACACTCTCTCGCAGGAGCTCCTTCTTGTCTAAAGTGCAGCTGCCTAGGTGCAGTGACTGGTATACACACTAGGGGGTGGCAGACACACCAACCTGAAGGAAAAAATTACTAGTTTTTTGAAGGGGAGGGGAGAGAGGGTGTTCAGGGACAGGGTTTTACCTTGGCACGCATCTACTTTAGCCATGATATTCATGAAGGACAGGTTGAAATAGATATTTAGTTCACTAGGTGAATACTAAGGCATAAATAAACAATTAAAACCTCAATTTAGGGAGCTAGATCTATTGGTTTTGACTTTCCAGCTCCTAATTGTGGATCACATTTACCAAACTTTTCTATTTAAGGAGTCTATATCTTTTTTTTTTTATTTTTTTTTTTTTACATTTACATGCACTGTGAACTCAAATAAAAAAAATAGTCTCTTCATTTGATTGCTGTTCACTTACACCATAACATTATAACCGCTGAAAGGTGAAGTGAATAACAAAGATTATTTCATTAAAATGCACCTGTTATAGTTATTAGTAAGCATGTGAACAATCAGTTCATGAAGTTGATGTGCTGGAAGCAGGAACAAATGGGCAAGTGGTCTGGCAAGGGTCTGATCCAGGGCCAAATTGTGGTGGCTTGATGACTGGCTCAGAGCATCTCCCAAATGACAGCTCTGGCGGTGTGTTCCTACAGTACAAGAAAAGACATCCAGTGAACTGCCTTCAGGAACATGAGCCCATAATCTGCATGGGGAGTGAAAGCTAATCAGTCTGGCCCAATCCCACAGAAGAGCTACTGTAGCACAAATTGCTGAAAAAGTTCATGCTGGCTTTGATAGAAATGTGTCAGAACACACCGTGCATTACAGCGTGCTTTGTATTTGGCCGCAGAGCTACAGACAGGTCAGAGTGTCCCTGCTGACCCCTGTCCACCACCAAAAATCCCTATAATAGGCACACGAGCATCAGAACTGGACGACGGAGCAGTAGAATAGGTGACCTGGTCTGATGAATCATATGTTCTTTTACATCATGTAGACGACTGGGTGCATGTGCATCACTTATCTCAGGAAGAGATGGCACCAGGATGAACTATAGAGACTAAGGGAAGACAGAAGAGGCAGTGTGATGCTCTGGGCAATGATCTCCTGGGAAATCTTGGGTCCTGGCATTCATGTGGATGCTACTTTGACATGTAGCACCTACCTAAACATTACTGCAGACAGTAAGCCCCTTCATGGCAAAGGTATTCCCTCATGTCATTGGCCTCATTCAGTAGGATAATGTGCCCTGCTACACTGCAAAAATGTTCACGAATGGTTTGAGGAACTTAGCAAAGAGGCCAAGGTGTTGACATGGTCTCCAAATTCCCCACATCTCAATCTGTGGGATGTGCAGGACAAACAAGTCCAATCCGTGGAGGTCCTACTTCACAATGTGCAGAACCTACAGGATCTACAGCTAAGGTCTTGGCACCAGATACCACAACACACCTTCTTCTGGTGTTTAGAGTCCTTGAGAATGTATATACTAATAGGTAGTTCAGTCCAATATTGCTGTTCAATAGTATGGATAACCTACGCTTATCAGATCTGGCCTGACATGTAGAGAAGGTCGAGAGTGCTTACCATTGACAGGGGTGTAGGAGACACCACCTTGTAAGCTCAAGAACACGGTCCCGGCTTCCACGTGAGGATGATAGCCAACATTGTAGATACGGAAATAGTAGGTACTAGCTCACAAATAACTGGTTCATCATTCACAGGCTCATAGGACAGAGTGTGTGAATACAAGACTTAGTCTTCTGTTTCCTCTGTCATCTGTTCAACTGAAGTAAATCATTTAATACTGCTGAGTTTCTCTGATCATGCAAATATGGTCATAATACTTACATTTCCAACATGTGCAGCTACCTCACATTAAAGAGAACACCTTTTTTTGACATTTTTGTGACATCCAAATGTTATAAAAGCTGCAGTTGACGGTAAGTAAAATGAAATATTTTATTTACATAAAAACCAGTTAGTGGTACAATGCTGGGTGGTACGGTGGTGTGGTGGTTAGCACTGTCACCTCACAGCAAGAAGGTCCTGGGTTCGATCCCTGGGGTCGATCTGGGCACCTATCTGTGTGGAGTTTACATGTTCATGAAATCTGTGTGGGTTTCCTCTCGGTACTCCGGTTTCCTCCCACAGTCCAAAGACATACACAGAGGGGATCGGGCTAATTGGCAACTCTAAATTGGCCGTAGGTGTGAATGTGAGTGTGAATGGTTGTCTGTCTCTGTGTGGATTGGCAACCTGCCCAGGGTGTAACCCCGCCTCCCACCCGAAGTCAGCTGGGATTGGCTCCAGCTTCCCCCCGGGACCCTGAACAGGTTTAAGTGGCAGAAGATGAACGATGCAATGCCATATCGTCCTTGCTAATGTCCTCCATAGTGTTAATTGTTCTGAATCAAGAGTCTTCAAGAAACTTCATGTATTAACACTTTGTGGTTGCTGTATTTCCATGTTCAACCTTTTCCACCGTCTTACAGAGGCATTTAAAGGCACTTTGTGCAGAGTGCATTTACTGCACAGCCCCGTGAGCATTTTACGTGATTAGCTGCACAGAAATTTAAACTTCAGATTCATTATGAGTGAATTTTTGTGGCTGCATCAACTTATCTTTGCACTGTGCCCCTTGACAGATGCGAGTTTGTTGTCAAATAAGTCGATCACATGACAGACAACTTTTCTTTCATTAGTTTTCATTTCATTAGATCAAGGTAATATTATGTGACACAACTTTAATAAACTTGTTATTCATAAAATATACATAACAAGTGTATATGGATATGTTACATACTGTATACATTATATGTTAAACACACACAAAGTTACAGAGAGAGAGAGAGAGAGAGAGTAATGAATTCCTGCAGCACCTGTCTGATGGTGGTTAGATACGTGTGCCATTTAACAGGAGAAAGTAATGATCCCCCTGTCTCTCTACGGGAGATTTATACCCCTATAGCCACACTGTCTCTGTAGCTGCATAAGATCCAGTTATATCAAGTCTAAACCTATACAGGCGTGTTTTCTTGGGTTTTTTCCCAGTCACTTAAAATTAGTCAAAAAGCTGCAGGCTGTAAAGAGGACATCTTTCTTTCTTGCACTATTTTGTGTGTTAGTGTTATTCTTGTTCAGTTCATTTCAAGATTAAGTTCATCTCCAAAATATGGTGCACTGGTCTATTCTGTTTTAAATAAAATTTGTGGTTAATATCAGTATCTGCACTTAAATCTGTGTATATGTTTGTTGGATTTTTCCCCCAGTTGTATATAACAAGGTAAGGAATTTTTTCTGTGATTTATGAACAACACATTTACACACAGCATTCCTTTTATTACACATAGTATACAGTGGAACCTCTGGTCACGAACGCCTCTGAAGAAGAACAAATCGGTTCCCGACCACAAAATCTGCGAAAATTTTGCATCTGGTCACGACCACATAATCGGGTGCCGAACTAACACAGCCCCGGCCATTTCCCCTTTCCACTTCGTACTCGCCAATGTTTTCCCATTTTCTGTTTGCATATTGCGCAATTACATATTGTGCACACAACAAAGATGCGCATGTCCTTGTAATCGGTCTCAGTCAGACGTGCGTTCATTGGCTGTACAGGAACCTCCTCCCCGCCCATCTTCCTCCTCATTTCCTTAACACCAAAAGTCGACTCATGCAAGGTTAGTTTTCTTGGTTGTTTACAATAAGTTGTTGTATAATTAAGGATTGTTCAAACTTTGATTATTTTTTCTGTGCTTAAAACCCATTTTAAAAATGTTCTCAGCATTTCTTTTGTTGTGTTTCTCTGCCTGCATTTTTGCTCTATAAGCCTTCATTACGGGTCCCAAGAAAGTGAAAAGTGGAAAAGTTAGTGAGAGTAAGGAGCCTAAGCGTATAACAGTTGAAATAAAGAAAGAAATAATCGTAAAACATGAGAACCGCCACCATATCCCTCCACCACCGTCCACCTACGCCAGCGACTACGTCTCCACCACAAAGAAAACGTGCACTAAAATCATCTGTTTATTTCATTGAGGTTTATTTTTCTATAATTAAGGTGATTTTAATTTTATTCTATTTTTTACTGCCACACGTAAACCCATAATACACTTTAAAAAACATGTTTTGAGGCTGAAACACATTCATGGTATTTGCATTCATTTCAATGGGAAAAACTGATTCGGGTCACGAACAGAGTCTCGGAACGGATTAAATTCGTGTCCAGAGGTTCCACTGTACAAGTTAAATTCAGAAAAGCTGTAGTGTCTGTTAATATTATTCACTCGTTTATTCATCTTCAGGTAAATGCTTTATCCTGGTCAGGACCGTGGTGAATCTGGAGCCTACCCCAGTATCTCTGGAGATAAAGCAGGAATAACCCCTCACAGGGCACCATGAATGCACGCACACACATGTGAGGGGTGGTTGGTCCAAATCGCCTGAATATAAAAATACTTTACTTTTTCAAAGCAGCCCAGGGGGATACATGCCCTTACTAGTTTCCTCCTAGTTGAGTAAATGGAACATAGATACTTTTCCCCCATTTTGGAGAATGTATTAATTTTAAGTTTGATCTGACTGACCTATTATACTTGAGCTTATAGTAATGCAGTAACGGTAAATAAAGAGAAAACACACGAGAACAGCGTCATCGATTTCAGCCTCACGGTGCCTTAATTTGCAGTGCTGAGGGCTCCCAAATCTGGTTCAGGTAACAAGATATTTGCATATTGAACATGTCCTTCTCCTTCCCCTCTATGTGTTCAGACTTCCCCTGTGTGTGCCTCGGGGTGTTGTTCTGTGGGTTCTTCCTTATCTTTCCTCTGTTATGAGCTGTAAGAGCAGAAGCCTAATAAAAAAAAGAGCTGTAAGTCATTTTCCCTGGCACAGAACTTGATTCATCACTGACTCGTTTCTACAATATATTAATTGAATCAGATGTCTTTACGCAGTGACTTAACTGTTCATCATTACTGCATTTAAATATTATTTGGGGGTATTTATACTTTCTTGAGTAACGCTGAAATTGAATATACACATTTCCAAAACCAGTGTTTTTACCCCTGTTCTGAATAAACTCATTTAATACCATTAATGTAGTTAGTTATGTGTGTGAGTGTGAAGATAAATAAGTCACCACATCGCAGGGTCGAAAGTGAGGATGAGTGCCCCTGGCCCTACTTCAGGGACAGTTCAATATGTTGGAGTGAGCAAAGGCTTGTATGAAATGAGGTGCTTTCTTTGTCTCCCAAAAAGGCATGAATTCCATCTATCTTGATGAAGCATACTGAGGTAAGTTTTACTAGTTTGCTAACGTTGTCTGGCTATATTTAACTAAGCTAGCCCATTTTCTTTGCTAACTCCACACTACACTTTTATTGATTCCATCCCTCCATCCCTCCATCCATCAATCCATCTATACCACTTATCTGTCAGGGTCACAGGGAAGTTGGAGATGATCCCAGCTGAATTTTGTTGCTAATGTATTTCTCTAGACAGCCAAGCCAATTCTAGCTAATGGTAAATATTGGTTATCTAATTCATTAGCAAACTGTGTCGTTTTAGTGATGCAAATTGTACATGACCAGTTCATAAGACCGACAACAAATTGTGTTAGTCACCAAATATATATATATATACAGGTCCTTCTCAAAAAATTAGCATATTGTGATAAAGTTCATTATTTTCTGTAATGTACTGA
>JAQMCW010000010.1:7988294-8003897 GCA_030068335.1 Chrysichthys cranchii
TTCCACTTCTCACATGTACACCACTTTGTATTGGTCTTTCACATGGAATTCCAATAAAATAGATTCATGTTTGTGGCAGTAATGTGACAAAATGTGGAAAAGTTCAAGGGGGCCGAATACTTTTGCAAGCCACTGTAAATATACCATGCCTGACTTATTCTCTCTGAAATTCAAGGCCTTGAAAGTTGAGGTTTACAAATCCAGCTAGTAGGCGGTGGTAACAATTAGTAGGCTGAAGTAGTAGAAATTGAGCATTTTATAAGTTAACTTATGAAATTAAAAAATTAATACATTTAAATAAAATTAGGTTGGTTAATATGAAACAAGGCCACTTTTTTGTTTATGAACTTCATTTATATAAATTTAATTAATTGTTAAGTTAATTACATACCTTTATACATTAGATGTAAAACTGAATTGTGGGGGTATAGAATATGTTTATGTCCAAGCGCAGTAGTTAGAACTGTAGCCTCACTGCAAGAAGGTTCTGGTGTGGAGTTTGCATATTCTCCCGGTGTCAGCATGGGTTTCCTCGGGGTACTTTGGTTTCCTCCCACAGCCCAATAACATCAGATAACATCAACTCGCTACTCTAAATTGCCTATAGGTGTGGAGGTGAGTGTGAAGGGTTGTTCGTCTCTGTGTTAGCCCTGTGATAGTTTGGCGACCTGCCCAGGGCATATCCCACCTCTCGCCCGATGTCAGCTTGGATTGGCTCCAGTTTCTCTGAAGGATAAGTGGTGTGGATAATGGATGGATTGAAATTGTGTTTGAATGTATCCCGTAAAATGAAGTTTTGACAAGTTTCATCAACTCAGCATGCTGTAATCACAAACTTGAGCTTTAAATAATGATCTTAGTTGGTTCTTTGAACCAAGTTATTGAACTAAAACCTACTTTAGTTACCTGTCAGAAACTTGATCTAAAGTAATTTCTACAATTTCTTAATTTGCTAAAGATTTAATACAAAACATTTCACCCAATCAATTTCAATCAATTCCTTGCAAATTTAGGGTATGTAAAACAAGGCAATTTAAACCATAATGCGAAAAATAATTGTTAAAAAATGTTTGAAGAGAAGTGTATAAAACACAAAAACACAGAATGCTGATAGAATTTTATTTTTTTTTTATTTATATATGGTGCAAAGGGTTACCATCTAATTCAATAAATGCATATGGGGGCTAAAAGGTCTGACAAAAATCAGCACGGAAATAAAGCAACGGTATTAATACACTGTATGTGCTCACCCAGAGTTTGCTCTCGTAGTAGAAGGCATCCAAAAGCTTGACAATGTTGTCATGGTTACAAGATGCCAAAATGTCAATCTCCACCATGTAATCTTCCAGCTCTTCTTCCGTCTTAGTGTCAATCACCTTAGCTGCAGCCATAATGCCAGAATGCTTGTTCTGAGCCTGAGGGAGAAAATTAATTTATGTCATTTTATTTGAGGCTTATACAAAACAAGTAAAACATCAGAACCAGGCATGAAGGTGTGCTGCGAGTTTACAATATCAAAACTGTTTCGCTTGGCACACAATGTGGCAAATATTGACAACGTCCATAGGAAATAAACTGTAATATTGACATGTCATGTTCAAGCATGTGTTGTCCACAATGGGTACTGAGTAATATAATGCAAGAAGGAATTGTATTTTTTGTTTATTTTTGATTATTTTGGAAGTTTTTATTATTACAACACTTTACTCAACTCACTGTTTCTGTCTATTTGTCTGGCACAAATTTTCTAATCAATTTTAACCCACTTCCTGTTAACCTATCGACTTGAAACTTGGTAGACATGTTCTACTCCGATGACAATGCATTTTAAGCAAAAAATTTTTTGGAAAAATTCAAATTTTAAAAATCTGAAAAAATATTTGAGCCATTATGTCCGGTTGCGGAGATAATGGACATTTAGTTATGTATTACGTAACTTAAATATAACTTTCGCCATATATAAATTCATAAAGAAATGTTCTGGCGGAACATGTTCTTGGCGGAATGGTATGAGCTTTGCGTTTTCATGCCTGACGTCCTGAGTTCAAGTCTTGGCGCGGGCATTAAAAAATTCTTTGTTTACTTTTTTTTACACTAAAAAGTGTGCATATAATTAGCATAGTTTTTAAGTGTTATTAAAAACTTAAAAAAAATTGATTACAAGAAGATGGGCTGTAACTTTCATTACCCAGTGGGGAAAGTGTTGTTTTTAAATTTCATAGAAATGAAATTTTTATGAAGATTATTATTTTGAGGTAGCTTAATTGAAATCAATAAACCATGCAGGAAGCAGGTGAAGGAAACTGTTTGCATGTAAGGAAAAGTTATAGACCAATAATGCTACTCTACGGTTCGTCTAAAACAATAACTTTACCAGAAATTTTACTTTGACACACAAAACTCACTCACTCACTCATCTTCTACTACTTAATCCTGTTCAGGGTCACGGGGGGAAGCTGGAGCCAATCCCAGCTGACTTTGGGCGAGAGGCGGGGTGCATCCTGGGTAGGTTGCTAATCCGCCGCAGGACCAACACACAAAGATAGACAACCATTCACACTTACATTTATACCTACGGGCAATTTAGAGTAGTCAATTAGCCTAATCCCCCTGTGCATGTCTTTGGACTGTGGGAGGAAACCAGAGTACCCAGAGGAAACCCACATGGACACGGGGAGAACATGCAAACTCCACACAGAAAGGTGCCCAGGTCTACCCTGGGGATCGATACCCGGGACTTTGCTGCTGTGAGGCGACAGTGCTGACCATCACACCACACAAAACTTCAGTGTTTGATATAACAATTTTATTATATTATTATATTCAAAAGTGCTCCATGAAACAGTTAATTCAAATGAAACTTCAAATCTAACATTGTGTTTATTTTTCAGTTGTACCAATTGCACTACTACTGTATAAACTATTGTGCTACTTATCGATGGTTTAGAAGTCTCATTAACGACTCTTAGTGAGTTAACATTCGAGTAAGTAACAGTTGTGCTAGAAAATGTACATGCGTCACAGGACAGAACAGATGTCGTATTGTCTAGCACCAATGCTACTTACTCAAAATGTTAACGTCCCAGCCTCTTTACAGCTCCTGTTTACACTCTGCATTAAAATACATCTTAGGTGATCAGATCACAAGCAGACAGCTAAGACACATTACTGTACACACCTGTGTCTATCATGCGTCTCCAAGGTGTCCAGCTGACCACTTGTGCTCAGATTTCATTCCTGCCTACGTCACTTTTCCTGTCACATCCTTGCCAGGGATGCATCAGGACACATTTACACTACAAAACATACGCTGTTACATGCATCCCAGACCACCTCAGCAAGCAGCTTGAGTAAATGCGTCTTAAATGCGTCTTGGCTTGTATTTATTGGTGTTCACTTGCGATCCGTTCGCCCAAGATGCATTTTATTACCAAAAGTAAACAGGATCTTGACCCTGAGACCAAGACAGTAAACAATATTTCATATGCTGTGGCTGTTTTCAAAACCCAGGCTGGAAATTCTTTGGGCTCCAGAAACTACACAGACATTCCCCATGTTGAAAACATTACTGTTCTGCAGCATCACATGACCCTTAAGCCTAATCATTTTTCTGAAAAGAGGGGAATTTAGGCTTATTGTAAGAGCCTGGTAAGTCTAATCATACGTTGTGAAAAGTACAAACTTTAGGCATGAACAGTGTTTACCTTGTTATGTTTAGTACTACCATTTCTATTCAAAACCAAAACATGCTGGAAAGTGAGTACTGTGCACAAAAGACAAACTACAAGAACGACTTGTAATGGTTTATGTCATAGGATAACATGCCGCAAGTAGCAAATACTGCAGTTCTTGCTTTTCGGGGACTCTGGGAAGGTTTTATATGATTATCCCTCCATTAAATCACAATATACAGACTGGGACTAAACACTGGGACTTCAGCATCATGAGTTTGCCTATAATGGCATAATTGCTGTAGCAAAATAGCTTGAAACTCGATACTAAACTGAACTGTTCATCAGGAAATCTTTCTCTCCTGTGCTTTAAGCAAATCCATCCTCTTCCTGTAGTACGGACGTCCTGCAGTGTTTCCTCACAGCAGAAAAGAATTTCCTCCGTCTTCCACCTTTTTCCTGTTTCTGGTCCCAGACAGTCCTTTAAGCACTCTTCTCTCGTTTATTCTGCCTCACCAATACACTTAGTATTGTCATACTTATTAACAAATCCTCTGACTCTTCTTCGGTTGGTGGTTCATTCCCAACTCTGCAATGATCCTGAGGTGTATAACAATCCCAGCAAACACCTATTACAACTGCACTACCATGTTAGAGTTACTGCTTGTGCTGAGAATGGTCCACCACGAAGATATCTGGTCAGTAGTGGTTCTTTGGTGATACAAAGTATTAATCTCTACCTTTCCTTTCTTACCTTTCCATCGGTGTGGAAACCTCAACCTCAACTTTGGTAGGTTTGGTGTGCATCTTTCCATAAATTACATTTGGCAATGTGAATGTCGTACAGATTTAAAAACAATTTAACCTTAAAGCCCACTGCTGTATATTTACTCTAATTACAGAGTAATACTTAAATGCCCTTTTCCAGTTAAAGGTACAATGATGTACACTTGAGGCTACCATCCCAGTGATGAGCAAAGATACAGTTTGGTACATTTTTTCTGAGAGTAACAGCATGAGACCTTGGTGAGAACTGACAAGAACGTGAACACCTGAGCGAGGGTCTTGCCCGCACTTTGCTGTTCTAAATTACCAGCAGCGTTTCCAATTTGGAGACTTTGCTGTTAGATTTGGTGACTTTTGAGACCCCTGTGGTGACTTCAACTCAAAAAAGAGCCTCGAGACAAACCTGGCGACTTTCCGCGCAGACGTCAGTGACCATTCTCGAGCTCCATACGGCTCTCCAGCTCACATCACAGCCGCCGTTACACGAGTTTAGAAAGCAGATTTGCTCGACTCACCATCAGCATACAGCCTCTGATCGTGATGCGCTTACGACTAATCACCGATCACCATTGTTCCCCAATGACCCATCACCGGCCGCCATGGTTCGTCCCGTCCTCTCGCCAGTTTGGTCTTCGTTTTAAACTCTCTTTTAAGACGTTACATTTTTCCTAAGTACGAAAAGCAATGAAACGTTTTCCTTCAGTGCGTCGCACTGTCGGTGTTCCTCGTAGAAACATTAATTAATATCCTGCAAAAGTGTAAAAGGCTCGATGACAAAAGATGACTTCTCTTTCGACAAGAAATAAATTCATTAAGAAATATATGACGCTCTTGGTTTATTTTCTAAAAAACAAACAAACAAACAAATAAACAAACTCTGATCTATTATATTCTAAGAAAACATGATCTTTCTTCCCCTATCCCTATTTATTTGCAGTTTGATAATGCCTTTGATCAGGATGACAAACCGGTATGCAAATTCCGTGACGTCACCCAGCGGCAGCTAGCGGCTTTAAGCTACTTTCCCCTGAAACGCATTGGCGACAAAGTCAATCACGTGACCTCCTTTATTTAAAAACAAAAACAACCCCGCGCCTACAAAAACAAGCTTTCCCAAAAACATGCACCCCAACACCACGACCCTGCACCTCTTACACCCGTCAAACAACACCTTTAACGTGTAATACTCCTGTTGTTTACCTTGTACACCTTTCCAAACGCTCCGTCTCCCAAATCCCCGACAATTTCCCAGCTGTCCTCCGGGTCCACGTCTCTGTGAACGTGCTCATACTGCTTTCTCTTCCTCTCAGGACCCAGCTTGAATATTTTCCGGAAATTAAAGAAAGCCATTGTCTCCCCGAGATGTTGAACTCCCCGGTTGAAGAGGTTATTTCCGTGGAAACCCTACTGGAGTGGGATTCAGACGCAGCTCCTAGTGCATGTTTACTGCCCAGACGGTACTGTGTAGTTACCCCACCACACGGGGCATTATGGAGTCTCCACAGGTCACTATTAGGTCATCCTTACTTCGAGAAAATGCCCGAGTGAGCCAGACCAGGGGCAAGGACGATACCTGTCTCTATCCACACCCTCCCATGGACTGGTTTACTGAATTGTTCACTGATGTATTGATTTACATCCAGCACTAGACATGATCAAGCGCCATCATCATCTCACACATCTCGTGTTATTAAGTCTCCGGTTCAGCTCTCTGTCTTTAAAATAATCCCAATGTGAGATAAATCCACTCCAAGACCACCACGGAAAACGGTGGTGTTGTTCCCAAGAAATCCGGTCCGCTTCCTAAGGGAAAGTGTGATCCATGGACGGACAAAATAACAACCTCCTCTGAGAAGGAGCTCATCCCCAGGGCTGGGTTTGTGTTGTGTTAACCCAGGGCAAGTGTGCTTCACTGTTCATCTGACCTGCTGGAGCACTAAGACCATAGCGTCTGCTGTTGTGGATATTCTGGGTTTCATCCCAAACTGCTTGCTACTTACTTCATGGCGCCCTACATAGGGTTCACACGCCGTTGGTTCACACCCTATGTAGTGGACTTGAAAAGGAAATTTGAGGCGTTTGTTTTCGGGTGGAATTTTGGTTGGAGTGCACCATCTGCAGGTGGCGCAGGATTCGGCTTTTTTTTTTTTTGTGCTCGAGATATATCAGACAATGTCCACAATTAAGTCTGATTGATATAAACTGCGCAATAAAACTGTTTACCAAAGTGCTAGGCTGTGTTGTGATTAATCTTTCTGCTCTAATGCTAGTTTGTTGTTAGCCTGTTTAATCTAACGCTAGTTCAAGACCATGTGTGTAAAAGTGAATTAAATTAATATAATAATTTAATTAATTGATTAATTAATATAAACTGAACTATAAAACTTTTTACTAAAGTGCTACTTTCTGTTGTGATTAATCTGTCTACTCTAATGCTAGTTTGTTGTTAGTCTGTTTAATCTAATGCTAGTTAGGAGCCCATTTAAAGACCACTAGTTTAAAAACGTATTAAAGATACACGATGCCCCTAGGTCAAAGTTATACACTAAACGTAGAAAATATACACCGTTTATTTATTTATTTATTTATTTATTCATTCATTCATTCATTCATTCACTCATTTATTAATTAATTTATTTAAATCACACTAGAGGAGTAACAGTACGGTGTACAAAAAAATCTCATATATGCGAGTCGACTCTCATTTAAAAGAACCGATTCAAAGAGCCGACTCGTTCAGAAATGACTCGTCATGTAACTGCACCCTGCAGAGACATCAAGTGAGGCTCAGAGTTAAAATAATAATAATAATAATATTGGGAAAAGTTCGTGAGTTTGCCTGTCTCTATGGCTGAATTGGTTAGTAAAGACAAAGAAAAGGTAGGAAATCTAACATTAATATACTATTATATATTCAGTTGAAAGTTAACATTTCATATTAAAAACAGAAGTTTAATGTGGTGGGAGTAGGTGTAAGCTGTTTGTGTATGGTGATAAAAAAAAATATTTTGCACATTATTGTAACCTGAATTCTACTGTAGTGTTTATAGATTAGTGTGTCATTTAAAATGGAATCAGGGACCTAGGGAAAGTTGACTAGCGATATACGCCACGTCGTCAAGGCAACGGAAATACACATTTGACAAGAACGAGCTCTCTAATTGGCCCTGCTATGTATGACGCCGTTTCCTGTTGTTTAATGCTAAAATCTGATTGGTCCGGATTATCCGACAAAAACGAGCTGTTTAATACTCAGGGACTGAAACGTGTGACCTCTTAATGCCTTTATTAAGTGTGCAAGCTGCAGGTCGAAGGTAAATAGCACTTATATTCACAACGGAAATATTCAGGACAATGCTTTGCAATGTCAGATATTATAAAACACAAAGGAACTGAGAGAATATGGACACAGATTTATGCCATTGATTTCATTCATAAGTTTACACAGTAGCTTGTAAATCCTATTTATTTTGTAAATGTAATTAATAGATTTAATATATAAATAAAATACATTTATTTTATTTTTCAAACGTCGTCTCAGCAACAGCAAATGTATTTTTTGTTGCCATGACAACCATGCTTGCTTCAAGGGGAAAACCAAATAATGTAGTATGGTAAAGTTTGCAACAATTGCCATTTATTATTATTATTATTATTATTATTATTGTTGTTGTTGTTGTTGTTGTTGTTGTTGTTGTTGTTGTTGTTGTTGTTGTTGTTGTTATGTTTCATGGATCAATTGATGAATTGATTTATTCATTGTTTGTTTGTTTGTTTGTTTGTTTGTTTCGCTTAACTGGATCAGTACAATAAAACTAGTTAGTACCTAAGTGATATCACTTTCTGTGCACATGCCAGTAAAGTGATTTGACTTAAAGAGCTTTGGCGTGGGCACTAGTCCGATTAATGGTGGCATCTTGTACCCTTTGATTCAATGAATATCTGATTGCTCCTTGCTTTATTTATTCATTCATTCATTCATTTGCAGGCTGATAATGAAGTATTGAAGCAGGGCTCGAAGGCAGAGGAAAGTCAGCAGGGGGAGCCGAAAGACTTCAAACCAACACAACTGGAGAAACGCAGCACGGCTGACCAGGTCATCTGCAGTTTTGGAAACCATGTAGACTAGCCCATATTTTTCAACCTGACCAAACACCAGCCAGACCTGATGTACTACTGTCACGTAACAGGGGGTAGCTCAGGGGGTTAAGATGTTGGACTACTTATTGGAAGGTGGGGAGTTCAAATCCAAGGGCTGCCACTGCTGGGCCCTTGAGCAAGACCCTTAACCCCAAATGCTCAGTTGTGTAAATGTAAGTTGCTCTGGGTAAGGGCATCAGTCAAATGACTGTAATGTAATGTAGTCGTCACACATGACAATTTTTTATTTTTTTTTTACCTGCATTGCTGAATTCTGAAACCTGATTGGTCAGAAGTTGTTGATTAACTTTCTATTACAGCAGCTGCGACCGAACTTCCAGCTCCATGGTTTATATCAGTGCACAGCTTGTAATATTTGATAATTTCTATAGTAATAGCTCGTGCACAGGAATTGTGTGGTAGACGCACCGCCGGATCTAGCAATAAAAAGATTTGTTCTTAAAGAATGAAAATTATATAATTGTTGATATGCTTTCTGTAAGAAGATGTTTATTTAACATCTATAGACAGAGTCACAGATGCCCATCAGCTTTCTTAACTTAAAGTTTTCCACTACGAAAGCACCTTCAGGACAGAGAACTTTGCGCATTCAGGTTCCTCCATAAAATGACAAACTCAGTGGGGTTTTTTTTTCTGACTGGTTGTAGCTGCTGTAACATTGGTGAAAACAGGAACTAACTCGTCTTGTAGATGTTCCACAAATCAAACCTGACAATAAATGGATCAAATTGAGGACGTGCGATTCATTATTAATTTTAAACGGTAATCTGTGGCAAGAGGAACAAAATGCTTAGGATATGCTGTTATTGGAAAATAATCAACTATTTTACTCTTTACTTAAAGGTAGAAAACCTGGACCTATGAGACATAATTCAACAAAGCAGTATACACACATACTCCTGCATTGATGGGTGTGTAAAACGTATCGGTTGAAGTTTTCGATTCTAGTATTAGACCTATAGGAATATATCCACAGTTAAGCTGACATTTACCTCAAAACTGAAACATAAGCAGAATAACCTTCACATTTATTCAATTCATCAAACTTTTGGCAGTTCCTTTATGAAACTAGCCTTTTCTCCTCCTTGTTTTAACATCCCAATTTTGTGTCTTGTATCCTACTTTCATGGCACCACACGCATTAGGGCCTTTGATATGTATGCCATACATATCCCATAATCACTTTTGACTTGTTCAATTGTTTTCAATTTCTATTTATTTAAAAGATATATCGCATAATTATTTTAATTCTAGATTTTAAGTGTGTATTTCTTATCCCAATTTGAATATCGGGCAATTTTTCTCGAATGGATTAACTCGGGACAGTTTAAAACACATAGGTTGAAAAGATCCCATTAAGATGTGTTGTGATAACATGTTTAACCTTTCGTCTCTTCTTCTCTTTACAGAGCGCTGCTGAGAATATAGACCAGAAGATCACGTCACCGAACCATACTGCCATCATCCCTTCTTCTGTAAGCGCATTAGGACACTTTCAGAAGCAGCCATGCTTATAACTGGCTCGATTTTTCTATATTTTTTTAATTAGAGGTGCATTTTGCCTGAGTTGTCACCATTGCTGTTTATAATCTTCTATTTCTTCACTCTCAGACTGAGGAGAACGTAAGAACCGGGTCTCCACATCTGGATGAGGATGAGCAGCAGAGCCAGCTGAGCTCTGAGGTGGATCAGGAACAGGATCTCCAGACTCTGCTCAGGCAGCTGCAGAGCGAACGGCGCGATCTGCTCACACAGGTGGAGCGGCTGTGTGACTCAGGTACCTCCCTCGCTTACTGGTTCAACTGAGTCACAGTGAGATGTGGTTTTCTCAGACAGTCTTATTTAATCATATATTATTCCGTACTTTTGATGCATTATTAGGCCGACTCTGTGCTCTGCCTATATGCAGTGCCGTGAAAAAATATTAACCCCCTTCCTGAGTCTACCTATTTTTGTTTATTAAAAACTCTTCATTTTTTCTGACAAAAGACGACCTGAGTAAACACAATACACGGATGTCAAGTGAGCTTGCGCTTTATTGAAGAACAGAATCTCCCCAAAATATATATCGCCCATGTGAAAAAGTAATTGCCCCCTAAGGTTATTACAGCTGCAATCAAACGCTTTTGCCAAAAGGAGGTCAGTCTGTCACATCGCTGTGAAGAAATTTTGGCCTACTCCTCTATAAAAAAAAAATTATAGTAATGAACTGCCCTTTTTCAGGTCCTTCAGAAAGTGCACAGGTTACAGACAACACAGTGGTACGTGGCTTTTGTCGTAACGCTTGTGCGCACCGTTTAGAAGAAGCTGAAAGAATGAAGAGCACGTTGAAGTCCCGGAGATCAACTAGCCCTATTCGGCAGCCCCCCGTGAAGGTGACTTGATTTGAGACAGTAGTAGCAAACCAGAGAGATGATTTAGTGAAGTGTTATTTGGATTTTGAATACAGCAGAGTCCAGCAGTTGTAGTATATTTCATGATAGCTATATTACAGTAAAAGCCTTGCTTTTATTCGTGGATTTGTTTTCTGTGTGTGTTCTAAGGGAGGCACGTATGACTCAGAGATGATGAGAGTGCTGAGAGAGAGGGATGGGATGAAAAGCATGCTGGATAAGTACGAGCGCCACCTGTCTGAGATCCAAGCCAACGTTCGGGTGCTTACGGCCGAACGGGACAAGACCAGAATGCACTATCAGCAGGTTGAACCCAAGCTTCAGCATGCACTAATATTGATTTATTGTAAACGTGATCATTCAGATTTCCTCTCAATAACGGGAGATATATCCTTATCCTGTTGCTGACGAAATGAAATAAAGGAATTGGGATAACCAATCCCTGACCAGGACCCTCGACTCACGAACTTAATTCGTTCCGAGACTCTGTTTTTGTCCTGATTTGTTCGCGACCCGAATCAGTGTTTCACATTGAAATGAGTTTAAATACGATGAATGTGTTTCAGCCTCAAAAACATGTAGAATAAAATTAAAATAACCTTAATTATTGAAACTTAAAACTAAATGAAATAAACAGATGATTTTAATGCACGTTACCTTTACGGTGGACACGTAGTTGCTGGTGTAGGTGGAGGTTGGCAGAGGGATATGGTGACGTTTCTCATGTTTTGTGATTATTTCTTTATTTATTTCGACTGTTATACGCTTAGGCTTCTTACTCTCACTACCATTTCCACTTTCCACTTTCTTGGGACCCATAATGAAGGCTTATAGGGCAAAAATGCAGAGAAACACAATGAAAAAATGCATCGAACACCTTCACACCACAAGTGCTTGACCTCAACTGAATGTTTGTGTCACAAAGTATGTGTGTGTGAATCGGTGGCAGAGGGATATGGTGGCAATTCTCATGTTTAGCTTTTATTTCTTTCTTTATTTCAACTGTTATACACTTAGGCTTCTTACTCTCAACGAAAAAATGTGTTGAATATGTTCACACCACGAGTGCTTGACCGGAACTTAAGGTTTGTGCTGCGAAGCATAGGTTGGCTGTCTGTACATTGGTCAAGGATTTGTTCGTCAGTCGGTACAACATCCGTTCGGGAATTTAGTTCGTACGTCGATTTGTTCGCCATCCAATGCGTTCGCGAGCTGAGGGTCCACTGTATGTATGTTAATGTAAAAACAGAAATGTCCAGACATTTGATCTCGATCCTTCCTCCTGCTGTGTGCAGGCTCAGGAAGAGATTGCGGACCTCCGACGTGAGGTGTTTAGATCAAAAGCATCCCAGGGATCCAAATACAGCACGACGGCTCAGAGTATCCTGAAACGCCTGGAGGCAGAGAGGGACGAGGCGATGTCCGACCTTCACCACATGAGCACAGAGAGAGACAGCCTGAGAGAGAGACTCAAGGTAAGAAGTTTAGGGGAAGACAGCTGAAGAATGGGATTCACTGTAGTAGGACATAGAAATTTTGGCTTTTAGAGAGAATGAGATTCATGACAGGAGGCAAAGAAAACAGTGCAACAGCTTGACAAAAGAGAAAAGAGCTGAAGGATACGCTAGACAGGATTTTGGCACCTTTGGTCATGTGTGAAGCCTTTTTTAAACATTAAGGTGGTTCAAGCCAGTCTTGTCAACATTTAAGAACTTGTAGTCATAGTCATGCTGTTATAATCATAAACATCGCGAATGTTAGCTGGTTGGCGTGCTGCTAACAAAACACGGAGGTGTTCATGAAGCCATCTGGGTTTTTCCTAATCCAGAACTTGACTGCAGAAGAACTTATGGAATTCTGAATTTAGACTTCCAAGCCAATTCAAGTATTTACATAGGTTTGAATCCATCATTAACCCTTTATAGGGCATTATAAAGAGTTAATGCTGGGTCGAAACATTTGGAAAATGGTGAACTGAAATACAGCGGAACCTCTGGTCACGAACTTAATCCATTCCGTGACTCTGTTCGTGACCTGATTTGTTCGCGACCCGAATCAGTTTCTACTCATTGAAATGAATGTAAATACAATGAATGTGTTTCAGCCCTCAAAAACATGTTTTTAAAGTGTATTATGGGTTTATGTGTGGTAATGAAACAGAATATAATTAAAATAACCTTAATTATAGAAAAATAAAACTAAATAAAATAAACAGAGGAATGCTGTGAACATTTTTTAATGAGTTTTAAGCACAGGGGGAAAAAAATCAAACTTTGGACAATCCTTAATTATACAAAAACTTACTGTAAACAACTAAGAAAACTAACCTTGCATGAGTCGACTTCTGGCGTTAAAGAAGTGAGGACGAAGATGGGCGGGGAGGAGGTTACTGTACAGCCAGAGAACGCATGTCTGACTGATTAAGGGGACATGCACAGCTTTGTTAGGTATATAATACACAATTCCGCAATACGCAAACAGAAAATGGGAAAACATTGGTGCGTACAAAGCGGAAGGGGGAAATGGCTGGGGCTGTGTTTGTTCGGCACCCGATTACGTGGTGATGACCAGATGAAAAAATTTTGGCGGATTTTGTGGTCGAGAATCGATTTGTTCGTGTTCGGAGGCGTTCGTGACCAGAGGTTCTACTGTACTTGGAAATTCAAAATTCGAACTCTAGAGTGTTATTGGAGGATATTACAAGACTTTATTGTCCAAGAAATTGTTTCATTTTTATGTTGAAAATCAAGGTCTTCAGTGTTACCATACATGGCCAGCGTAGGATAAAATGTTTCTTTATATATAAATATATATAAAACATATTTGGGACACATTAAACTTAAAGGAACATTTATTTAGGATGGGAGAAATCCATATGCTTCTGCGACCTCATGGAGAGGCCATTTTGGATGTTTGGAAGGTAACAGTTCGTCGCCTCATAAACGATTAAGCTCTATGAATCAGATTTTGTCCAAACTGCCTGTTTTCGGCCATCTCCTAGTGTGAAGAACAGAGAATATAGAGCATGTATAAAAGGAAAATTCATAGCCGTATACGTGTATACGTCTAGCTTATTTCCAGTCTGTCTGTTTGTGTGTTTGTACCTGTGTATTGTGTTTCCGACATGGAATATTTTCCTGTGCGTTGTCTCAGATCTCTCAGGAGACAGCGATTAGTGAGAGAGCTCACTTGGAGCAGAGGGTGGAGGACCTGCAGAATGCCTTACTGACAGTAAGACGTCTTTCAGCACTGAAATCTCTATACATTCTTATCTGTCGGAGTTCAGGTCAGAGCATGAGAGAGAGAAAATATTATAGCGCCACCTTCAGTACTCGGGCGCTTGTGTACCGCAGCCAATATAAAAGTGTGGCGTGTATGCAAGTCTCACAAGCGTGCAGAAGCACTTTCATCATCCTGTATTAAGTATAAGGAGATCTAAACTCTTAAAGTTAAAACCAGAGCTGTAATACTTAAACAAAACCCAAGCACATACAACGATACCTTGCTTACAGTTCATATTTACAGATGCACTTTGGTTCAGTGGGAAATACCTGGGTAGGTGTTAAATCACGATGTATGTGCACAGCTGGAGCAGGAGCGAGCTGAGCAGAAGAGCAGACAGGCCCAGATGAGGGAAGCCATGATGGGACTGAAGGAGCAGGTGAACACACTGGGCAGAAAGCTCGCCGCTTCTGATGGTCAACTCACCTGTGTCAGGAACGAATGCAGCATGCTAAGGTTAGCCCAGATCACACACTAGTTACAAATGTTTCCTGACTCCAAACTCATTTATGAATGATTTGGAGTTTCCTGTTTTAGAAGTGTCCGAATGAGTTGTAGTAGTAGTAATGGTAGTAGTAGTAACCAGGGCAGCTGGACCATTTTATCCACAGGATTCAATACTTCTCTTAAATCTCTGGGTGTGTGCTATATCTATGGTAACTTGAAGCCGAAAGCCAGAGTAGTCCGTTTCTGATCGTATAATTTATCAAGAACACTGTATGCGCTTAAAAATAAAGCAACACTGAGATAGATGAATCACAATCATAATTTTATTAGCTAGCCAACCGGGCAAATGAAATCTTGTTGCTAGTAAGAGACTAGGCTAAAATGTGGCAAGCTGTGGATTTATAGCATAAAAAATATTATTCAAGTTTTTTATACTGTCCATTTATACCTGGTCTGTTAGTCTATACACAGGCAACTACAACTCTGACCCCAAAAAAGTTGGAACTGTGTAAAACCTAAACAAAAACAGAATGCATAGATTTTTGCAATGAAATTGTTTGTTTTATTGATTGCTTTTACCAAGAAAACTTTGCTTACCCCATGGGCAGATTTTTACCACATTAAACAAAATGTGGCTTCTTTCTAGCGGTCTGTATAGTTTGGGCTTTATTTATTATTTTCTTTTTTTTTAATTTATGAAAAGATGACACTTTGACATTACAAGGGACAGACAAGACAAAACAAAGACAGAAGACAGTATGAAGCACATATCATCTTAAATCAAAGAAAGAGAGAAAGTGTGTGTGTGTGTGTGTGTGTGTGTGTGTGTGTGTGTGAGCCTGTGAGTGCTAAGGTGAGAATAA
>JAQMCW010000010.1:8003997-8022558 GCA_030068335.1 Chrysichthys cranchii
AGGGCCCCCACCCCCCCCCCCCCCCCCCGTGACCCTGAACAGGATTACCTGGTCGAAGACAAGTGAGTGAGTGAGTGAGTGAGTGAAATAAAATAAAAAAAAACAGTTTATCTATGTGATGTGCTTGGTATCCACAAACACCTTACCTTACCTTTTTCTACATTTTCAGGTTTTAAAGTGCTTTCTAAATCTATAACAAGCAATGATACTAATATTGATTTTTATTCAAAACAAAAAAACAAAAGCAAAAAAAAAATTAAATAAAAAAAAACCCTACCCTAAACAGGCAATGTATGCTTGGGCATACCGACTGTAATAGAAAATAAACGTCATTAGTTAAATCCAATTTTAATACGTTGAAAGACATTAATGAATTCAGTTTGCTATGTGTGTTTATGTTCTTGCATATTAAAGTGGAAATCTGGTGCACTAAACAGATGTTCATCTAAAGCATAGTCATCAATCACGGCTATATTATTCAGCACCTACAATGAAACGAATAGTAAAAAGCTATGTATTTAAAAGAGTGAGAAAAACCAACAGGTTTTATTTAGTCCTGTGATGTATATCAAAGCGCAGAGGTTCTTTATTGTATTGCCATTGCTGTTTTAGATTGAGCCTTAGACATAAATGGCATTTTAATGAGCTTGAACGTGCTCTTTATTGTTTTCGACAGAAATGAGGAGATATCTAGTACAGAATCAAGTGACGCTCTGATTATATGATGTTGCAGTTCATGTACATTGTATGGCCAGAAGTTCAACCATCGCACCATATGTGCTTGTTTAACATCTCGTTCCAGATGAAGTTTCTCCTTTGCTGGGATAATAAGTTGCACTCTTCTGGGAACAGCTTTCCACTAGATTTTGGACCGGAGCTGTGAAGATTTGACCATTCAGCCAAACGAGTATTAGTGAAGTCAGGCCCTGACGCCAGGCCTGGGGTGAAGTCGGTCCCAATTTATCCAGTTTACCATGTCTTCATGGATGTCACTTTGTGCACAAGGGCATTGTCATGCTGGGACTGGTTTGGGTCGTAGTTCCAGCGAAGGGAAACTGCAATGCTACAGCATACAAAGACGTCCTATACAACTGTGTGCTTTCAACTGTGTGACAACAGTTTGGAGAAGAGCCACATATGGACGTTATAGTCAGGTGTCCACAAACATTTGGCCATAGAGTGTATACTGTACTCCTGTGTCCTTGGTCGCATCTCCTGAAGCTACACTCGCTCTCAGTCCATGAGATTCTTATGTTGCGACGTTAAAGCAGAGCTAAACTGAGCACAACGGGGGAATTCGACGAGCATGTGGAGCGCACTGATGTGTTTGTCTGAGCTGTTTTATGGGTTAAGACTCCCTCAGCCACTGGTTTTCCATCCACTGGATTTGAATGGAGTCTTTTAGTGCCGTGGTTCATAAATCGGCATGCCGCCTTAGAAATAACGTCACCTGGACATGCAATGAGGAGTTTTATAAAAATGTGCTCTATGAGTCCCTGTGGGTTTTCAGAAATTTAAAAAAAAGCCCTGGCCCCAGTAAATAGTCAAAATATTATTGTACAGATGTAATAATTAGTTAGCCGGCCTGTGGTTTGTTTATTTATTTATTTACTTACTTACTTACTTATTTATTACAGTTGACTGGTTCCTGACTGTAAAATTGTTAATAGATAAAAGAAACCCTGCAGTAGTTGATGCACTGGAATCTCAAATCGATCGAAAAAGGCTTAAAAACAAGACCAAACTAAATGAAGATATGGGGAACAATATGGTAAAAACACCAAACAAGGCCGGCAGATAAACACTTGGAATCGTCACAAACACAACGTCGGGGCAAGACTAAGAGTCCTGGACATTTAAAAGGAGTGGCGTGTTTGTGTGTACACTGTAACAGGAGAGTTTAGTAATAATCAGGAGACACTGAACATGGAGACCGGAGGCCTCATGATCAGGTCATGGGCTGAGGATCACAGGAGCTGTGGCCTATGGCTTTGGTTGTTTTCTGTATTCTTCTAATAAACCATGATGTTTATAATAATAGCACCATTTTGATTTCAGTATCACGACCTTGTGTAATGTTTAATCCAAAACGCAAATATCGTTTGTCATTGTGACTATTTATAGACTCGTGATTAGAAGCGTATGAGATCAGCTTTAGCTGCATTTGTCAAATAGATAAATGTAACACCAAGTGCTTGAAAAAGATCTAAGCCATAACGAATGGATCATGGCCATCACTTTTAGACGAATAACAAATGAATCACAGTTTTTGTCTGTTTTTTAATAAATATTATATACCAGAGCCACTTTTTCTCCTTACCCAATTCCCCATCAGAAATTGCTCTTTAGTTGGCTTGACGCATTTACTTCATTTTTTTTTAGCTTATTAGATTTAGTTGGATTTTTTTTTTTTAAGACACTAATGTTTGAATTGTAAGGGTTGTTTGAGCAAGATCAGAGTGTGAGCATGGACTGGGGAGTTTATCACCTGTTAAGGATGTGTTTGATTGGTCTTCATGATCTCATTAAAAGAGATACAAGTTCCCATGAGGTTCAAGGGTCACTACACGGCAAAATCCATCTGGATAACACGTCTGATAAGTCAGAAAACATGACTGCAATCATGCCCGAAGAGTAAAAAACAAAACAACATCTTTAGGACAGACCTCTAATGGGAGCACTTTGAGATAAACTAGCATTTACCGCATGTTTAGCCTGTCTGTGACTATGACATATTTGCATGTTTACATGAAAGATTTATAATATCAAAATTTAGATATTTCTAAATCATAGTATTGGGGAAGCATTCAACTTTAAGGCCAACCAATTAGATAAGAGCATTGAAACTTAGTAGTGATCAAGGACTGAGATACTTTAATGGATGAGTGATTTTTATATTTTCGAGGATCTTTGAGCTATTTTTAAAGATTTTCTTACAAACATGTATTTGTTTCAGACTTTTTGTTTTAATCTCAGAAAGCATATTTGCACACATTATAGTCAAAGCAGCTGAAGCAAAGGAGGCAGAATTCAGTTTACGAGCCCAACAGAGGCACTCAGCTCACTTCCTGCCCGTGAATAGCACAGAAGCTTAAACCGTGGCCTAAAAACCTGAGCTGGTGATCACTGCACCTTTTGAGCTAAAGTATTTCTTAAGAACAAGCAGAAGTGAGCGAATAAAGGCTTCCTTATTAGACTTAAATCATAACAACTTGTGCCGAGAGAAAGAGAGAGAGAGAGAGAGAGAGAGAGAGCGAGAGAGAGGGCAGACTGAGATAGGTCACAGATAATAGCTATCCAAAGGTCAGTTAGCAAGAAGGAATACTTTACTGGATTGCTAAGGAACAGTGTGTGCGTCTGCAATAACACCGTTAATGATCGAGCAGCTCTCTCACGTCATACGGCACGCAGCTCCTCAGAGCGTTAAAGGCAAAGTGGGTCGAATGCTCATCCAGTGCAATTCATTAAGCTAGGTTAGGAAACTAGCTTTCTGATCACACAAACCCGCAAAAGGATTGTAAAACCTGTACACACCTGCTCATCGAAGGCCCACTTTATTTATTTATTTATTTATTTATTTATTTATTTATTTATTTATTACAGATTTCTGCTATTTCAAAGTAATAATGAACATCCAGGAACCCTAACCCCAGGAAACCTTTCTTCTCCTAAAATGGTCTAAATGAAAACTGCTTGAAATTTAAGCGAAATTAAAAAATATATATTTGCTTTTATGTGCAAAATGCATTTTAAGCTACAACTACTTATTAAGAGTAAAATAACAAGAAAAACCAATGTCTTTAGTAACGGCACACATTGAAGCGAAATTCTTTTCTTCCTTTTCATTCAGAAAGAAATTCGCACACTGTTTACGCACGTTTAGTTACGTATTTACAATTTCAACCATAAGGCTTTATCAAAATGTCTTTAAGACAACTAAAGTACATGTTCAGTTTAGTGTTTAGTTATAAACCTTTCATTGGTAGAATGTACTTTATGTGCCGAGTTCATTTTCTGTTTTTTGGGTTTTTTTTTTTTTTTTAATTATTAATATTATTTATAAAGTTATAAGTTATGAATTTTGGGAGAATTTTAAAATGGAGCTCTACATAGACTGCACTACTTTCAATTTAAGTCTCAGATGAGGCTTATAGTTTGTGTGAGTTGATTGTTTCTGCAAAGTTGATACCCTGAGGTTGCCACTGAGTGATGTATACCAAACGGTTGGACTTTAGCTAAGTAACATTAAGTTATTTGCCTCAATGATTGATGTGTTGTGTATTTTGAGATGCTTTTCTGCTCACCACATTTGTAAAGAGTGGCTGTTTGAGGCACAATAGCTTTTGTATCAACTCGACCCAGTTCACCTCTGATCTCTCTCATCATCAAGTGTTTCTGTGTTCCTGCCCACAGAACTACCGCTCCCTGGATGGTTTTTGCTTTTCCTCACCATTCTGTGTGAACTCTATAGACTGTTCTGCGTGAAAATCCTAGGAGCCTACAACCATGCCATGGTCAAAGTACCTGAGAGATCACACTTCTTCTCCGTTCTGATGATTGATGTGATCATTAACTGAACCTCTTGACCTGTATCTGCATGGGTTTATGCATTGCGTTGCTGCCACATGATCGACTGACCAGATGGTGGACGCTCCTCATAGAAAGATGTGAAATGAATGTCCTGTGGTGAGGCATTCTGTGATGAGAAGTTTATTTAGCATTTTTGGACCTGGCAAATTGCTGCGTCCTCTGTGATGTGCTGTTATGAGGAAAATAATTACATTCAGAGTGGCAAAACGAACTCCACTTTTCAATTCGATTCAATTCAAAATGCTTTATTTACCCCCCCGCCGCCAAAAGGGGCGATTTAACGCTAAAGGGCTAGCAATCAATTCACATTTAATACAATAACATAGACATAACAACACAACAATATACATAGACATGCTCATAAACATGCGCATATACATCTATGTGTTCATACAAAATCCTAAATACACACACACACACACACACACACACACACACACACATAATCGCTGATTATTTTCCTCGAGCAGCATGCCCTGTTGTGTTTTATTCCTTATTATAACACAAAGCAGCCCTGTAAAGCATTATCTTTATACATTGTTGGATCACATGACTTTGTGTGAGAGTGAATTCAGCCTACGTGGTCTTTTCTTAGCGAAGAAATGGATCAAAGTTTCCTCCCTATACAGATAATATTACAGAGTGTAAGGCAGCACCTGAATTAGAGCATTCAGAAGAGTTCGGGTCAGACGAGGGGAAAAAGGGAAGAGTCTGAAAAGAACAGAATGGCCTGGAAAAATAAATCACCCAATGTGGAGGTGTTAGCTATATTTTAAAGACGTATTTTGTACAGTACTCTGTTGTAATCACGGACACACCAAGGTTTCCTTTGAATATGCAGATTGCAGTTCTTTGCTGTTCTCGTAGTCCATGGTTGCTTGGTAATGTGCATCTTTTTGCCACCCGCATGTGGGGTTAATGTGGATAGGGTCGAGCTGGTAAGGGTTAAGGGCCCAAGGTGGCGTCCTCGGCAGCATAGGTGGCATTCTGATTAACAATCCACCACTTTAACTGCTTAGCCACCACCACTCCTGTCCTCATAGTCCATAAATACCAAAAATGTCATGTGATTTGTAATCAGCAAGAAATTAAGCTGTTCTGTAAATGTTTAATTCCATGGATAATGAGTGAGAGAGGAGTTTATTTGTACAATAAACACCCGACCAATGTCAGAATGATTTTGTAGCTCAGGATAATGATGAGGTGATGACTGATATCAAACAAGAGAGAAAAAATGTATGAAACATTGTTTTCAAGGTAGCAAAAAGTATTCATAAAATGTAAGTATTTATTTTAAAAAAACATCCTATTAGTCGTAAAATATATGTGTGTCAGCTGGCTTAAAGCATTTTGATTATGTTAGGGCAACTGTGTATCTTTAAACAAACCCAGTTTAGTGTAAAATACATGATGTGACAAATGATCCAATATTAGATCTGTGAGTGGCAAAAGTATGTGAACCTGTAGGATTAGTAGTTACCTTGAAGGTGAACTTAGAGTCAGGGTTTGTTTTTTTTGTTTTTGTTTTTAAATCATTGGGTCGACAATAGGTTGTTGAGTGGGCTCCCGTTTAATTTAAAGAACAGGTCTGTATCAAAGCCGGATCTTTACAACACATGTTCGAGGAAGTGCATCGTGGGACGAATAAAAGGAGATCTCTGAGGACCTCAGAAAAAGGGTTATTGATGCTCCTGAGACTGGAAAAGGTTACAAAACAATCTCCGAAGAGTTTTATTTCACAAATTCACAGTCAGACAGATAGAGGAAATTCAAGACCATTTTCACCCTTTCCAGATCTGATCAACCAACAAAGGTCACTCCAAGAGCAAAATGTGTAACAGTCTGCGAGGTCTCAAAGGAACCCAGAGTAACTTCTAAGCTAAAGGCCTCTCTCACATAGGCTAATGCTCATGTTCACGAGGCCACCAAAACATTTTGAGGATGGATCAGACGTAAATAGAAATTTTTGGTTTAAATGAGAAGTTTTACATTCTGAGAAAGGAAATCACTGCATTCCAACATAAGAACCTTATCCCATTTATGAAGCATGGTGGTGGTAGTATCATGATTTGGCCCAGGACAGCTTGTCTTCATTGATGGACCAATGAATAAATGAAAACTGAATTATACCAGAGAATTTTAAAGGAAAATGTCAGGACATCTGTCTCTAACGGAATCTCAAGAGGAAGTGGGTCATGCAGCAAGACAACGACCCTAAACACACCACTCTACCAAAGTTCTACCAAAGTACTGTATGGTCAAAGAAGAATAAAATTAATAATTTGGAATGGCCAGATCTTTCAAAGTCCTGACCTTAATTCACTAGAAATGTTGTGTGAGCAGTTCAGGAACCCCACCAACATCCCAGATTTGAACCTGGTCTATATGGAGGAATGGGCTCAGACTCCTCCAAGCTGATGTGCACGGCATATAAACACTTAGGGGAAATGTCTAGTTACAGTTGTTGCTACGCAAGAGGGTCTGAAGGCAACGGTTCACATACATTTTCCACTCACTTAAATGTAATATTGGATCATTTTCCTCAGTCAATAAATAAAGGTCCAAGTATAAGATTTGCATCTCCTTCGTTTAATTAGGTTCTCTCGATTTACTTTAAGGAGCTGTGTGAAAATCTGATGCCGGTGATGTGTTGGGCCATATTTATGCACAAATGCAGAAAATTCTTAAAGGTTCACAAACACTCAAGCGCCACTGTAAATGTATTAGCCCCCACAGCTCTCTCGTTTTAATAAAAGGCTTGTTTGCAGCCCAGGATAGTATAGTTGAAAGAAAGCAAAATCCCAGTTGGGAGATCTCCTCATGGAAAGCTCAGCTGCGCACGTGCTAATCTTCGGGGAACTGCCAACTATAGTACAAGCAATTTGCATAGCTGTTAATAGCCTGAATATAGAGAAGCTTGGGGGCAGATGATGAAAATATGCAAACCTTTACGACAGGATAACAGGGAACCACCTGTTAGGTTCAGCAAACAATCAGCTCTTTATTGAAGGTTTCAATAAATAGAACTTGTCTTAGTAAACAGGGCAAGCTACTGACTGGGTTAGAGCTTTAATTATAGCAGACTGCTGGATGACACGCACTGGTGACTAGTTACACATCATGTATTTATTTGACAATAAAGGTATCATATTAAGTAGAGGATCCAGGAGGTTTGGGGAGCAAGATGGATGATTAATTATTAATGATCAGTTCCGCAGCTTCACGTTTAGTACTTTGCCTCTGTTCAGAGTCAGTACTCTACCAGAATGCTGAAAAGTCACCCCTCATTGGTGTCGCTGTGCAGGAATGAACCCCACTTTAGAGTTTAATTTTTAAACCTTGCTCTTTCGATTGACCCGATTCAGTACTTAGTCAATAGGGAGGATTGTAACTTACTTCAGTGTCTCCAGCTGGGTTTGTCAGCGATTGCTTCAACCTGAGCAGAATGGTTAGTAATTACTTAGAAGCTGTCATGCTACATCAGACTTGTGCCAAGTCAGGCTCATTCAAATGCAGCAGAGGGTCCGGGCTTAAACAAAGTGGGGACGAGAACAAGCAAGGAGACAGATTACGAAATGATTGCATGAATGCATTAGATAGTCGGGGGGGAAAAAAAGATGTAATCAGGATTCTTTACTCTGTAATTTAGAAAAATAAAACCCACAAAGCTCGAGAGTTTGTTACTCTACAGTTGAAGGAGCGAACAAGGGAACATAAGAATTGTCCTTAGTGGCAGTGTTGGGTTTTTCCACTGGTGTGCCTAAGATGTACAAGTACTCACTCTACTCCGATTTTGATCTTAGCTCTTCTGTTCTTTCCCACTAACAAATACTATCATGCACCTTTTGTCCCGCCTCTCATTCGTTCGCAGATGTCAGTGAGGTAATGGCAACGGATGGTGGTTGTTAGTGCATGTGTGGGCACAGCCTTCTTCCCAGAGAGACGGAGGCAAACAGGGGACAAAAAGGAAACCACAGAAGAGAGTGAAAGAAGAAGGGATCGCAGAGACTTCACGTAACCCTCCTGGTAAGTTTACCTCATATGAATAAGCTATATGTTCATGCATAAATACATAAATACATATGCAACCTGTTGAGAGATTTTGAAGTAAAAAAAGTGGGGTCTTCGTTTCAGCTGTGTGTTATTCAGTCCACTGTGTGTCATTTTGCCATTTGTCATGGCCTTGCGTTGCCATTCACAAGCTGAATGCTTTTGGGATACAATGAAAGAAAGGATGACCTTTAGCAATGCACAGGGACTTTGAGTAAACAGACCGCGTGGAGTCGACGTAAGACAAGGAGAATTAAGAATTCAGTGTTAGGATTTAGGAGGGAAATAAAGAGCCTGTTATCTGTTATGGTGTTACGTTCTCCTTTCTGAGCACAATAGCCCAAAGTGACCTGTTCCAGGCAGGAGAGCGGACCTTGTTATGGAGACCTGATACAGCGGAGTTCACTGCTTCATTCAATAGAGTGCACAAATAGGGAAAGAAAAAACACGCACAATAAATGGCTGTTTGACAACCTCCATTTGGGATAATGTTTCCTGATAAAAGGCCATCCGTTGCTCTTTCACGTTGGCCCAAATAAAGAGGCCAGAAAGGTAGACATTCAGTGTTAATAGCTTTACCCTGTTCGAAAAATGTTATTTTCCATGCTATGTGCGTCTGGGATTAACGAACTAAGTCTGCGTTTCCTAGATTGTAGGACTGAGCACGAGATTTAATATAATGGCATGTCATCCATGCGGTTTAGATTGCTAGGCAACTAGTTCGTCAGCCCAGACCAAAGTCAACGCCACACCCGCGTCAGGTGGCTCGGCGTCAGTTAAACAACCTTTCATCCCAGAAACCTAACTGTGTTCTTCTGATCTATCGCGCAAATTTACACAAAAAGAAAAACACATGAATCAGTCACTCTTACTTTTAGATTTTTGCAGTCATGTAAGTTATTTCTGAACAATGTGTGCAGTGCTTTGCGTAAGTGCCTGCAGAAGTTCCCTCAATCAACCTGCAACTGAAAGCAGCTTTTATATTGGATATGTAGCCCATGAAGGGGGGGGGGATGAAGATGATTTGCAAAATTCTTTTTCAAGTCAAAAAAGAAAAAGGTTCATTTTGGGTAATGCTGTGAAACACCGAAATTAGTTCTGTCGTAACCAGCAACCGTCAGATGTCACGTACAGTACTTCATTGAATGGGGTTCACTTGTGTGCAATTAAAGGTTAACGCGATCTCCGTGGAAGGCCTGGAATAGTATGAGTTAAGGTTTGGTTATTAAAAAAACATCCCAAACACTGAAAAAAAACCCCATCCCAGACATCTATCATAGCTCAGTTAAATCTATTAATAAAAGAGAGAAGGAATATGGCCCAGTTGTGACACTCCCTAGAAAAGGACATCCAGCAAACTTTCTACATTACATTACATTACAGTCAGTTGGCAGATGCCCATATCCAGAGCGACTTACGTCCGTCTCATTTATGCAACCAAGCAGTTTAGGGTTAAGGGCCCAGCAGAGGTAGATTAGCGGTGCTTGGAGTTGAACTCACGATCAGTGAACCTTCCGATCAGTAGTCCAACGTCTTGACCACCGAGCTACCACTGACCCCGAATCTAGTACGTTTCTACTTACTAGCTAGACCATTTTTCAAGATCTAATACAGAGTGGCCCACATAAAATGCATACACATTTCAATATGAAGTATATCTGCATAAAAGCTGTATTACTAAACTTATATAGACATCAAAGGGTAGCTGTAAATCTCGGTGGTGGTGTGGTGGTGCACCATCTTGCTTTAAAAAATGGGCAAATAACCACTGTGTACACGTTTTTTGGGCCCCTCTGTTGTAGAATGATGTAGTGAATAACATCATTACATCACATGTAGACTGCCCACGGACCGCTGGTGAATGGCGGAGGCCGGAGCGTGACACATGTGTTACCTGGATTACTTGAACTTGGTCTAACAAAGTTCTTAAGGAAATGCCTTTGTCTGTGCCATTCTACACTGTATACATCACTCTTGTTGCTAGTTTGATAAAGGCCCACACGTTATTGTGTCAGTGGAGAATCTGAGTGATATCTTGTTGATACATGGACATTACTGAACGGATGGATTCCCTCTGAGGATATGCTCCGAAGAGGAATATCTTGAACTATGCGTTGAAATACACATAGTGCATTCACCATTTTTCAAGAAGAGAACCTATAAAGCCAGGTAATTTCTGAGAGCTTTAGATCTTAAGAATGGAGTAGATTTCTACAAAGCTAGTTAGAATGACATGAAATGATAGACAACAATATCGTGTTACTCTCTACTCCATTCTTTTCAGTTTTTCCTTTCTTTCCAATTTTGGAATCTGTCACCTACCCACTTTTTAAATATGCCATGTGTTTGCCATTGCTCAAATTTTGCTCAGATATCGATTACCTGGATTAGGTGCCTCACACCGTCCTGCATCCCAGCACCACTTGGTGCATTTACACTTCTGTATTGTAGTAGTGCCAAAGAGTGAGAGATGAAGTGATACAGTGTGAGAGATATAGATAACCCTAATTGTCTAGGCCACACCTTGTTCTAGTACAAAACTAAATGTAGGTACAGATCACAATCAGAAAGCTTTTATTAGCCACCTATGTGCCCATACAAGGAATGTGCCTTGGTCGTGCTTATATCAGTCAATCGGTGGTTTGTTGTGTAACTCCTCTTCATGCATGATATCAGGCACTGTAGGTGACAGTTAATCAGGTGCACATTTCAGAGACTGATTTGGATGGGTGTCTGGAGCACAAATCAGATAGGGCTACAGAACGCGGCACTGTGTTTACAACTGTATTGCGTGGATATGATATTTGGCCCAATGTTCACTGATAATATAACTGAGTGGCAGCATGAAAAGGAGAACAGTACCAGCCTTGAGGTACACCAGAGCAAGCATCATGCTTTCCACATGCCTGCCATGTAAAATGACATAAAACAAATGAATATACAGATCCAGTTTTTAAATCTATAACAATCAACGCTAAGGTCCAGGGAAAATAAAATACAGTATGAGGTAATTGAGTGAAGCTGTTTATGAGAACAATGATGTTTCTGTACTGCTTTTAAAGCCTTGCTGGAGTTTCTCTTGAAGTTGTGCTTTCCCAGAGCGCTGATGGGAAATTTTTCAGGAAAACTTTGATCAGTATTCATAGAGACTTCCTTCTAGCTGCTCTGCTGTAGTAGGCAAGTTGATGGAGATCCTCTCAGAAGTCCTCCGACTCACGTGGAGTCGCTCTACAACATCAGCGGCCTTACAACGAAGATTTCTTTCAACAATCTGCTCTAAAGTCTGAAGACACCTGTCCGAGGGCCCAGGACGACCTGAGCGGGATGCTGTTGATTCCTTTCCTTGCCTTTTGAATTGTACGATCACTCTGTTGACTGTACAAGAGGAATCCCAAGGTTTTGTGCAATCAGACGCTGGATAAGTCCACCGTCAGACTGACCCACAATACGCCCTCTTTGAAAATCACAAAATCGTGTACATGCTACGGTGACATCAGTGTCATTCACTGTAAAAAAAAAAAAAACAAAACAAAAAAAAAATTGCTGTAAATTTTATGGAAATTTGCTGGCAGCTGTGGGTAAAATTGATAGTAGGAACTGTAAAACATATTGACAGTAAAGTACATCTTACATAGTTGATTCATTGCAGTCTTTTAATGGAGTTAATTCAGAGTTAGAAGTAGTTGAATCGATGCAAGCTTGTTGTGATGGCTCAGTGGTTACAGGGCTGGATGTTCAAATCTCAGAACCGGCATGCTTGCACCAGATGAACCTTCTACTTAAGTGTAGGCGCCATTGGTCGAATGAGCTGTGCTGGCTTATGTGTTATTTTATATATCCTCCAGGGAGGACATCACATTTCCCCCCAAACTACATTGTGTGTATTTCCTTGTAAGATCCTCATATGAGGACCACTGGGTATTACTCTTTTGCCAAACTTCTTCCTGTTTGGAGACAATGATCAAGTTGAATCGTTATGAGTTACGAAAAAAGAGAAAGGACAAGGCACACACCATTAAACTTTGGGTCTTAGGAGGATATCACATTAAGAGATTACAGTACTGTGCCATAAATGTGTTTTACAGTTGTTTACTGTAAATTTGAACCCCAGCAGCCAGTAAATTACCCTAAAAATCTGCAGCGATTTTTTTTTTACACTGATTAACAACATGTAGTTTGATGCTCATTATGGTGAAGCTTGAGCTCAGGATACTCCTGGGTGCAGGGTCACACATGCAAACGTAATGTCACAAATGTAAACATGAGGCACTTCTGTAGCATTATTATCAGTTTAGCATGTAATATCTTATGTCTTATAATATAGATTAGCAGATACAGTGATGGAGTCCACCCCAGGAGATGTGGGTGGAAACACAGAAGATGGCACAGGTTAGTTTGGGTTAGATTTCTCTCTCTCTATGAATATATAAATATATAAATATTATGAGAAATTACTTGATATCAATATAGTAGTTTCCTACACCGAAACAAATAGATTCATTGATCTAGATTCATAGAACCCCATTAACTTAAAATAAACGTATCTATTATCTGTACTAATCAGGGAGGAAGAAGTCAAGGTTCAAGATGTTCAAAGTTCGTCTTTTTGGGCGCCTGAAGAAAAAGGAGACTGAAGGACGGATGAAACAGAGCCAGTCTACTGGTGATGTTACTACGCAGGAGGGCGGGAGAGGCGAGGATGACTCAGAGGATGACTGTCAGTGAGTAAAGATTCACCATTCAGTCAAATACCAGTCAAGCCGGTGTAAGCTTGCTTTGAAAATGTACCGCAGTATTAGGCTTTGTGTGGGGTTTTTTTTTGTTGTGTTTTGTTTTGCTTTGCTTTTGAGTGATGGTACTTATGTGAAAGCACCTTCTGCATACTCTAACTGCTGTCAAATCTTTCATCATTTCTGTTTAATCTGATGTTGCAGCTACCCAGAAGGGACATTAAGCTCCAGGGCATTGTCTCACGACAGCATCTTCCTGGCTGATCAGGTTCAGTCCTCACAGCCAACACGGGTTCTTTCGCAGGAGAATGTTCACAGCAAGATTAAAGCTCTGCAGGTGAGCTAATAGATTGCAGTTTTTTAAAATATCTTTTATTTGTTGGAAATACTATTAGCTCTGCCCTGCCTACATCATAATTCGATTCATAAGCACCGCTATTACAGAAACAGACAGTCTTTCATTTAGCGATGCATCAATATTTGGGTCAGTAGGGTCTTTGAGTATACATTTCATTTGTAAGCTGTATCCGAATGATAGCAGTTGTATTGTAACTTTGAACAGCTGAAGCTACAGCAACAGAACATGCGACTGGCTCCTCCGCTGTTGATTCCTGGAAAGCGAATGGAAGACTCTGGAGCAACGTCCGAGGATGATGGCTTACCGCGTAGTCCTCCTGAAATGTCCTTCCAAGAGGAAGCCATGCGAAGAGGAGCCTCTAAGGTGAGTGAAGTGGCTCAAAACAATATAAAGTAAGTTTGAAGTTTGGTCACATTCCTTGATTATGAGTGAACTCGTTGGGTTGTGGGGTTTTTTTTTGTCCGTCACAGTATCCCGAGGCTGAAAACCATCTCAGCTTGTTAAGTTTAGCAGGAACAGGCAGTGAGGAGGACGAGCAGGTAATGACAAGTTAAAACTGAAATACTACATGTATAGAAACATTTTCTGTTTTTAGCACCGTGCCTTGGTGAAGTCCATCATTAACACATTTTCTCTTGTACCTCAGGGTGGTTTCTCACAACCCTCATCAAGACCACTTTCTCCAGTCCCCCAACTGTCTCCAGCAGAATCATCATCTTGCAGTGTAGACTTCACGAGCCCTGCCCAGTACGTTCCCATCTTAGACAATTCAGCCGCTCGTCACCGCATGTCCATCAGGCCCAGGAATCAACGAGCTAGCACCAAAGGAAAAAAACCACCTGTAAGGACGTTGATGCTCTGTGCTGGTTTCAGAATAGCTTTAAAGACACAAGTGAAGCTTTTGTTCACAAATCAGTAGCCAGTAGCAGTAGCCTTTCTATGTTCTTTTGCTTTTATTGTCCGCCTGTTGTTGATTTCTTCATCTTAACCTCTTTCCCAGAATCTGTACCGTCCTCGGTCTAGTAGCACGAACAGCCTGAATCAGCCCCTTTCAGAGAACGAAGAGACACAGGAAAGTGCCACGCCTACGCAGATCACGCACAAGTCAAGCCAAGCTGAGGAACATGTATCACTTCCCTCTATTGCACCCTTCCTGGAAGAACCCGAGAACGTGACACCACTGGATGGCAGCCCATGTAGTCTATTAAACAGCAATGATGAAGCTACAGAGGTGTTCCAGCATGAGGACAGAACCAACACCACTTCATCTGTGTCCTCTGATGAGATTACAGCCCTGCATGCCTCAAAGCACTCCACAGAACCCCTGGCAAAAGAATCTTTATACGATAACCAGTGCACAAATAAGATGAATGTTCACGAAGAGCATCAGGCCAGTACTCCTTTAACAGCTCTTTCTGTTTGTCCAGCAGAGATAGCAAGTGATCTAAAGGAAAGAACTGATGAAAGCTTGCCATCAAGTAAGCCAGATGTAATGGAGTCATTAAAAACAACTATAGACATGGATGCTTCAAAACCACCAGAAACCATAACTAGGCCCAGTCCTGTTCCTGCACCACGCACAAAAAAGCCAACCTTAAATAATAGTCCTCCTAAAGTATCATTTGCAAAACCAACTGAGGCAGAAAAGGAGACAGATCCGTCTTCAGGCCCGGCCGAATCTTCAAGAGAAGATGATAAACCACTAAGACCTAGCTCATTTCGTTTTAACATTGCGTCTGCAAAGCATCGCTCCAAGACAAGCGATGAGAATGTGACTAAGCAGGATGAAGAAAGCTGTGGTAACACCCAGAAGGGCCAAGCCTACAGTCAGAACCTGGTGGTACAAATGGAAAAAGTGGAAGACACAAAATCCGCCGAGGTTTGCAGAAACACTCCGTCAGGTCCAGATAAAAGAAGCAGTTTGCGGAGGGAAGCAATAGGCCATATTGCCTCCAAGACATCAGTGGGTGACAATCCGGAAAAGTCCCAGGACAGAAGAGGTCTTTTTGGGGTTAAGCTTCGAAGCACATCTCTGTCTCTAAGGTATTGCTCGGAGCTGCCCAAATCAGAGGCTGAACTGAAGCGACATAGTCTGGAAAGCCAACATATTCTGCAAGCAGCAAAGGAACCAGTTCCCAGTGACGTGGAAGCAGTGGGTAATGACAGAAAAGCAAATGTTCTGACCAATCCTGCACCACAGAGCCTGGATTCACCACAAGATCCAAATTTAGACAAAGGTACATTCTGGCATCACTTCAGAGAATAACTCTCACTGTACAAGAATTCAGGATCAGATGTGCTAATGGCCCTTATTCATGAAAGATGGGTAGAAATGAACTGACGAGCACTCCCATTTGCACATTACTGCTACATGTTGACATTAAACCCCACTTCCTATAATTTAGCCCAGGGTTATGCATGTAGTTATGATAATCAACATTGCTATTTTTTAAAATAATATTTTTTGTCATTGCTTGTACTAACCCGTGCCTTCTAAATTTTAACCTTAGAGTGTTATTGGAGGATATTAAAAGAATTTTTTTTTCATTGATGAAAATCAAGGTCAATAGAGTGGCCAGTGTAGGGTAAATTTCTTTCTAAAAGTGTATGTATATATAAAACACCAAAAAAATAATCCATGTGGTTCTCCGATCTCACAGGGAGGAGGGGGGGAGTTGGGGGGGCATTTTGGATGTCTGTTGAAGTTACATTATGAAAAATGGTTAATGTTTGATGATTTTGATTTTGATTATTGCACATATTTGTCAGACTGCTAAAGACTGTCTTAAAGTTATTACACACAAATTTACCTGCCCTCCAAACAGACATCAGTTTGATTGTACAGATCCACCAAAGATGAAATTGATAAATAAGGAAACTGATGGTGGGATCTGTGTACATTTGTATCATGATCAGATTTAACTTGAATAATAAGACTCAGCATGCAATCAAAGATCATTTAATTTGCCTGGACTGTTTTGTGGCACATTAATGACTTTATCATTTTTTGCTTACCAGACAGCGAAACAGACAGCAGACCCGAACCAGCATGGAGGAGTTTCGCCCGAGAGAAGATTAGAGTCCAGCAGTCCTTCTCCTCTAAAGCGTCTCCTCAGACAGCTCCATCACCGAATCCGACATCTTTATCTACTCCACAATCCTCCTCCACTCAACAACTTTCCAAACCTTCCCTGCAGCCCAGACCACACATACCACCCACCAGCAAAAACCAACCAGTTCACCAACCAGCACAGCAAATACCACCCAAAACAGCTCCAAGGGCAATGGAAAGGTGGACCATGTCCAATCAGAGAGAAGAAAAGAGCTCTGTGAGCCAGTCAACCCACAGAGATGAATTATTAGATTTTAAGGTGAGATAGAAGGGAAAAAGGTTTTACACGTATAATAGTACATTGTGAATGCATCTATTAGGGTGCGTGTAAACGGATACGTACGTATTTGCCGTTCGTTTCCAAACTACCTTTCCAAACTTTTTTTTAAAAATGAAATCCCAAATTAAATAGAAAATACTGTCGATTTTTCTGCCAGATCTATTAGAAAATCTATTCTGAATCTTTTTTTTTTTTTTTTTTTGCTTTTTTTAAATATACTATCTTTATTACTGTTTATTCTACGCTGCTTCCTGTACCTGCTATAACTGGTATAATTCAAATCAAAGTTTTTTGCATATTCTTACATTTTCTTTTTCTTTTATATTGCAGGGACAATCAAAACTTGGAGCAAAAGGTAACACCCAGACAGAGCCTGATCCGCAGCCTCCATCAGACAGAGCTGAGCCGACCTGGATGGAGCTTGCCAAGAGAAAATCTCTCGCCTGGAGCGACAAAACCTTAGACGCTATGAATTTTTAATGATGTAAATAGGTTCACAATGCACATGGACACCTGACAAAATGCGTTTTTTTCTGTAAATACAGCCTGGCTAAATATGCCGGTGTGCCAAATGACCTTGACGAATAATACTTACAGTCTACTAGATAAAAAATATATTTTTCCCCCAATAAATGCTTTCGTAGACTGGAACGTTGATCAAATTGGTTTACTCTGTCACGGAAAGCTTCACATATTAATACATTAATATCTTGTTTATTTGTATTTGTTATTCAATTCAAATTCATTCAATTGATCAACTAAATAAAACCCTAAATTCATTTGATTTAGATCGTCGGTATTTCTAAAAGGATTTTGGTTTGCTGATGAGCGAAAAACATTATGAACACAGCACATTATCATCCCATCTTATTGTATTATTTTATTATACTTTCCTCTTTTTGCACATCTAAATGACTTGCATTTTCTGGCTTGTCACCGTCTACTACAATTATCATAAATGTTCACTCCCTCACTCAACTTCTGCCACTTAATCCTCAGTAGGACAGCACCCAGAACAACTGCTAATATGAGGATTGCTCCGATAATCACCCATGTGTGGTTGATATTATCATCTATAGAAAGAAAAAGCAAAGTGTTAGAGTATACACAACAAATCCTATATGGAGCATATAGGATTACACAAAAGTTACCTCTGGTCCACTAATCTGATTGGTCGAGCAGTGTTCCAGGAGTGCCGCTGTTTAGTATAACCAAAGATTCTACAGCATAGCGAGATGGATCACTTACGCAATAAACAGAAGTACCACCGTGGACGCCATTTTGGTAAGCCCACCGTAACATTCCTTAACTCTTTCGGCAAACAACGGCTAGCACCACCTTTTGGAAAACATACGCTAAACTTATTCAAGCAGTCATGAGGAGGTTAATTGTTGTCAATACTATGTGAGATAACAAATCGATGTCTGAAGTCAAATGCAAT